>JBCFYV010000024.1:56984460-57584460 GCA_039000515.1 Timema cristinae
ATTAGCACCGTGTCTTACTACCCGTTCGGGTTATACGCACTTACGCTAATGTGTAATGGTAGGGTGATAGTGAGATGAAATGGAGGACCTACAGTTTTACGTGGGATCCGAACCACGGTGGAGGCCTGGCATTCCTCACATTCACAAGATGTCTTGTCAGAGGTGAAGGAAGGGTTTGGTAATCAGATAAATCTGTGCCGGGACCGAGGATTGAACTCCACTATTTTATAATCTCGAATCAAAATATGAATCTTGGAAAAATTATGATTATAAACGGAAATATAATACGACAATATAAAATACAAATAGTAACAAAATGTTAACATTCTATAATTCATTAATTATAATATTCATACATTCAGTTAAGTGTTTAACAAGCAGGCCCCAGCCCAGTAATTTAAGTATTTCTATAATTATAATTGGTTCACAACCACCAATAAGAAGTATTAGAGCTCTAAAAACAAATTTAACTTTTAATTTTAAAGGAATGGAGGGGGTGGAGAATTTTTTTTTTTTAAGGATTTGAGTTCCGAATTCCGTATGAAGAATAGTTAAAATGATTTTTTCTTTGAGTTTAAAATTAAGGTTAGTCAAACCTAGAATTAGAATGTCAATTACATTTAAAATAACATGAAACAATTTAAAATAAAATACCATACCAGATATAAGGTGTTAGAAAATTAAGTTATGTAAAAAATGAAAAAATTTTCTTTGTCAGATGTAGTATATGAATTATTTAATCATGAATTGGTCAATAACAAAAATGTGAAATATCAATGTTTGATTAATTTATCTTTATTGAATCAAAAAAATAGGTATACCAATAAAATTAGTAAAGTGAAAATTTTTAATGGGTAAAATAAATAAATTTACAGGTTTTAAAAAAAAAAAAATGTATTGATATATCTGTAAATAATTGATAAATGATATCTTCCAAATAAAATCATTATTTTATAACTTAGTTTTCTAGCACCATAATATTCTGGTATTGTAATTTCGTTTTTTAAATTGTTTTGTGTAGTTATCAAATGTGTTTAATATTCTTTATTTTCTTATAATTCTGTGAACTTACCTTGTCTTTTTTTTAACACTGTGTCTTAATAACTGTTCAGGTTACACACTTAAGTACTAATTACACTAATGAGTTAGGGATGAATACGGTTGAATTTAGAGGAAGTGTAGATATATATTGGTAAACCATTTAGGAAAAAAATACCCTCTATACACCTTATAGGGACCAGACCTCAATCTCCCCAACATCAGCAGTCTAGTCTATTGCGAGAGTAGCGCCTTACACCTTTCGATTATTAATCTCAGTTTTCTAGAGTAGATCCGCTACTCAATTATTAAAGTAGCTCTTCATTTGTCCTTGCGAGATTAAGTTTTAACCCCGTTCCGGACCCAATACTTAACAGAAGGATTCTTTAAGTGCCGGGTATCAAACCCTCTATTATTATTATTATTATTATTAGCACCGCGTCTTACTACCCATTCGGGTTATACGCACTTACACTAATGTGTAATGGTAGGGTGATTGTGAGATGAAATGAAGGACCTACAGTTTAACGTGGAATCCGAACCACGGTGGAGGCCTGGCATTCCCCACATTCATCCGGGCCTGTAACTAAGAACTCTTACCACTAGACCACACAGGTATTCTTCTCCTCTCAACCGCCTCTGTGGTGTAGTAACGCACTAGTTTTGTGTTGAGCTAGACTGCCGGGGAATGGGGAGATTGAAATTTGAATCTCGCTCGGGTGAAATTGGATGGTTTTACACTCTATCTCCAAACAAATGCGGGTTCACTTCCTCTATGTTCAACCTTTCCAATTCCTAACACATTGGTGTAATTAGTACTTAAGTGTATAACCTGAATGGGTAGTAAGACGCGGTGCTAAGTATTATTATTTTCCTCTCACTCACACACTTACTGTTATCTGCTCCTCCTCCCATCTTTTTCTTGGTCTTCCTTGCGGTCTTTCCTACAAACTTTTATCTAGCGTCATTCTCTTTGGTATTATCTTCCATCCTCATTACATGCCTATATATATATATATAACAAAATAATCACCCGGGTCATTGTAAGGTATACATTAACCTGTCAAGGTTGGTATCCCTTTCAAGGTGCAAGGTTACAATACAAGCAAAACAAAGGGTGGTGAAGATATACAGGTTGTTCTAATAATTCATCGTTTCGATAATATTTCTATACAGGCTTCAGCGCTATGAGTTAATTTATACTTTTTATTACACTATTATTAGTCCTGTTACATTGAACACACATTTTCTACAGACTGAATCCACAGCAATAAGTTTAATAATTTTAATCTGGAGCGAGGTCACACTTGGTATGCGACAATGCTTCTCTTGCCTATACATTCCCCGACAAAGAACCACATGAGGACCTCTGTCGTCACGAGCGTGTTCAGCCACGCTTCCTGGAATAAGACAAACACTCGTCAGATTATTTGGAAGGGAGAACACGTGAATTACACTATATTAAACTTTTGATCATGCCACAACCAAAGGACCACATGAAAAAATACCTTTGCCGGTAAAATTGACAGGCTCTTTCGCTCTTGCTCATAGAAATTATTATGTGCTGATATAATCAAAAGTTCAGAAAATGGACATTAAATACTTTTAAAAAAAAATCAATGGAAAATAGAGAATATAGTCAAATTGATTTTATAATAGTTTATTGTTTCAACACTAGGGGTGTGTAAGTAGGCCCTACTAGAAAGTTTTAGCCGAATTTAAGTAGCGATTAGAGCCTGACCAATTTTCCAAAACTTTTCAAATTTGTGTAGGCCTACTTGAGATTTTCAATTTTATTTCTGAAACATGGACTGATTTTAAAATAATATGTAATAACTTGTGCAACTATATTATATTTAGATGAAAAATACTAATTTAGTATGATCTTTTTTTTACATAAAAACCTGCCTCGGTGGCGTAGTTGGCTAATGCGCTAGACGTGTAGAGCTTGACTGCCAAGGACGGGGAGATCGAGGTTCGAATCTCGGTCGGGTGAACTGGGGAAGGTTTTTTCCTAAATAGTTTTCCACTTTTCGACCACGCAAATGCGGGTTCACTGCCTCTAATTCGACCTTCCCAATCCCTGATCCATTAGCGTAATTAGTTCTTAAAGCGTATAACCTGAACGGGTAGTAAGATACGGTGCTAATATTATTTTACATAAAAAATGATAACTTCTAAAAATGTATATAATTGTGTTTGTGGTTTAAGAATGAATCTAGTATAGAAATTTAAATATGTATATATATATATATATACAATATACACACACACACACACACACACGTATAAATATTGTTATTACTAAAACTCTATTCAAACTCAACTCTGAGTGAAAAATGTAATCTCGCAGAGTTCAGTGTAAACACGTATGTTTCAACATTGGCTACCTTCACTGGAGTTTGTTTCCACTTCCCAGTCCGGAACCCGGAGAGGAGTTTCTGGATCCCACTACGGATCTGTGGGATGTCCGTAGGGGAAGGAGGGGTCAATTCTACCTTGGCATACTTCAAGAAGATTTTAAATCTGGGCTGGGCATAGTCCAAGGTACCTAAAAGTGAAATTTGTTTAATTAAACAAATATGACACGTCTAAATCATTGTTCTGATTGTTATTTTGAAAACAAGCCTTGCTGACATAAGCCTACATTAGGGCTGTATCCGAATAGTCTACTTATATGGTGTTGCCTTGACTCGTGCCCTTGATAGCTGCTAACATGACCAAGTGTAGGTCACAAAGGATACTTATGCACCCTTCTTGAGGTGTCGGTCACCATGGAATCGAAGGCTACCAACAATGCGCTGTTCTCACAGGATCGGTCGCGGTGTTTGACAGGTAATTGTTTAGTCTGCTAGAGCTTTGACTTGAGTTTTCCGCCATTTTAAATACAGTTGTTGCCGTTCAAATAGTTTGATGCAGTCTTTGCTATGAACATCGCGAGAAGTGTAAGATAATTAAGATGGCATCTGAGGCTGTATCCGAATAGTCAAGTACACTTGACTTGATGCAGTCTTGATAATTTTACACTTCTAACGGTTTTCATAGTGAAGACTGCATCAAACTAATCGAACGGCAACACACTTGGGCCCAAAGTGCTGCTTCCTACCGAATAATTTGTGTAAGTCGGTGCTCAAAAGACGAAACGCTAATACTAAAACAATTGCCAGTCAAACACCGCACCAACGCCGCGACTATTCGGACAGATCTACACTTGGTCACGTGATTGCCAATGCAGCTATCAACGCCACGAGCCAACGCGACGTCGCATAAGTAGACTTCGGATACAGCCAGAGAGTACTACAAAGAAGCCTTAGACTATTGAGATACAGTCTTAGATCTCAGTATAGAAGCATTATTTTAAAGATTTAAAAAAACCCATAATGTATGTTTATTATAACTGAGTGGTTTATTATAGGCTTTCTTTTTCGACTTAACTTTCCGAATTATGGATTATGTTATTCAGTCCATAAATAAATGGAATGGGGGAGGATGGCCAAGGTTAAGTTTTGATCAAAGGGCTTGACTAATAGTTTAAGTATAGAAAGCCAACATCATAGGAGTTTAATGTAATAATCAAAATAAAACAACGTACATTTCATGAGTAGTTAGAATCTTTGTTTACCTTTAATCAGAGATGGAACTTTCGTAGCTAACGATGAAGCAGCTCTTACGGACATTTTAATGAAATAATTCCTTTATCGTCTGCTGAAGAGGATTAGAAAGTGGAACAGAGAAAATTAAGTGGTTCTTTTCCACTGTTCCTCGAATCAGTAGAGAAATTGTTTCTATTTGTTTATAATGATTGTCGATAACGAGTTATTTGTTTTAAAATTTATTTTTTGATATTGTTTTATGAATAACTCATTTTTTCAAATTATATATAAATCTAACAATATTTTTCAGAGTATACTTCCGTTCCTTGTTTAAGCTATTAAAAATATTGTTTGTGTAATGGTGGTAGTATAAAACGATCACTGAACTAATAAATTGTTGAGCGCTAGCGTAGAAACATGAAAACATAATTTGTGTAGCTAGTACGAATCTTTTTAACTTCAAATTGGATCTGTTAACATGATTGTAATGAGCTTTTCACTCTCTAGAAAAGAAACAAAATCTAATTTTTCCTCTATAAAGCCATGCTTCTGGCATTCAGCAATAGCCAAATTAATCTAAATAAAACTATTGGGTCCAAAGAAAATGTATTCATCTTAATTTTTCAAATGAACGTAGCGTTCTAGGTAGGTATCAAACTTTGTAGGGACTAAATAAATTGGCATCTGATCCAGTAATCGTTCTAGTGATCTTGTAGGAGTAAAATAAAAAATAAACTATATTCTACATGGCGTGAACAAGCCCGCGATCTTGCAAAACCAACGGAGGAGCCATCGCCGTTAACGATGATAGTGCTAACATCTTTCGATAGAGAGGGGGACAGTCACATTAAAATAGAGGGCCAGACCAATATGACAAACAACACTCCACCAGAATCTGATAAACACTAACACTTAGGGGACCGTCGCAAGCACACACTATTGGTGATTCCCCTCTTAATTATTATTATTAGCACCGCGTCTTACTACCCGTTCGGGTTATACGCACTTACGCTAATGTGTAATGGTAGGGTGATTGTGAGGTGAAATGAAGGACCTACAGTTTAACGTGGAATCCGAACCACGGTGGCGGCCTGGCATTCCCCACGTTCACAAGATGTCTTGTCAGAGGTGAAGGAAGGGTTTGGAAATCAGATAAATCTGTGCCGGGACCGAGGATTGAACCCCGGCTGCCAGCACAGAAGTCTGACACCTTATCCCTAGACCACCAGGTCACCAACCCCTCTTAATTAAAAGCCATGGTTAAGAAATGTATGATTGATACACGGTCTTGTCATGATGACCTCTTCTTTTCCAATCCTTCATTTAGAAGAGCGCCATTAAAACACTGTCACTAATGAACCACACCTTGTTCTGAGCATGGGTCGATTACGAGATAACAAACAATATATGAATCGTGTATAGTTCTGCTGAAGACACTGGATTTATCAGGTAAACCAAATTTAAAATAGATCCCTTCCATTGCAAAGGCACGTTCCACAGTAGCTCCAGATTTCAAAATATCTGTGTAGATGTGCTGAAACCCTTGAAAGCGAGTGGAGAGGGGCTCATTAAAGTTCCTCCAATATATATAATGTGCAGTGTTATCACTTTAGCGAACTTGACAGGACCAAGATGGAAGTTGGACTGATTTCCATGGAGCTAATTTAAAATCAAGTAAAAGTCCCAGGAACCGTAAGGTTGCTGAAACTGGTAAACCAACGTAGTTCAATAAAACATTGGGGGCTGCATGTATACCACTAATTCTATGGAAATGGACGACTGTCGTCTTCGCTGCAGAAAAGCGATAGCCATTAAACGTCGCCTACTTCCACAGACTGTTGACAGCAAGTTGTATCTGCTGTTAGCCCTGTGGAGACTCAAACTACACTAATCGAGTAGTCATCCACAAAAAAGGCATGAACGAGCTGGTAAGCGCAGATTGTCCACAATGCTATTTATTGCAAAATAATAACGTACACCTTAGGATACTACTGCCTTGGGGCATCCCATTTTGCTGGATAAAATTATTGGATAAGGTATTATTCAACCTTACACAAAAGTGTGTATTCATAGTAAAATTATCTATAAAAACAGGGAGGTTCCTTAGAACCCCTAATTATAAATGGTTTTCAATATTCTGTACTGCCAAGTAATGCAGTACACCACCTCCAAATCAAAGAAGACAGCCAAAAGTATTGTTTATGGAGGAATGTGGCACAAACTGCCGCAAACTAGATGATCCACCATAAACCACTGCGAGATTCTAAATACCATATAAACCATTATTAATGTTTCTAGTATTTTGAATGCACAACTAGCTAACGCTATGAGTCCAGTTGCCTGGCCCCATATTGATGGGAGCTGATGAGATACCCAAACACTATTTTAGAGGTCCAAAAAACCACCTGTTCAACATGGGACAGGTGGCACAACATTTCATATTGGACGTCAACAGGGCCAGTAGCTGCCCCCCCCTCCCCCTGTTCTAATGTGAAAGGGAGTTATAGTCCACCCCCCAAATCTTATCTTAGTCAATAGTAAGGTAGCTTACACTTATGCACTGTGAACTCGTTAAGAGTAATTCGCAGTACTAGAGATTGGGCCAATATCGAGCACAATACCTTGACAACCTCCACAGGAGAGGAGACAAGCAAACCGTTAGACAGGTTATAATCTACTATTATCATCCCAAACCTTAGATGTGAGAGTGGAAAATGTAAGGATTTAAATAAATTGTCTCCTAAAACTCTCTTCGACTCTCACGAATGGCACGTTGCGCTGGAGCCAGTAGTCTGGAATTACCTCGAATTCTCATTAGTAAGACATTGTAAAGTGGTCAGGGTTTCCCTTAGCTCTCAACCATTTCATTTATAAAATTATATTAGTTTGCCATTGTTTACATATTAATACACTCAAGATACTGAGAGTACTAAACTGATAAATACATTTCCCATTCCTCTAGGACTAATTTAATTCTTTTTATTACTATTAAATCGTTAATTATAAGAAAGTGTGGGGTTTTATGGTAATTATAAGTTATGTAAATCAGGTAAAGGTGTAAGAAATTTATGTTTTAAATTTCAATTCTTTAACTTCATTTTCAGACCTTTAAACTTTTAATCCAAAGGTTTTTCATTATTCAAAGTCTTTGTTGGAATTATAGTCATCCAAATTTATTACTTTTCATTTTAAGCATCGTGCAACGTAGTGATAACTGAACCCGGCAGCTTGGAGATGTACCTGTGGCTTGCACGTGTGGTCTTTCAGGGGGGTGGGAGGTTTTGGCGCGGACTCCTGGCCAATCAGAACATTCTATTTAGCGTCTGTGTTTGACCCTATGTGGAAGGGTAGCGTCAGACGCGACACTGGCCGGTTAGCACGCAAACAGATAAGACCTGTATTCAACAAGAATTTTTCGTAACTTGGAAAGATAGGTGGAAAGAGATGTAGACCAGTTGGCTAAATGACCACAACTTTAAATAATTCTCTGTATTCATGTCATAAATAATTTGTTATTCTACATTTAGTAATGTATAATAGTTATTTAAAATAAAACTTCAAATTCTACGCTAAATAGTATCTCTTTAATCGGATGAGTCCATCTACCCCCACCATTATCTGTATAACCCCGAGGTGCTCTACTGGAACCTACCGACTGCCGTGGACAACACCGTATGAAGAAGAGTAATAGGCCTAGAAGGGCGACTAGGTACAAATAGCGTCCAACGATGAGGCTGGTGACCAAAACTGCCGACAGCAGTGGGTGACTTGGTACAACGTCAATGAAAGAGACTTAGTGCCATATGACAGTCAGAAATAGCTAGCCAATACTCAACAGGGGGCAAGATGGTGGCGCAGGTTCAGCAAAAATTTAGGTAAGGAAGCGATGATCGTCAAAGTGAAGTGTACCATCCTAACATTTAATTCAAGGGACTCCATTAAACTGACCGACAAGTTGAAGCAACCATACCACACAGTTTAGGATGGTTACATTTCAATCCTTAGCAAAGTGGAGTGGAAATTTCTTTTGTAAAAAATATGGCTTCATATTACCTTCCAATGCAGTCTGCGCCCTTTAACTTAAAATAACAACACAACTATGGTATACACTGATGTAAAGTTGAAAAGTATGAGAAATGACAACATGAAGATATACATATATTTATTTTTAAAAAAAGCTAATAAAATGTGTAGAGGGTAGCAGGATAGCCAATCACACGTAAGTACACAAAACAAATGAGATTCTATTTATTGGTTGATACTCGTGTTACATGATTGTAGTATTGTATACAGTTATTGGCTACATGATAGGGGACTCTGCTATTCCCCTCTGTATTCCTTCAGATGGAGCAGCACCCAAACAGGGATCGCACAGAGAGAGAGAGAGATCACCACTCCATGGGCCACTTTCTCCTGAAACAACCAAACATAACTATGACAAAAAACAAACCCTTCTAACAGCCACACATGCCTCGGGACAAAATAAGCTCTAACTGACGAATTATTTAACATTCAAAAATCCTAATTTTTCAACTTTAAAACCGTCTTTTTGGTCCTACTTAAAACTTAAATACATACATACTTAATCACACCGTTCCCTTACGGGGTAAGCAAGAAACTGTCATACAGCTCAAAAAACAATAACTCCGTACTTAATCCTTCCTCCCTAACTTTCTCCACACTCCTCTATCCTTGACTACTCCCTTCAACATCCACACACCGAGTCATATATGCTATTCAACAACATCCATAGACCAAGTCATACATGCTCTCTTATTCTTAAAACTCGAGGTTTCCCCTTTTCACACTTTTGTCTACAATATTTGGCAACATCCTCTCAATATGCCCAAACCAACTTAAGATGTTTCTTTCCCATTAATCTGTTGTATTCCCTTTCAAACCGCATTCCTTCAGCACCCATTCTTCACCAACTGTCCAGTCGAGTTTTTCCACATAAATTTCTTAGCTATCTCATTCCGACCGCATTCACCCCACGCTGGATGAAACAAGGAAAATATGAAAAGATTGCCACAAAGAACACGAGACATTTCTTACTTTATGGTAATTATATTATATTTTCGGGGTTAGAACTATATAAATAATCTTTTGAATCTAGAAACACATTGGATTTGAATTATTAGTAATATTACTTCAAGGTTACACTGGGAAAACAGAGACAAACTGAAATAGTCAGGGGATTTGACCACTAAATGGGGAAAATTAGGCACTATCTGCATTAAATCAACAATTGAAGTGTCTGTTTAGGTTGAGCTGGAATGGAAGGTCACAATTTTTACTAGATAATATTCCATACAAGTATTTAATTATAAATTCCCGGAAATCTGTTCTATTGCCCCAGGGTCAATTATTCACTTCATATTATGAGGCAGTTCTTGTGGCGGTACGACAACGGAAAATTCATCACATAATAGCTGACAATTTACTCATGTCCGCTAAAGAGACTGCCTCCTAATATGAGTGAAGAATTACCCTGGAGAGACTCACCGGTAAGAGCATTGGTGGACTAAGCTAAAGGTTCAGGGTTTGATTCCCGTGTCCAGATGCCATTTTTCTATCTCAATTTCTTCATTATGATGATGATCATCATGATGAACAGCTTCCAGCCACTGGACCCCTCCCTCCACCCCCTCTACATCCTGATCTTCTCTCATCTCCCCTCCTGACCTTCCAATTATCTCTACCATCCCCTAGACTTTCCTTGTTCTCTCTTCCCATTTCCTCTCCCATTACCACCTTAGTACCTGTACCTTCTCTCTCCTGTCCTGGCTCTTCCTTTACATTTAAAGAATATATTATTGTTATTTTGTAGGTATTGATAATTTCTTTCAAAAGTGATATTTGAGGACCACATGACTCGACGTCAGATATGGTTTTTACTATGAAAATTAGAGAAGTATAAAATTAGACAAGCCTTAAATATTCTGAAAACTGAACAATTACACCTGTACAAGAGAATCAAACCCGGGACCTTGATTCCCGTGTCCAGGTGTCATTGTTCAGTTTTCAGAATATGATATCTTGCTGCGAGTAAATCCTCATTAGAACAAATATAATAGCAGTGGCTATTTGATTCTCCAATGTTTAAAGGGGGATGGGGCCTATTTCCACGAGCAATTTTAGCAGCGTTAATAACGTATCCACAATTTTTTTCTTCTAAAATGTCAGCGATAAAACGGACTTAAGAGTACAAAGTGCTTGCACATGTTGTCACATAAGATAATTTATAACATATGGCGGCATTGGTACTCGGTTAAATCCTCGACTTTCAACAAACTATAAACAGGAACCTTCTACACGTTATTTAACAAGACAAGGAAAGACAAAATCATATTTTTCAAGCTGTTTTTCAATCAGTAGAAACGTTTGTTGAAATAGTATATCACTATCTTGAATCCTAGCGTGTGGGTGACATCTATTTCTCACCAATAAACAACGTCACAGCTCAGCTCTCAAACGATTGTTGGAAATACATTTTCATGTAATAAATATAATTTTGTAATGGCTATAGTATCATAACATATCTCGCTCTTTCGAAAGTTGCCCCCTCCACCCACCAATGGGAACACAACCAGCATGTGTTGCATAGCAGCGCTGCTAACAGTCGCAATGATAAAATTGTTCATGGAAATTGACTCTAAGATACGAGTTTAATCAACGTGGCTCTTTGGTTAACTTTTTATTCGAAGCACTTAAAGCTTGTAGTTAGGATGGATTTATATTCATGAGCGATGCACCTTAGTGCATAGCAAGTTGAAACATTACTTTCATTGATAGTGTTATATTGAATAGCCCAGTGCATAATACATATGGTTTATTTAAATTGTGAATCATTGTAACTCGAAGCGTATCAGCCAAAGATAATACGAGGAGAGGCTATGGCCAATTAAATGCTATCATAAACAACAGACTGAAATTATCTTCTGTTCATGTATGAAATGGTTTTATAGTAGCCATTCTAGTTTGTTAGTAATACTGTTTATTTGATGTAGTGTCGATAAATATTATTTTAAATATGATTGAAAATAAATGGAAAATAATACATTTTTGATTCTGTAATTGAAAATACCTAAGTTTATCCTAATATTCCTGACAATGAGATTAGAACCAATGAAAATCAGATTTAATAGTACAGACACCACCTAAATTAGGTTAATTTTATGTTTCAAAATATAAGTTTTAATGAACGTTGCTTTTCGAGTGAACCCTTACGGTAAGTGAAGTATCTTCACAAAGAGCTCGGTCTAATAAATCGAAGAGGTTAGGCCAATAAAAAACTAATAATACGAGCAAATCTTACTACTCAATTACACTAATAGGCTAGCCCAGACGAGGAAGGTTTAATTTAGAGGAAGTGTACACACATTTACACGAAGAGAGTGGATAAACCACCCTTAGTGCACCCAACCGGAATCAAACTTTGATCTCCTAGCCATCGGGAGAATAGTCTTATTATGAAAGTGACGCAATAGACCATGCGGCCACTGAAGGGTTGGGGAATACTACCATTTCTTATAAGCCATTATATTTTCACTAAGAATTGTGCATTGAACGCTGTTAGTTCCGAGTCACACATGAATATCCAGGATTCACAAATTTCACAATATTTTTTGGGTGATATTTCCTCAGTTTTTTTCCCTGGTTCTCCGAAGTGTGTGGCATCCCCCAGCCTTGGTCATAGTAAGGTATACTGTGCCACGTGTTAGTTCCTTTTATTATTATTATTAGCACCGCGTCTTACTACCCATTCGGGTTATACGCACTTACGCTAATGTGTAATGGTAGGGTGAATGTGAGATGAAATGGAGGACCTACAGTTTAACGTGGGATCCGAACCACGGTGGAGGCCTGGCATTCCCCACATTCACAAGATGTCTTGTCAGAGGTGAAGGAAGGGTTTGGTAATCAGATAAGTCTGTGCCGGGACCGAAGATTGAACCCCGGACCCCCAGCACAGAAGTCTGACACCTTACCCTAGACCACAAGGTCACCGTTAGTTCCTTATTCATACAACTGATCAGGTGGTTTATAGTGGAGTCAATTCTTTTTCTGATAATAGATTTGTTATCTTTGAATCTACCTTTAGATAAGATGTTATGTAAACTTTGAATCCTTTTATCAAAACTAAGATAGGTAAGTAGGAAGTCATTCCAGGATGCTATCAATCAGTGTACAAACAACAATGACCTTGGGTGATTTATCTTTTAGTAAAAATAATGTTGATAACAAATGTTTTTGTATCAAGGAGTTGTCACTTGAAGAGCAACTTATGAGCACAGAAGAGGATATCTACTAAACTGTAAGACAATGCGTCTGTGTCGGTTATTAACACTTTCCTTATTCTACCTAGAAATAATAAAACAAAACTAATGTGAAAGGTATTTTTATATAATTTCTGTGTGGAGCATATAATGAAATACAGGATAACAAATTTAGAAGGTATGCTACTCAAACAAAATAAGTGTTAAGCCTTGTTCACAGATTGTCTATATCTTTAAGATGTGTTGTGGTCTGTAAGAGATCAACTCCACACCGACTTCTCCGTCTATAGTCCGTCAATCCTTTTCAAGTCCTTAATACTTACCTAATCAAAAGTTGTTTCAACTTTAACTTTCCAATTATTAGTCAATACGAAATGCTAAAAAAAAAGGACTACCAATACCAGCAAGGTATATATGTGTGCAAGTGCATTAAAATGAAAGCGCTAATGGCTGTGAAAAGATCTGTTGCTATGGGAACAAGTACAAAATTAAATTATAGTTTTACACACAGAATAATTTTTATAAAAATTTTAAAAACCCTGAGAAGGGCGTTATCTTGAAAACAGTGTTCTTAAAAATACCAAGTTCTCAGAAATAGTGAGTTCGCTTGGGTAGGTTAAACTTCACATCAATACTCTTTATAACCTCTGCTTATGCCTTACTCCTGTAAATTTTATTTCTAAGAGTTTTAAGGGGACATGGTCTCAGACTTTCATAATGGTTGGTAGCCATGTGATTAGGCCTAATATTAAGGAATGTGTAGAAGCGATTTCCATTTATAAGGACCATCAAGGACTATACAGATTCGGAGCTTATGAAGACAGCAGATGAGGCTTTATTCTAACTTAATTTCACAGAGCTAGGTCTAAAATATGTGCAAATTTAGGTTAACTTTATTTTTTCTCCTTCTAAATTCATTTTTTTTATATAGGTTCATGAATGTACATAACAAAATGTGCAGAACAGAGTCCTATCCTTGGTTATTTCTAACTAGAGCCAACAACGACTGATAATTTCCTTGAATACCAAACCTTTTTTTTTTGCCTGTCTTCAGATATAAATTGTTCCGGATTAATTTACATACTCAAAAAATCAAAATACATCTGAAAAAAATTGTTGGGGAAAAAAAAAAGTTATATCAATAAGGTAAGCGATCTAATTTAGCACATAACAATTAAGTATTCACAAAATCCTAGCTATGAAATATAATTTAATATTTGTTGAGATAATTTGTTCAAGGATTAACTAAGGCTATTATTTTCAAGGTGGAAAAATACTTACAGCGAAAGAAATTTTTATTCTGGGTGGACTAGATACAACGTTTGAGCTTCTAAGAACAGTTCTCTTTGGAACAATAGCTCTAAAAATTGTAGGTGCTGTCTTGACGACCGACTGAATTGGAAACATTTTAAATTAATATTTTTCTCAAACTTCAACTAGAGCTCTTCTTAAATGGCGACACACATCATCTAACAAATTTGGGAAACCGGATGAAGACTTCTGCAATTGCAAAAACGGAACAGGAAGTATATACTAATTTAAATTAAACTTTCCCAGCAGAGGAAAATTTATTTATATTTAAATACAAAGCGTTCTATTAAAGGAAAAGTTTTATTTTTAATTAATAATACTGTTTATAACGATTTAACATGTAGATTTATTTTAAACAAATACACTTTTAATGCAATTAGCATCTTAAAGGCTAAGTAAAATATTGCCAAATGAAATTTACTTTAGATGTTAAACAGAAGAGTACTCACCAGCCGTTCTTCAATTTCATCTCCATACGAAGTTGAATTGTTAGTTCGTGTTAAATCGATTTAAAAAAACCATAGTACCGGTACTGAATATTTATAAAACTTTTATTGTAATTGCTCTAAACACATTTATGTTAACGAATAAAATTTATATTGGAGGAAGAAGGGAACAATGAGGGACTTTTTTTTAAACACTTCATTAAAAATATTTATAATTTTGAACAGTCTGTTATTTAGAAACTACTGAAAAACAAAACAACAAAGAGACACATTTTGTCTTGGTGTTTCCCATAGGTGAGAAGCAGTAAGACATCAATATTTCGAAATTTGAAAGAAAAAAAAATCAATAACTAGGAACTCGAAGCTCTTTGCTGCACTTACCAACGTACGCCATCTATCACTAGCTTGGGATAGTTTTATCCAGTCCACCTCATTACTCCCTATCCCTTTCTTGAGCTAGTTCTATCCAGTCCACCTCATTACACCCTATCCCTTTCTTGAGCTAGTTCTATCCAGTCCACCTCATTAAGCCCTATCTTGAGCTAGTTCTATCCAGTCCACCTCATTACACCCTATCTATCCAATCTCTCCATCATCGGCAGTCCAGTCTATTGTGCGACGCCCTAGACCAGACATGTTCAACTCCAGAGAGGGCCACATAAGTTCTTGTGGAATTGACCAGAGGCCATACATGAAATTTATAATATCTATTGCCCAAATATAATAAAACCCTAAACAAATACTTTATTTTTAACAAATACATACAAACATACTTTACACAAGTAAAAATATTCTGACAATTTTGAAAACTACATGGAAGATAGCAAGCATTATGTCAGCTACAAGAGCCTAGTTTGTTTATTTCTGCAATTTGAGGTTTATAAGTTTGAGCTGGTGAGCCGCATAGAACAAAGCGGTGCACATCCACACCTCACCTACAAATTATCACTTTAGTGCGTTTTCAATTAACCTCCTTTAAATTGTTTCGCAGATCTTTAAGAAAAGAGTATAACTTGAACACTAAACTAACAGAAATGTCTTGTAATCTAGTTTGGGTGTTTTTTGCTAAAATGAAGTACACAATTATTGTAGCCACACCTGAACAGTTCTTTTAAGCTTTCTTGACCGACGCACAAATCGTTTTCATAACAAAAATAATAGTTTTGTTAACCGTTCTCAGATTAAAACGTTCATTGTATACACTCAATACAGCTCACAACGTTATCTCGACCCATCTGGCTTGGACTAGTCACATGAGGGTTACACTACGGACTATCCATATATTGTCCTGAGCTATCGTTACAACGACTGTGAGTGAATACAACTGACCACCTTCTTGTCGCTCTCGCCCTTGCGGTGAAAGGTCGAACCAGAACTTTACATTTTGTAATAATACAATAATAATGACTTTACTTTTTAATTTATTATATTAGATTAAATTAAATTGTCGGCTTCAACCGGCATAGCGACCTGCGGGTTGGACATGCCCGTCTTAGACCATTCGACCACCAAATTGGGTAAGAAAGACTTAATATGACATCTTTGGATGGGTGTTCTGTTACCCAACAGTGGAACTTAAATTTAGGTCAACTTAAAAAAAATGTAAGCACAAGATTTTTTAGACATTGATGGCGTGAAAAGAAAAATAAACACTCCTAAAAAAAAAGTAAACAAAAGCAAGTTATTAGTTTCCCACTTGTTCAAACAATATGGAACACAGATAACTTGAGCAAACAGTTTCATCACACAATCTTTACGACTTTTATCGGCAATCATACTTATGTCAATCCGACCAATATTTACTTTTCGAAGCAAACCCAACATTGTAAGCAGCGAGTAGTAGTGTTAGGGTTGATCCATTGTATGGTTTCGAGCATCACTCATCCATCATTTTACCTCAAATCTTTTTTAAAAAGAGGAAAAATTGGTTTCAAACAAGTCCTACAAACTTAACAGAAAAATGTATACAATTTTTCAGTCGACTTCCAACAGTTTTAGAACAAATGTGAGCAGCTTACTTTGGAGGAAGTGTGATACAATAGATCATTTAAAAAAATCAGTATATCTCGCTAGGCGTCAAACTCCAACCTCTTCACGTATAAGACAGACTAAATGAGCTTGATACTTAGTCTGTATGTTCCCCGATGCTGGTCTCTTGCTACTTTGAACATCGACTCAATTTTCACTTTTGATCAAATGTCCTTATTTCATCATAATTATGAAATGTAATAAAACAGTAAATTTTTTTAAACTTGTTATACAAATACTTACTTACTCTATAGCATCAGGAGCTCAAAATTTCATTGCAGCACTAACAAAAGTCCTCCACCTATTTCTATCTTGAGCTAGTTCTATACACTCCATTACAGCCTATCTCTATCTTGAGCTAGTTCTATCCAGTCCACCTCATTACACTATATCTCTTTCAGGTCCATTCTAATTTTATCCTCCCATCTGTGTCTCGGTCTTCCCACTGACCTCTTTCCATTCATGTCCTGCCAAACATAATCTACAAGACTTGATTACACTAACAATGTCTTGTGATGAGTACAGGGTATGTAACTCATCATTATCTAACCTCATCCACTCTCCAATATACTAATACCAATGATATTATTATTATTATTATTATTATTATTATTATTATTAGCACCTCGTCTTACTACCCATTCGGGTTATACGCACTTACGCTAATGTGTAATGGTAGGATGATTGTGAGATGAAATGAAGGACCTACAGTTTAACGTGGAATCCGAACCACGGTGGAGACCTGGCATTCCACACATTCACAAGATGTCTTGTCAGAGGTGAAGGAAGGGTTTGGAAATCAGATAAATCTTTGCCGGGACCGAGGATTGAACCCCGGCTGCCAGCATAGAAGTCTGACACCTTACCCCTAGAACACCAGGTCACCCAATACCAATAATAATTTTGGTTTAATGTAAGCAGTTTTTTAAGGGTGCGAGTATAAGGGGAGCTAGTTAATGTCTACTTTCTAAGACCACAGCCTTTGTGACTAGATACCTACTTTTGGTATTGGATAGCGGATGAACTTGAATATAAAAAGTATTTATCTTTATCGATATATCGCAGAGTCCCTGGGTTTATAGCTGACCATACTTTGTCCACTTAGCAGCGGGGAAAACTCAAACACAAGATTAAATAAAATGAGTTTGTTTCAATAAACATGTTTCAAAAGCATGTTGTAAAACAGTGAAACCACAGTACGTGCTGACAGTACAATGCAAGGATAAAACAGCAAGGGGATAAATTTTACACGTAGAACCAACCATAGTAATTTATACAATTTTCCTTTATTGATAATAAGGAAAAAGAAAACATTTCATTCAAGACATTTGGACAACAATTAGTTAGTTTTTCTATAGAATAATCAATGGTGGATGAACACATGTTTCAACATATATAAACATTCTGGCAAGGAAAGAAAAAAATACAAAACTTTTTTTTTGTGGTCAACATCGGTAATATTTTTTTATTATTAGTTTTATTTAATAGGTTTCGATACTCTTTGCCAAAAGTACCAGTTGCAGACCATATGACTTGACGTATGAACATATTAACATTGTTTTAGTAGTGTTTGTAACTGTTAAAAATGTTTCTTTTTATCTAAATGGAATTATCGGTTCCTAAGAGGTTTTTTTTTCAAGACACTAACAATGAGCTTTTAGTTTAGTCAATCAATAAAAATCAGATATCAATATCTATAAAATAACATTAATATTATAGTGGATAGTTATCAATTAATGTGTTTGTGGATTCTAAACTGTCCCTTCTGTATCGTCTACCAACTGATTATCCAGGTTTGTATCCAGATATAAGACACAATATATACATGAGTACTAATATTAGCTACGAACATGGTGGAGAAGATCAGGTGGACAGACCGGGGGACAAATTAACATGTCCTAAGAAGAGTGGAAGAACAATTTTGGATGAGATTCTTCGGTACAAAGCAAACTAGATCGGACACATCTTTGAAAGAAGTGTCTTCTGCACGACGTCATAGAAGAAAATGTTGAGGGAAAGAGGAGCTTAGGAAGGAGGAGAAGACAGGGAACAGTGGTGGACTAGGTCCACTGTCATAAGATAGAACATCTATTAATAATAACAAAAACATATACTTTGTTACCGAGTCTGTAGTTTGAAGAAATAGTTTAAATATATTTTGAATCTGGTTATCTCATCTAGTAGAGCATTTGTACATAAAGCCAAAAATTTAGATCTGGGGATGGCTAAAGCTCGATCGCAAGTGACCTGTCGATCCGAGTAATAAAGCTATATCGTCATTAAAAAGTGATTTATGAAACTTCGAAGCTCTCAAATATATCAAATGCTTTAAAATAATATTCGAGAGTCACCAATATAACCTCGCTCGATCATAATTGATAAAATTATTTGAAAATGAAATAGTTTAATATGAAAATGTATCTTTTCATTTATTCTTTAACTTTTCTAGAAAGGTTTATTTAAACAAATAAATATGGATAAAAAAAAGTAAGAGTAGCGAGTACAAACGATAAGTGATACAGACCTTTTTATAGGTCCGTAAGTCGATCGAGGTCCAAAAAGAGATTTTCCGACCTCTAGTTTGGAGTTTGAATTTCTGTCTTGGACATATTTTATAATACAACAAAATACACCAGCCAATAATCTGAGAAACCAGAAAAGATTGAGACTTCAAATAAACAACAGTAATTTAATAATGTACAAGACATGGAAATGTACATGCAAAATGATAGAAATATAAATTAAACAACTAATTTAAACTTTACATTCAGTCCTAATGTTTCCTTTAGGAACAAATTCTAATACAAATACAAGTTATGAACTATTGATAGAACTTTGGTTTACTTTCAAACAGTCTTTTAGCTTCAATGCCAGGATCACAATCAGTTTTTAACGTAACACAACGTAACAGTTCGTCTCGTGTTTTTAAATGGATACAGTTCACGAGTCCACGAGAGAAAGATCGTGTTACTCGAATGATAAGAGAAGGGTACCGCGTATCCTTACTAACCAATTGTGTTTCTAGCAACGTCAACGTCAACGTGGATATTTACTACTTCATTTGTTTGTTTATTGTTTGTGGACAACTTATTTGGTATAGTCTGTCTGATGAACACTAAAATGTCGTAGTTTCTTCTTACACTTTATTTTGTGGCCCCAGTAAAATTCTATGGGGCCATCCTTAAATTATGTAAGATTTTTTATATGTTTTTTGACCCATCTTCATTCCCTCCATCCTACATAATTTTTTACAATTTAATAAATTAGATTATTTAAATCGTTTAGTTATTTTTAGACACAAGGATTGGTAATAAAGTGAGTGATATGAAATTTTAGAATACTTTAATTGCAGTAAGTAAATGAATTATAAGTGAGATTTTATTAATAATCAGTCCTAAGTACTTGGGTTTAATTTTAGCGAGTATTTTGTTTTTGAACCATCCAAATTCATGTTTTTATGTTACATTACATTAGATAAATCCTGATCAACATGTAGGCCTATCTTGTTATGTTACATTATGTGAAGGTTAAGTCGATCACGATCCCGGCATACGACAAGCTCATCTTAGTGATGCTTTTTGTGAAAACAAGGTATTCATTAGTTAGTAATGGTCTGCGATATCAAAATCAAAAGATAAAAAACAAAAATATCATTTTAAAATGGAAATAAGAATCGTATATTTAAAAACAAATTAAAAACTAGATTTGAAATTAAAATAGTATTAATATTTTGAAAATATAAAATGCTAACTGAACACTTCACAACCGGCACCCAGACAAGTAGAGAGAAGAGGAAAAATAAATGATCCATCACCGGAAACAGGGTATGACACAGAAATAGCGCGAAGAATTTGCCGAGCCTATTCAGCTGTCGAGTTAGAACCCAAGTTTCTGTCAGAGGTAGTCAAAGACCCATACTAGTTAGATATTCCAGAACTTAAAACTGTCATTTTATATCAGTCCTTGGCAGTGATAGTGGAGCAAACCGTCTGAAGCCAGTCAATAGCTCTGGCACACTTTAAATTAAAATAAAATTTGAGGGTTGAATAAACTTTGCTGTGTAGATCACGATCGTAAAGCTGTAGTTGAGTGATCTTCACTGGTGGAGTTCCACGCACAGTAGTCTACTGAAACAAGGCATACTTATGTTCCACGCACAGTAGTCTACTGGAACAAGGCATACTTATGTTCCACGCACATTAGTCTACTGGCACAAGGCATACTTATGTTCCACGCACAGTAGTCTACTGGAACAAGGCATACTTATGTTCCACGCACAGTAGTCTACTGGAACAAGGCATACTTATGTTCCACGCACAGTAGTCTACTGGCACAAGGCATACTTATGTTCCACGCACAGTAGTCTACTGGAACAAGGCATACTTATGTTCCACGCACAGTAGTCTACTGGAACAAGGCATACTTATGTTCCACGCACAGTAGTCTACTGGCACAAGGCATACTTATGTTCCACGCACAGTAGTCTACTGGAACAAGGCATACTTATGTTCCACGCACAGTAGTCTACTGGAACAAGGCATACTTATGTTCCACACACAGTAGTCTACTGGAACAAGGCATACTTATGTTCCACGCACAGTAGTCTACTGGCACAAGGCATACTTATGTTCCACGCACAGTAGTCTACTGGCACAAGGCATACTTATGTTCCACGCACAGTAGTCTACTGGCACAAGGCATACTTATGTTCCACGCACAGTAGTCTACTGGCACAAGGCATACTTATGTTCCACCACAGTAGTCTACTGGAACAAGATACTTATGTTCCAGCACAGTAGTCTACTGGAACAAGGCATACTTATGTTCCACGCACAGTAGTCTACTGCACAAGGCATACTTATGTTCCACACACAGTAGTCTACTGGAACAAGGCATACTTATGTTCCACGCACAGTAGTCTACTGGCACAAGGCATACTTATGTTCCACGCAAAGTAGTCTACTGGCACAAGGCATACTTAGGCATATTTATGTTCCACGCACAGTAGTCTTATGGCACAAGGCATACTTATGTTCCACGCACAGTAGTCTACTGGCACAAGGCATACTTATGTTCCACACACAGTAGTCTACTGGCACAAGGCATACTTATGTTCCACACACAGTAGTCTACTGGCACAAGGCATACTTATGTTCCACACACAGTAGTCTACTGGCACAAGGCATACTTATGTTCCACGCACAGTAGTCTACTGGCACAAGGCATACTTATGTTCCACACACAGTAGTCTACTGGCACAAGGCATACTTATCAGGGGTGTCTCAAGTAAGTTCAACAAAACTCAAATGCTCTATTCACAATATCAGTCTCTAGATACAAGATTAGAAGATTAGAGATTAGAAACCTTGTCCTATATTCTAGTCAAGTAGATAGTTAACACTTTCACACTAAATAATACACGTTAAAATAATACACAGCAAAAGGCAAACAAATATTATGTAGATAGCCTTGCAAAGTATAACACTACATAACTTATTAATATACAATACTAGTACAACAAAACTTAGGTCAGAGATAACGTCAATGACAGTTAATTTCTTTTAGGTCAGGAGCAAGTTTCAGCCAATGGGATTTTAACATTCGATTTGATAAACAAAACCGACTATCAAAATGCTAATGAAATAAATTATCTCAATATTTTAAACACCATAATGAGTTATTACAAAGAGGAAATATTTTGTTAAGAAATGTATTCTTCTTCATTTTCTTTTAACTGTCCCACATTGTTTGCACGCGCACACACACACGCACACACACGCACACACACACACACAGTAATGATTTACTACGGTTGTGAATTACTTCGATTTAGATCATAAAAAAACTGGAATGAACAAAATTCCTAGAAACCAACAAATATTCCGCTTCAGTGGCTATATATTCTAAAGCTCATGCAAAAGACTAAACTGCCAATAACGGAGAGATCGAAGAACAAATTCCGGTCTGGTATTTCTTATCTAAATAATTGTTTCCCAACCTCCCTCCATTTAAATGGGGATACATTTCCACTAGATTCTATCCTCTTTATCCCTACATCATTAGTATAGTTGATATAAATGTGTACAACCTGAATGGGTAGCAGTGCGTGTAGTATAAAAACAACACAACCAAATTAAGTATCTATAATTCTGGTCTGGCCTATAATATTTAGCACCGCGTTTTCCTACCTGTTCAGGTTATAAACTTAAGTACTAATTACACTAATGGGTTAGGAATTGGGATAATTGAATATAGAGGAAGTGAACCCGCATTTGTGCAAGTGAGAGTGGAAAGCCACTTAGGAACCCCCCTCCCCCCAGTTCATCCGAGCGCGATTCGAACCTCTGTCTCCCCGTCCTCGGCAGTCTAGCTCAACAGGAAACTTGCGCGTTAGCTAACTACGCCACCGAGGCGGGTGACCTATAGTACAATAATCAAAATGTATCCATGATGGAATTGAACCACTGTTCTCATAGTGACTGTGGTGAACAATTGACTAAGGCCATTAATTCTACCTTATCATCAATCACGCTCCCAAGATATTTACTGTATATACTTTTCTCAGCTATGTCATCCTACCTTATAGATTTATTATAACTGATTTTTAAATAAGAAAAATAATGAGGGAAAATCCATCTAGAATTTGAAAAGATAAAATTATTAACTTGACCTTATGATTTAATCTCTTCGACTTCAGAATGTATGTATGGTGTGTGGTGTTGTGTATTTAAAGTCAATAGTCAACATATTTAGTAAATTAGAGTAGTCCATTATAAAAATGGTAAAAGTATGAAATAACAATTAAAAAATGTTTCGTGTAAAATTGTTAAACATCCGACTAATTAATCGTTACACTGCAACCAATCACAGATGCTTGCATATGAAAACTTAAAAGCCATAACAACAGGACTGTATAACAGAAATGTCATAGTTATTTATCAAAACTTAACTTTTATTTTGTGGAAAAAGTGATTTTTCAAACCATATTGAAGTGATAAAAAACATAAGGTTTAAACCTTTCCCAAGCCTTTGTTCATAAAGGCAATCCAATCACTAAACCTTAGTGTAGAGAAACAGATAATCGCTCTAAAGACTTGAGGTATTTATGAAACCGGTGTAAAATAATGTGGGGAAGAAAGCCAAACTTTGACAGAATGCAAATATAATTCTCTTTTCTCAACACCATTCTTTCTCAAGCAGTCACACATAATTTTAAATTTTCAGGAATATTTCTATTTTATTCGGAGAATTTATAATGATATAACTCAATAAGGAAAACCTCTTTTCGCTTTATGAGGTAATGGTATTATATTTGGGAGAAGGTATAGATTGGAAAGGTGGACAAACAAAATATGGCCCCCACAGTGAAAATAACACAGTTCACACTTTACACTGCTGCCAATGGACAGAGAGGTAATGGTTGCCTCTTAAAGAAAAGCCATCGTTACTGCTCAATCCCCCGACCTAGGTTTCATTGGGATTGGGCAGTGACGATCAATTTTCTTCCAGAGGCAGCAGTGTAAAGTGTGAACTGTGTTCTTATTTTCATTGTAAAAGCCATATTGTGTTTGTCCTTCTTTTATATGTTTCTATCCACCTTTCCTACACCTTCTTCCAAATATAATACAATATTATTCAGAAGAATGTTAGGATGGGACTTTGAATCCCTCGAACCCTTAAAGATTTTGGAAATTCGACACGAGAAAATTTTGGATTTGAGATTCAAATCCTTAAGGATTTTTTTCAAGTGAAATTTGTTTTAGAGCTCAAATACTGTTCATTCATTGGTGGTTCACAACCAATTATAATTATAGGATGAACTTAACCAGAACCCAGACCAGTAATTTAACACGTAACTGAATGAATGAAGGAATGGATTAATGAAAAATGTTAACATTTAGTTACTATTTTTCTATTATATTTATATTTACTCTTAAGTTCTTAATTTGTTCCAAGATTCGGGTTCGAAGGTAAATTAGAGATTCAAATTCGTAAAATTGTAGATTCAACCCAACTCTAGAGGATGGTACAGGAAAGGTGTATATAAACATATAAAAGGAACAAACACAATACAACGAAAAAAAAAACCACAGTTCACACTTAACAGTGCTGCCACTGTACAAAGAGGTAATGGTTGATTGTTATGGCACAATCCCCCGACCTGGGTCAGAACTCATCAGGAAGGAGCGTGGAACACTCAACGCAACTACCTAAAGAGGATATTTCTGTATCATAAGAGAGAAGATAAAGAAGGTTATTTGTTGCAGAGCCCTTGGATAAATCATGGTTTAAATTAGGAGGCAAAGCCAGCACATTTAACTGAGTGATGCCAGAGTAGAAATTGTTTGGAGAATAAACCAAAAAACACATTTTTAAAGACAAACTTTCACTATCACAGGCAGCTTCTTCAGGTCAAGAGATTAGCCTGTTTCTGTCAGGAAATGGACAGCAATGTAAAGTGTTCATCTTTTCATTCATTTTGTGTTTGTTCCCTTTTATTTGCTTCTATCCTTTCTGTCCTAGACTTTCTTATATTTATTTCAAAACACAGCGAAACAAAGTGTTTCACAAAAAGAGGATGAAAGTGTGAATAAATGAGGAGAAAAGTTTACTTGACAGGGTGACTTTCTTCTTAGATCCTAGATCGTTTACAGCACTGTCAAATATTTTTAGGTGTACGGGGCCGACTTTTGACGGAGCATTTAAATGTTGGCAGGTATTGTCATAATAGAATCCTATAAAACCTTTTATTTGTTCAAGTCCGCTTCGCTCTTCACCAATCTGTGCTTCTTAAAGAACATCTGAACAGTCTGCTTCACTGACGCTTCATCTGGAAACAGAATTAGTGCAGGCGTTCAGACAAGAGGTGTGCATTGCGCATGCCTGCATGGGGGAGAACGAGCCAGGTTTCCACCGTGCAGAACACAAGGGGTGTGCACAGAGAGGAGAATGAGCCAGGTTTCCACCGTGCAGAACACAAGGGGTGTGCACAGAGAGGAGAATGAGCCAGGTTTCCACCGTGCAGAACACAAGGGGTGTGCACAGAGAGGAGAATGAGCCAGGTTTCCACCGTGCAGAACACAAGGGGTGTGCACAGAGGAGAACCAGCCAGGTTTCCACCGTGCAGAACACAAGGGGTGTGCACAGAGAGGAGAATGAGCCAGGTTTCCACCGTGCAGAACACAAGGGGTGTGCACAGAGGAGAACCAGCCAGGTTTCCACTGTACAGAACACAAGGGGTGTGCACAGAGGAGAATGAGCCAGGTTTCCACCGTGCAGAACACAAGGGGTGTGCACAGAGAGGAGAATGAGCCAGGTTTCCACAAGGGTGTGCACAGAGAGGAGAATGAGCCAGGTTTCCACCGTGCAGAACACAAGGGGTGTGCACAGAGGAGAACGAGCCAGGTTTCCACCGTGCAGAACACAAGAACCGGAGGATGGCGCTAGATCTAGTAGCTTTTTGAAATGTCAAATAACTATTTTCCTGAAGCAATCCAATAGGGGTTTGCGAAGATTTGACTTAGCTTCGACTTCACTTCTTCAGGGGGGAGGGTAGGCGGGAGGAAGAGAGCAATTGGGTTTAGAGAATAATGAAACTTCACCAGTAAAAGTATTGACAAAACTAAAAAATAGAGAAAAGATGGCGCTAAAAGGCTGTATTAGAGTAAACATTAAAGGAGGAAGAAGGGGAGTGTCGTAACCCAAACCTTACATAATTATGTGTTTTGTTGTGTTTTAACTGTGAAGTTTGACGCCTACAGTTTTCTGGTTCTGGTAAGTGTGTAGTAGGACCTGCCCTTCTCTTCTCCTTTCGATGTTTAATTTAATACAGCCGTTTGGTGCCATTTTTACTTTGCTAACCTAAACTTTGTTATAAAAATGAAAGAAGGTAATAATAAAGAGCGATAGGAACAACATAAGAAACACTAAAAATTGCTATTTGTTTGCTAGTGTGAAATTAATTAGCCCATTTTAAGGAATGAGCACTTAAGGATATTCAAGGATTCAAAACGGTTTCAAATCTGAGACTCAAGATTTAAAATTAATTTTTATTTCTTTTAAATTTCGACTCTTAATATTTTTGGAGTTATTATGATTATTTGTAGTTGTTTAGCCCAATATAACTGTTGAACAAATCTAACAATTAGACTCAAGATCATCAATTTACCAATTAATTAACAAAATCAGAATAGTAATATAAAACACAGATTTGGGAAGAATTTACCCTTGTGCTTATCATAGTTGATAAATAATAATAATAATAATAATAATATTTAGCACCGGGTCTTACTACCCGTGCGGGTTATACGCTTTAAGTACTAATTACGTAAATGGACTTAGGAATTGGGAAGGTTGAATTAGAGGAAGTGAACCTGCATTTGCGCGGAGAAAGAGTGGAAAACCATTTAGGAAAAACCACCCCCAGTTCACCTGACCGAGATTCGAACCTCGATCTCCCCGTCCTCAGCAGTCAAGCTCAACACGACAAGCGTGTTAGCTAATTAGGCCACTGAGGCAGGTATATTTGGTAAAGTTTAGATTCAGAATTAATAACTAAAATTAAGATTCAGATTTGGGAAAAAGTAAATTTGACCTATCTCTAGTCAAACTTCATAATTTAATTTAATTGTATACATCCCTGAAAGAATAAAACAAATAGAGCACATAAGGGAGGAAAAAAAATATATATATATATATATAAAATCACCTGTCTCTCTTCTGTCGTCAAACATCTGATGAACGAGGTGTCTGGCCAGCATTTTGAAAAGCTCTCTGGTCGCTATTCTATCCCTCTTGTAGAAGGGCATCAGATACTTCACCACCCTGTCTGCTACCACTTTACGATCTTGCGGGGATACCTTGGTGCGCCCCTCAGACCTGGCCGGGAGAACCTCGCTTCTCTTGACAGGCTTACTGTGGACCGGCGGCAGCCCCAGGATACTCGACCGCTTCTTCTCGCCCGCAAATGAATTGCCATCATCACTGCTGTCGTCCCCGAACAGAGACGACAACTTTCGTTTTCCAGTTTGTTCTTCAGTCTTACTGTCCTGGGGACTAATGCGGGCAGCGTATGCCGGGGAATTGCTGTCGTACAGCGCTGTCTCGGGGTCGTATTTCTCATCTCCTCTTGATACATCTTTGGACGAGGAGAAACTGGTGTAGTTTGAACTGTTTTGTGAGTCTGTGTCTTTATGAACCTCCCCTCCTCCTCCTCTTGTGGTTTGGAGAGAGGCACAAGGTCGGGGAGGACTCGGGCTTCGTCCCCTGTGGTCAGACAGGGTTCCTCATCTGACGTGACATGAGAGTTCTGTTCCAGGGAGGTTCTTCCATCTTCTGGAAGAAGGAGGTCATATTGGTTTGAACTAGATGATCGATCTTCAAAGAAAAAGGTTTCTTCTTAACCTTGAGTTCAGTCTAGAACAAGAAACGGGTTGCACAATTTATTTTCTTAAAGTACAGTTATTAACATCGATGGTCTCAAGAGTCCCTTGTGGGATGAGATAAAAGGTGAGGGGCGGAAAGAGTCAAGTATTATAATGAGTTCTGAATGACTGTGAACTGATTCTGTGCATTTCTGTTCGATTCAACAACTTGTTTCTCCCTTTTGATATAATTAAACTACTCCATTGCATATTTATGTTGATCTTAGTTGCTTGTTTCTGCATGTGTTTCTGTTGATTTGATTAACCTGTTCCTGTGCATATTTCTGTTGATCCGACTAACCTGTTTCTCAACGTGTTTCGGTTTCCCAGCCTCTGGTCCAGACTCAGTAACTGGGCTGCGGTCATAATTAGCATGGCTGTTTCCGTCGCTCTTCCAGACTTTTCTGGGCCTCCAACACCGCTGCTCGAAGGCTTGTGTCCTGAGGAGTGAAGTTCTTGAGTGCTTCAAATATGTTCATTACATTCGTGTCCTTCTTGATGCTGCTCAGCTGGAAACAAACAAACAGGATTAGAGTGAACGTTACAAATGTTTCAACCAATGGTGCCTCATCAGTTCAAACAGTGCTGCTTCCCTTTAGATGAACTAGTTTTTTAATGGCCTAAAATGCTTCTAATAGTAATAATTTTAACTAAATCTTTTCACCTTCCCATTTTTGTTTTTGTGTTTCCTCTTTTAGGAAGTTGCAGTGCAGGTTTTACTCCCTTCTGATAAGTTCTGATAGAATGATACCTAGGTAGGGAGAGTGGGCAGTAACAGTAACTTGGTACGCTAACAAATATCCTCTCCTATTTACTGGCTTGATTTAGTTCAGGATCAATCTTTTATATAGCATTTAAACTTAATTTTGACTGGTCTTTTTTTCCCAGTGTAATATTTGAGTTTAAGAAACAAACATAGAAGTAAAAATAATAACACATTTGACCCAAAAAATTAAACAAGAAGCTGAGAACAACAACTACTAACGCCACAAGAGGATAAAGTATTGGGAACTGCAAGGCTCCGTCAACTAACCGCCATGACAGTAAATGGTCTTTCCCTCTAACTTTTCTTTGTTTATGTTGAGTCTCAACTAAGATGGGTTAATATATAAAGCTACTAGTTTAAAAGGGTATTTTAGCCTTCCTACTCATTTGAGTTGTATACAAATGTAATAAGTATGCTAACGTGTTAGGAATAAATAAGCTTTAATTTAGAGTTAGTGTACCCCAATTTGCTTAGAGGAACAGTGAAAATCCATCCAGGAAAAACTGCCCTCGGTACACCTGACTGAGATTCGAACCTTGATCTCCCCGTCACCAGGCAGTCTAGTCTATTGCAAGAGTGACGCCTTAGATCATTCAACCATCGAAGCTGGTCATACAGTTATTGAAACTACATGTTTATGTTTGGAGACGTACCAGTTTCCCCCCGTCCCGGCGGTACAGACTGGACACCTTGTTTCTACTGAAGACATCTTGGTACTCAAGGAAGACTGCACACTGTTCCACATCATCCTTTGACAGTTGTAGTTCTGGGCAATCCACCAGGTGGCAGCGCTCATAGTTGTTCCACAGTGTGTCATAAGCGACGTCAGGTAGTTTTCGCGCGACTGGACACACAACACACAACGAGTCAAACTTCCAGCAGAGAGTCTAATCGACACAGAACATCTATTCCCGTGGCTCATCCACTGTACGCCCTCCCCCAATCCCAATCTCTCCCGAGTCTCGTCGGCTATCACCTGAGACCCCTCGCCACTCCCCCACTTCCGTCCTTACTCCTTCTCCCCTACGACTGTGCCCTACACCAGTCAACAAGATCCCCGAGTGGGCCAACTTCTACAAGCTCCCATGCTGCGCACACCAGGATCAATAAGGTTTTAAGGAATCTACAGACAACCTTCGACTCCACTTCTGTACAAAAATAAACTCTGCAATCTCCAGACCAGCGGATAGAGAGGAAACCCGACTCGCCAAATAAATTAGTATTTTAGCTGTCAATATTTTTATTGGTGAAGCTGAATCATTCTCAAAGTAATAATTTTTTTTAGAGCAAAGTTGAAGCTGATATATATTTCAAAGCCAAGTCAAAGTTTTGAAACTTTGCACACTCCTAGATTTGACCCAGCTCTACTTATGGTTTAGAGTAAAAATAATTTCAGAACCATTAGAGAATCAAAAAACAATTTTTGCGGTTGTGTATAAATTATGATAGAATATGAGGCAGTAGCACAGGAGCTCACCTCCACGGACAATCCGTTCACTTTGACAGAGGTGCTGTCCGCGGCACGGAGTCGAGAGTGTTTGGCCGACTCCTCTTCCTCCTTGTCTTGATCCTCCTTGTGAGAACCGGACAGAGACCGGCGGAGAGCAAACTGCTTCTGGATCATTGAGTTCATCTTCTTTTTCCTCTTGCGCTCTTCGTCACCTACAGTAGATTCCTGATCGGAGGTGTCTGCCTCCCTACGATAAACACGACAGTATGAAACAAGTCTCACCAACAAAACACTTGATATATTGACCTCCTGTGGTCTAGTAGTAGTTCCTGACTACAGAGACAGAGGTCCAGTGTTTGATCCCTGGCACGCCCAGAAATTTCAGTGAAGCAGTGGGTCTGGAATAGGGTCAACATGGCCTCTAAGAGGACCATTGTGGAGCTAGATGAATAAATAAGTAGTGTTTCCGATCTAGAAAACTGAGATTACAACCGGAGGGTTCGTAGTGATGATCACATAACACCCTCTATACACAATTGTTGGAACTATTAACATTAATGGTGGTAGCCTCTCGGTCAGTATAGCTAGCTTGGGGGCTCACACCATAGGTTTTTTATAGATACTATATCTCTTTAAGGTAAACTTTTCTCTTTAGAAGGTAAATGTATTATATTTGGAAGAAGGCACAAGGAGGTGGATGGAAACATAAAAAGGAAAAACACAATATGGGTTTTACAATAAAAAGAAGAACACAGTTCACACTTTACTGTGGCGCTTTAAAGAAAAAAACATCCTACCACCCAATCCCTCGACCTAGGTTTCATTGTCAGAACTCCAGTAGCAGCAGTGTAAAGTGTGAACTGTGTTCTTCTTTTTGTTGTTAAAGCAATATCGTATTCGCTCCTTTTATAGGTTTTTATAGATACAGTACTTATATTTACGATGTTTTCTAAGATCCAGATTCGAGAAAAAGTGGATTTGATATATTTGTAGATGATAGTTTTTGTTTTTTATAAAATATGGCAATTTCAAAGTGTGAGAAGGGTGCAACCTTACAATGAAACGTGCGCTACCCACTTTTCCATCCCTCTGCGACCTCCGCCATAGAGATCGGTCCCATCCTCTGTCAGCTGGAAGGTGGTCCTCCTGTTCGCCGTCTCATACCAGCGACTGATACTTTCTTCCACGCCGGCACGGTCCCTGCACACATCACACTGCTTGCCGCAGGTGGGCTGCTCGTCGCCAAAATACTCGGCAAACACCCGGTGTCTGCATCTACACGACCCGCAACAAACAACGTGAGTGGCAACAAGTTACGGATGGGATCTCAAATCCTTAAGAATATTAAAAGATAATTTCTGATTCGAAAATCAAAAGCTTAAAAAAAATACTCTCTTCAATATTTCAAGCGAAATTGGTTTTAAAGCTCTATTACTGCTTATTGGTGGTTCTGAACCAATTATAATTATGAATTTTATAATAAATGGATTATAAGAAAGACTTAAAATTTAGTTACTATTTTATTTTATATTATTCTTTTATATTTATATTTTGTTTTAATCTCACCATTTTTACCAAGTATTGAAGGTAAATTGGAAATTCGAATGGAGATTTGGTTTAATAAAATGGTGAATTCGACTCAACTCTGTTAGAAACACCTTCAGGCCGAACATTTCCCATGGCTAGATACACGCTATAAATATTCAAACTTTTCTTCAACTTCAAGAATATCTAATATATTTGAGTAATGACAGAAGTAAGCTAGATCGAGGGTCCTTACTTGGCCTCCTCGCAGTAGCGCACCATGCTCTCGTAGCTCCTGTACGCGGCTGTCGCCTGTTCTCTCTTCCCCTCCGTCTTGGCGGCGCCGATCTCTTTCTTCAGCAGGAAGTCGACTGCGTTCCTCTCCTGGCGGGAATAGTATATACGACAAAAGGCGGGACATCCGTCCCTTCCCGCACGGCCAGACTCCTGGTAGTAGCCCGCTACACTCTGGGGCACCCCCCAATGGGCCACCAGCCTGTTGAAACACACAACATATCATTGACACATCCCTCGAATCCTTAAGGATATTTGAGGATTCGAGAAAACAATTTTTTTTTTTTCATATTTTAAATTGAGATTTGTTTTAGAGCCTTAATATTGCTTTTAAGTGGTGCAGTCCCAACATAATTAAAGGGCAAACCTTATACCAAACCCCAAACCACTGATCTAATAACCAAATAATCATCATCGTGGGACCACCCTCCAGATTACCGGGTAGGGTGTTTGCGAACAAGCTACCTCCAACTCTGTCTGTCCAGGACATTTCTCCTTCCATCACTCTTCTCCAGCTCCCTCCAACTTTGTCTGTCCAGGGACATTTCTCCTTCCATCACTCTTCTCCAGCTCTCTCCAACTCTGTCCAGGAACATATCTCTCCTTCCATCACTCTTCTCCAGCTCCCTCCAACTCTGTCTGTCCAGGAACATATCTTTCCTTCCATCAATCTTCTCCAGCTCTCTCCTTTATTCTCTACAACTTCCTTTCTCTGGGTCGTTCTTCTAGTCTCCTGCCCCCTACCGCTCTTCCCCCAAGTACACGTGTGGTGTTCTTGTGTTTTCCATTCTCTTCACATGACCGAACCATCTGAGTCTTGGTGACCGTAACCTTTCCTCCATTGAGTCCTTCACTCCTAGCTCCCTGTCCCATAAAAAACTAATTTGTTTTTTGACACACAAAAGCAATTAAGAACTATAGATAAATCACTTCCTACCTCACTGATCCTTTGTCAACGCCCATCCCGAAACTGACCGTAGCGCTGATGACAGGACACTTGCCATTCATCCACTCCTCCTGGACACGAGCCCGCTCCCCATCCTTAAGACCTAAAATATTTAATTATTTTACAAAATCTAATTTTTTTTAAATTAATGTTATTTTTCACACTTAATCCTAGTACTAATTTAGGTTCAAAACCCAATCTGTCCATCACTGGTGTAACGCATTAGATCGTGTGACCACTGATGTGGTTAGTAACACTATATTTAATTTCTAATTACTTCGTGTGGGTGTGCATAGAGAAAATATTGCAATCTTAATTGAGTGTGACTAAAGTTAAGTAGAAAATCAGAATTATCCGACACCTTAGCTCGGTCGGTAGCGTGTCTGTCTACTGAGTTGAGGGTCTCTGACCTAGGTTTTATTCTACCTTTACTCATCAAGGAGGAGTGTGAAACGCTCAACACACCTTCCTAAAAGAGGAAACCAAAAATCACAGGAGGGAGATAAAGGAATATGGTATTTATTATCGAATAATTGGATTTAAGAACAGCCAAAATAGTTTCATAACAAGTCTCTTCGACAGGTTTATCTGAGCACTGACCTGCATGGTAAGCTGCGGTCAGCAGGCCAGCACGTGTCAGACTCTTTGCAACGTCCTCAGTAGCCTCTCTGGTGCGACAATAGACTATCCCACAAGCCTTCATACTCTGCAACAACGCCGCACAACAAACAAAATGATGCCATACTTCACTAGTTCAACTAAACAAAACCCCATGTTCCAAGAATATTTCAAGACAGCTTTAAGATGTCAAACTTGATCCCTAAATACCCTTGATTTTTAGTAGTATGGAAAGAAACAAGATGAGATATTAATATGATAATTTTAATATCTCTCAAATATTAAGAGTGTAAAAGTTCTGGAACATGAGCAAAACAACCATTTAAAGAAGTTTAAAAGCTTTCAGTGTGCCCATTACTAGTTTTATTTTGCTGTTTCATTTGAGTACCGGCAAATTGTAAATTTACTCTCTGTGACCCTTATATGTTCTTAGTAACATTACGTGAATCAAACCAGCTATTTTGTTTAGATATTATTTTTATTATCAACTCTCTTTAGTTTTGGTTTTTTTTTTACTTTAATATTAGCACCACGTCTTACTACCCGCTCGGGTTATACGCACTTACGCTAATGTGTAATGGTAGGGTGATTGTGAGATGAAATGGAGGACCTACAGTTTAACGTGGAATCCGAACCACGGTGGAGACCTGGCATTCCACACATTCACAAGATGTCTTGTCAGAGGGGAAGGAAGGGTTTGGTAATCAGATAAATCTGTGCCGGGACCGAGGATTGAACCCCGGACCCCCAGGACAGAAGTCTGACACCTTACCCCTAGACCGCCAGGGCACCATTTTTTTTTTACAAATTACTGTATAATATATAGATAAATAACATAGTTAATGTGAGTTTGGATGAAAAAAGAATGACATTGTAAAAGTTAAAGTATCAAAATCATGACTTCTTTATTTAAGTATTTGTTCTTGATTTCTTCTCGTTTCATAAAATAGTTGTTTATTCTCGTCTCGCTACCTATTTGAGTTATACAACATGTATATAGCTGTTAAAGTGCACCCGACTAGGATTCGAACCCCAATCTCACCATCATCACCAGTCTAGTCTACTACGAAAATGATGCCTTAGACCAGTCACCAACAAAGCGGGTTTTCAACATTTTCATCGTTTTACAGATATATTTTATTACTGTTCTAATTTTATGTAAAATATCTGAGAGATAAGACGGCACAGAGGCTCAATGTCTACCGTCAAGCTCGCAAGTTGTGATTTATTAACATTTTTACAGTTTTTATAAAATAAGACTAACAACAAAAATTATTATTATTATTATTATTATTTTCAACAGTGAGAGTATTTAGTCACACCTGGTTTATTAACTTTCAAAGTTTAAACAAATACGTATATTTTTATATTTCTCATTCTGTACTTTGCCATATACAATAAAACATTTAAAAAAATTAATCTGTGAATATTTGAAAAAGTTTAAAATCAACTTTTGTAACTGCCAAAAACTATTTCCTCCAATCATAATCCAACTGTACCTGTTTGTCTGTGGGTGCGTTTTCATCGAAACAGCTCAGAGCAAACTCAACTAAATCTTTCTCTGGATTCTCCATCGTGTCCTTGAACACTACGTCGTAGAAGAGGTTAGGTCGGAAACAAGGAGTCTTGAAAGAGGCCAAGGGCTTCTTCAGGCGCAGCTGAGCCACTATGTCCTTTGTCACCTGCAGCATTCAAAAATAAAAACATATTACCCTTTTATAGAGTTATGTGAAGTCCACTTTTACAATTTGAAACATGGTGTAAGCGAACAATAAGTATTCCTGAAGACAAATTGAAGTTCAAACATAAAACAAAAAAATGTACAAAATGTTATATTGCAAACTTTATTTTATTTTGTTCTTAAATTATACATTAAGTTACTATACCGACATATTTTTTTTTACATGAACATTAATTTGGGATGTAAATGACAGAACTAAATGAAATAAATCTCTATAAGGAAAACCTCTTCGCTCTTTGAAGTGGTTCTATTATATTTGAAAGAAGGTGCAGGAAAGATGGATAAGAAAATATAAAAGAGACAAACACATTATGGCTTTACAATGAAAAGAAGAACACAGTTCACACTTTACATTGCTGCCACTGGACAAAGAGTAATGGTTGCCTCCTAAAGAAAATCGATCGTCACTGCCCAATCCCCTTAGACAAATGAAGAGAGGTTTTCCCCATAGCAATATAGTATATATTACATCCAATGTCCTTTTCCTTTGTTTGTCCTTTATTTTATACCTTTTACATGTTCCTATCTATGTTTCTTATTATTCTTTATAATTTTCCATTTTCTTACTTTTGTGGGTTTTTTTTGTTTCCTCTTTTAGGAAGTTGCGTTGCGAGTTTCACAGTACTCCCTGATGAGTTCTGATAGAATAAAACCTAGGTTGGGGGATTTGGTGGTAATGATAGATTTTCTTCAAGAGGTTTTTGAATATCTTTCTATTCACCTTTCCTGTACCTTCTTCCAAATATAATAGAACCAAATTAAAAATATTGACAAAAAATATTTAGATTTTAACTTTAAATATTTTTATTGGCAAGATCCGTAGTTGTCGAATCCGAAATATTACTTTTGAATCGGTTGGAAGTTTTTGAAGCTAGCTTTTGTTGTTGTTGGCCAGGATATCCACATTTAACTTTGATAACGAGAAAAGAATCAAGGAGGTATAATAATTTGGAGTTCAATCAGCGTTTCACAACTTAGCTGCGTAAAATTTGCAACCCTACACAGTTTCATGGGAACTTTACTTTACATCTATTACTTTTTCCAGCCCATGTTCAGGTCATATATTATCTACCGCCGGCTTGCTAGGCCTGTTGTAACTTTTCGTGGGAACTGACCCACCATAATATCAACCAACCTAGGCACGCCCCTAGCTGTACAAGAACTACTCTCCTTGGACACTTGCTGTCATTTTTAGTCTAACAATAATATATATTTCTGTTTATTTTTTATATCCAAGTGCTGTCATCCACACAGAGCAATCCTAGCTTAAAAATCGTCAGCTGTTGACAGTTAAACTTCTAGTCCACCCAACAGCATCAGATTACTCTTTTTACCTGAAGAAGTTATTTGGAAGTGAAAGCTCGTTAAAAAAATAATTGTGTCATTAATGATTTATCCAAACAGATTCTACATCAGCGTAATACTCAGGTAAGTATATGTGGCTAAATCTAATAATTCAAACAATTACTTTAATGGAAATGAAGTGTGTAGGAAAAATACCACACAGGTGGCTGTGAAAGAGATGGGAGGAGCAGATAACAGAAAGTGTTCAAGTGAGAGGAGAAGAATGGTGGAAAGATAGAGGAAGATGGAGGTATTTTACTAAATGACCTGGCCACAGACTGAAAACAGTTGATGATGATGACTTTAGTAACCACAGGCCTCAAGTTGTGTACAAAAATGCTAAGGTATTTGCTTTAATTGGTCAGCCAACCATATTTATATTTTACGTGGTTCAAATCCACGTTCTATCCATGGATAACTTTAATGAATACTTTCTACCAAACATGTATTCCGCAAAGAATATAAGATACTTACGGTGGCACTGGCTGTAGCAGTTAGAGCCATCCAGGGAATGTCAGGGTATTGGGTTCGTAACTGGCCAAGTTTCAAGTAGTGTGGTCGGAAGTCATGACCCCACTGACTGACACAATGAGCCTCGTCCACTACTATATACGACAACTTTCCATGCTTGTGAAGCTCCGATAGAAGAATCTACAACAAAAATTGACAACACTAAAATAGTTCAGACGAATAAAAATAACACAACTGTCTGACCTCAAGTTTGTTCCAAGATGGCCGCCAGACTCCAGATGAGAATAACACTTTAATGAAAGCAAGGTCATCGACAGATGACCTAGGAAGTCACGGTATTATTACTTTGTAAGCGATGGTGAGATTGTGAATAAATGAAAGGTCAGGGTTGCCAATATTTTCTTTAAAATAAGTTTCCCTGTTTTTGTGATTTTTCTATAAAGAATTCCCATTTTCCTGACACTTTAGAGAGTAGTAAAAAGAGTAGAAATTTAATTTTTAATTAAAGCGACTCATGTGGAATAAGGTAGTTAGTGTTTAACATAGGACAATTTAGCCATTACGAGGAAACTATTGCAGTTGCTATCCAATCTGATGTTATAAGGTGAAAAAAAAAAGTTGGAGATTAAAAAACAAACACGTATTGGAGTCGGTGTGTGCTAATTACTTCAGTCTACTTTTTGCTTACATTCAAAGTACCACTATTTTATGCTTCCATTCACAATTAATGTTTTCTGTGTGATCAGAGAGATTTAGATGTCTAAAACCGACACAAACAGGATTTTTTTAAACAGCAATAAAAATTTTCTGAAACCGCCCATTCCACGATTCTTTCCTATTGCAATTATTTTGAACAGAATGTTCAAATACAGAGTTTTAGGACGCTGCTATCTGAGAGCAGAAGTGTCCTGGCCGGAGGGGAGGGGGTTACACTTACCTTGAAGGTATCGGTGTTGGCCTGCTCCGGGGTAACATACAGCAGTCGAGTGTCCGGGGTCTTGCATCGCAGATCTCGCAGAACTGTACCTCGCTCTTTGCTCGTCATCTTGGAGTTGATCGTGTTCGCCGTTATCTTGAGCTTCTGCAGGTGGTCTATCTGGTCCTGGGAGCAGAACACGCAACACACAATGCTGACATCATCAAGTTACTCAGGAATGAGAGCAAGAGGCTGGTTATTTACGCAGCATTAGTTGTAAGGACCACCTTTGATTTATTATTTTCTAAATTTGATGTGCACCCATATCTTACCACCTGTTCGGACAACATGCATTGGTACGTGCAGAGATAAGATCTTATTTATGTGAGGTATTTTACGTACACTCTCTGAACCGAATGACATGGTGTCTACTTAACATCACCAATGAAATTCCCAACTTTTCCCCTGATCATTTCCTAAAATTCCTGACTCAAAAGTATGTCCACACCCTTCTGTTTCCCCGACCCCATGGTTTTTGTTAATCTTTTTAATAACCAGTATGATGATGATGATGATGATATGATGATGATGATAATAATGATTATTATATTTCATATTTTGAGTAAAACAACATTTTCCCAGATATTTTTTTAATTTACCAAATTCCAGAATTATTCCCGTTTTTTCCCCGACCACTTCAAATTCCCGGCTAATTCCAGTTTTCCCTAATTTTCCCGGATGGTAGACACCCTGGACTGATTTAATGAGAACACTAGAATTTCTGTGAGCAAGAGCAAAAGAGCCTACCAATTTTTATGGGACCAACAGTTTTACTTCCACTACAAAGAAAGTTTTGCTATGGATTTTTTATTGCTCAAGAAAAATTTGTCAACCCCAGCTGGGTTTGAACCCATGAACCTCAAGTCTTGAGGCAAGCACTTTACCCTAAGACCACCGAGGCCGACTTCAGGAACAAGAGAAATTCAGAGGAAATGCACCTACATTTAAGTAAATGAAAAGCGAGAAGCTATCTTGGTAAGAAACACTCTGGCGTGATCTCCCACCAGCAGCCTGGTCTATTGAGAGAGTGAGGGCTCCGGGTGTGGTTGTGGACCACCGGAGTACCAGGCCTCCTAGAGTGCACCATCAAGTGTAGCCGCACTGTCTGGGGCCTCCCTCTCGTGTTAGACTGGACCGCCGATGACAGAAAGATTGAGGTGGTTTTCCACTCTTACTCCAAGCAAATATGGGTACACTTCCTATAAATTTAAACCTCACCAAACCCTAGAACCATCGGCCTAATTAGTACACAAGTGTGTAACCCAAACAGGTAATAAAATAGGATGCTAAAAAAATTAAAAACTAAACTTGTAGTTGTCCGTGGCAAGGAAATATGTTGGATATGTGTTTATCTATACAGTCCAATTTTCATAGCAAGAACCTTATGTCAGCAGGACAAGTTAGGCCCAGTAGATCCATTTACATGTCAAGTCGTGTGACGTTCAGCTGTCACTTTTGATAGATATACGTCAAGTCGTGTGACGTTCAGCTGTCACTTTTGATAGCTACACGTAAAGTCGTGTGACGTGCAGCTGTCACTTTTGATAGCTATTATTGATATAAACTAACATAAATAAGCTCTTGTATGTGACAACTTGGCTTGCCTTCATGAGTGCGAGGAGGGGCGAGAACACGACCGCCACTTTGTCCTTGTGTAGCACCGCAGGTAGCTGGTAACACAACGATTTACCAGACCCAGTCGGCATCGACACAAATACATCTTGAGATCCTGCGCGGGAATCAAAACACCCTATAAGTTATGTTTCCTCCTACCTTCATCTTTTGTACTAGAATATATTTGGTAATTAAATTAATTAAAGGTGATAAAATAACTTAGGCTCAATTATAATGATCAACTTGTATATGGATTATAATGATAAAAAATAATAGGGGTGCAGGACGCTTCGAATATCCGTTCACCTCGACTTGGATCCGAAAGTAAAATTCCCGATTCAACAATTGCAAAGATCACCAAAAATAAATTTTAAATTTAAACTCACATTTATGTTGGGTTTTTTCCCCTCATTTTCTGCTGATATTCCAATCACAAATTAGAGTTTGTGTAAAAAAAAACCTTAAATAATTACCTACATTAAATTTTGTAATAATAACAAATTAATTTATCATTTTAAGACTAAATATGATACCAGTATATTAATTATGTTCGGAATAAAGCATTATGTGAATTATATTTAACAGGGCTGCGGCGTATGAGTTGGAAACCATTTTGAATGGAGATGGGGAAAACGTGACTCCGGCTTGGGGGGGAAAAAAAAGCATATAATATTATAGCAATATATGTTAAATATATCATTTTGATTGTATAATTTTTTTTATTACTTATGACCAATGTTTTTAATCTGGATTAACAAATTTATTTAAATATAAATTCACAATTTCAAAGAAGGTTCCCATGAAGTAATCTGTATTGGAGCATTTTACTGTGGTAAATTTGTTATTACTAAGTCAAATACATTAGCCATTTATGAAGGAGTTTGAGTTGGACAGTATAAAAATAGTGGCATCGGAGTCGAAGGTTTAATGTACAGACCTAAATTGACATAAGACATACAAAGTATTATATTTAAATCCAAAATTAAAGGCATTTTTAAAAATATTTGAACTTCAATTCAACGTCAGAAATAACTCATATTATGCGATTTGACTTCACCTCAAATTGTAAAAGTGGACTTTGAACTGCCCCTAATAATATAACAAATTGCATCAAAGTTTTGTGATATCAAACATGAATACTAAAACAATCTAATCAAGGAAAGACTGCTAGAACTGGATCCGTTGGTCAGACAGCCCTACCTTAACATATAAATGTTACCTATATAACACCCTGCACATATACATAGTATCGCCTTCTGATCGGCCTGAACAGTTGAAGACTGACGTGTGAGGTGGCCTGATGTCCAATTGTTGGAACTGTTGGACTGTGGCATTTCCGACAGTTCTACCTGCAGGTGGTGTTCAGGGAACTGACATGTGGGGGGGTAATGTGATCGGCCAGAAGGCCAAGTAGTCCTTCGGTTCGGTCTCCGCCCTTCACATGTACAGTGATATATCTGACATACCGATCTGTTTGTGCGTGGTGGTGAGCTGAGACAGGTGGAACTGTGTCAGTTCAAATATACGTGTATGTAGGTACTTACAAGACTAATGGTAACATACTTAAAATCAAGAAATAATACAATATCAGGGAATATATTTATAATATTCTCAATATAGCTCACATGCCAACCCTCAAATTAGTGGTGGTCAGACAGCAAATATTTGTATCGGGCGGGCATTACAAAATTAAACTCGGCACGGACAAATTCTGGCGGGTATTACAAAATTAAACTCAGGCACAGACAAATTCTGGCGGGCATTACAAAATTAAACTCGGGCACGGGCAAATTCAGCCGGGCATTTCATTTTGAAAACAACTTTGTCACAGGCCTATAAAATTTCAAATTACAAGTTAAAACATTCACAAAATGCAAAATGAGCATTTCCTATTTAATGTTCATTTGATGCGTGATTTTTTATTTATATCCTAACAAATCTGGCTTGTAATAATAAATTAAAGAAACGTAAAGAAAACTAATTTAAATTAAGTTTTCGCAGGCTTAGGGCCTACATATCTCAATGTGGAAATGTTGAGTTTGTTACGTTGGCATTGACAGAGAAAATTAATTTGTAGGAATCTTGATTTCGCTATGTTGTAGACTCTTGTAACCTGTGAGAAAAACATTATCGTAGTTTTGTAGAACATAAACATAATAGTTTACGAATTAATAAAAAATAATGTCTTTGTTTAATATTAATTGAATTGAAATAGTTCAAACTATGAATATCAGTTTAACCCCATTTATTCCTTCAAAGTTTGAATTAGAGGTTAGTGCTGACATGGTACTATATACTTAGCAAATTCTTGAGATGCCCGATCACCCCACCTCAAAGGTAGTGAGATGAATGTCATGGGACACAATAGTGTGCATGTACCCTACAAGCAACCAAGTGTAATACATGTGTGGATGTAGATGTGGCAAGCCCTATCAACAGACTGTATCCATAGTCAGTGGCCCATAAGAAATCAATGCCACGGCATCGGATTGCCCTGTCTACAGCTCCTGATCCGTTAATACCGGGATCACGATCAACTTAACTTAACATTCACTTGACTTAAGATAACAAGTGTGTGACCACATTCACGTAACTTAACGTAACAAATCGAGCCAAACATATGCATTTTCGAGTATGATCTGTCATGTGTATTATTTGTAAAGTGATGAGCTGTGAATGTTTACAGTTTCAATTGATATATCTAATAAATATCTATTATTAAACTTTTTTGATAAATTTATAACAGTATCTCATTGGTAGGCATGTTCATGTGATAAGGAAAATGTACTGCAGACCTATAATAGATACAAAATCTGGATTTGGATGTGTTGTTATACTTTATAATAATAAACATTTTATTGTTTTTCAGATGTAAATATAGATTGTGTTCTTAAATAGCTGCCATTTCAATAAATTAATTCGACGATTCCTATTGGTGTGATGTTTGCATACGTTTACTTTATATAATTTTATTTACCTAAGAAGTTCAAAATGTATCAAAAACAAGATAACATAACAATAATAAATAATTCTGTATGTTTGTAGTTTTACATTCTAAATTAGTTTTCAAACTTAATTTCTTTTAATTCTTACTACTGATTCGGGTTATACGTTTAAGCTCTAATTATGATAATGGGTTGGGAATTGGGCCGGATGAATATAGAGAAAATGAACTCACATTTTCATGGAGGCGAGTGAAAAACCATTTAGGAAAAACAACCGCCAGTTCACTCGTGCAAGATTTGAACCTTGATATCCCCATCTTCGGCACTTTAAATCAACACGAAACTAGGGGTTTGCTAACTACGCCGAGGCGGGTTTCAAACTTCTAGCTTGGTTTGAAGTGGACAGACATTTACAAGAGCTATCAAATCAACAGTGTAACATGGCCGGTGATATTTTGGTACTTTTAAATTTTTAATTCTATAAATCTAAAAATTATCGTAAAATTGTTATTATTCGAGTTGATGCACTGTTGTCTCTTAAAAATAAGATATTTAAAAATTATTAGTAAGAAAAATGACAGTAATGTGTTGTGCACTATTCCCACATTACTTGCATTGTGTTTGATGAAGATAGGTAAAGGAGAAGGATTTGGTTGTAATGGAGCATATTACCTACTAGCTTATATTTTATATTATGTAAATATTGGTAGTCATATATAGTACATTATTTAAAGTTTAATTTATTGATAAATTAAAATATATTGGTGAAATCATTCAGCAATAATATAATGTGAACCCTTCATATTAAATAGTTTGTGAGAAACATTTCACTTAATCTATAAATAAACTGCAAGGAGTTGCAATCTACAATTTTCTATTAACTAACCCTACTTGCTTACTTTTAATGACTGCTTTAATAGCATTTTTTTGTAAATCACTTTTAAACTGACTGTGGCCAAAATATTTGCTTAGATAAGATAATAACAGTGAGTCTTCGACATGTAACGTCATTTTGACGTTGCAATATATTATTTAACATAAATAATTATATACGAATAACACACGAAGAGTATATGACATTGAGACATTTTACAAAACGCGGGAATTTCCCTTCTAGATTCATCTTTTACCAACATAATACAGATAATTTTCCTATATAAACACCTTAGGTGAGTTATCAATCATTGCCACTTAGCGTGTAGCCAAAAATCGTACATTAATCTATTTAAGGTTTTAAAGGCTTATGTAAGTATTATTAGGAGTGGGGGGAGAAAAAAAACTACAGTGGACACATCCTTAAGAAGATCTGTCTTCTGAACGATGTCATAGAAGGAAAGCTTGAGAGAAAGAGGAATTTAGGAAGAAGGAAGATTCAAATACTATATGACTTGAAGGAAAGAAGAACATTTTGGGAGCTGAAGGAGGAGGCACAGCAAAGGGTGGATTGGCGGTCTAAGTTCACTGACGATAGGAATGTACCTGTCGTAATACAGAACACCTATAATATTAATAAGAACAATAATAATAACAATAAAAATACTCTTGTGACATTATATGTCATATTGCAAAATATGTACAAAATGTAATTAATTATAATTTCTCCTTTAGAAACAAACAAAACTCACTACCTGTTGTAATGATACTGGTTTGGACCTTTCTCATATTATATTAAAATGTAATGGATGAAGTGTATTTTTATTTAAAGTACTGTATGTAAAATTTTCTTTTAATACTTCATCTATGGAAAATTACTCATTTTCAGAAATAATTTCAATGGATCACATCATAAAACTTTCTTTGTTTAAAAGAAAAACTCCGTTGTATTTAGAGAATCATGTGACATGCTGGCTCCCTTTTTCCAATAAGAAGCTAGCCTTCACAACATCAGGTTGCCAGGAGTTCTTATATTAGTTAATTTTAAGACTGTTTACAAGGGGTCCAAAAAGCAACGGATAGGTAATATATAAGCAGCGTTGGTGTATCTATCCACACGATATACAGAATACACAAAATAGTTATCTTGACAAAGAAAAATAGTATTATCACACAAAAACTGTATCACTTTAATATCAAATCTACAGTACAGAAAGTGTAATCATCTAAATAAATAGTGTACAACATTAAAAGTCTTACTCATTTCATAAGAATTAGAATTACATATAATAAGATCACATCCATGTAACAGTGCGCAGTAAGGCATGCATGCGTCGTCATCATAAAACCCGGTATCGTCCACATCATCAACGGTATAAAAACAGGAATCACTATAATTGGTGCCCAATCACGGGGCAAATATCACACTAAAATCCGATATCATAATGAATGGTACCCAATAGCAGGGCAAATATCACACTAAAAACTCTAAATATCACTATACTGTACACCTTTATTATTCCTTTGCAAACATGTTCCACTCACGTTCACTCGGAGGGAAAGTAATAAAGCAATTATTTTTTGCCATGGGAACATCAGGGAAGTGAACCTGCTGCGGTTATGTGAATGTAAAAGAACAAGAAAGTACTACAAGTACAAATTGAAACTAGTGTCACTAACACATATTTATTGACCAAAGGTGCAGAGCTGTTCTGAAGAGTCAACTCGATAAAAGCTAGAATAAATGTTAGATTATTAAAACTAAATATATTATTTTTAGAAAGACAAGACGTTAGAATCATCTATAGTGAAGCAAAGGAAAAATAGTTTTGTTCGCGTCGACTTTTGGGATCTAAAGTTATAACGAGTACAGTTAGGCGTAAACTAGGCGCAGAGGGAACAAGTTGTTCTCTTTTAAAGTTGGCGGAAACAAACTTTGTTTTTGATCTCATACCATCACCGTTAAACCACTACCCAGTCTTAAACAAGTTTATTGAGTTATGCCATGCAAACACCGATGCGATCACAAATCTAATGTTTGATAATAAAAACCATGGTTATGTTATAAAGCAGGTGTTCAAAAAATTATTACGAATAAAGTTTACAACATAGTGTCTAAAATTTAAATTAAATTTTATTTTTTGGCATTTTATATACCAACATTTTTTAAGAGGAGTGCAAAATACTCGTTATAAGACGTAATAATATCTTCATTGTTATTAATTTAATGTAGACTTAGTGTCAGGAGAGGGATTGGATAGGATTACTTCAGGATAGCAATATGGAAAATATGTGTTTATGTGGTGAAACACTTCCGGGTTCGATGATGCCATATAGTAAGTAATAATTTATTACTTACTGATATAAATAAATTAACTCCCACCTTTAATAATAAAAGTAACTAAATTGGAAATTTCGTTTTCCATAATATTTCTTCAATTTTCTTACAATTTAAGATTCTAAGTTAAGCCTGCTTCGGCAACACGTACAGTCGAAATTAATACTTGCTCCGTGGACGCCAACTAAATATTAAATTAAAATGCAAACAAGTACTTAGAAGTTATCATGGGGTTGACACTGGGATAGTAAAATTTTGTATGATGTTTCTTCCCTTCTCCCCCTTGCCAATATTCTTCATGTAGTGCTCACATATTTGTCTAGAGCTCGCACCAGTCGAAATATATTTGACTCTTTTTCATTAATTTTAATTAAAAATCCTTTATTTCTATTTTTTCCTGTATTGAAAATGTATTTATTTTCAACATAAATTTTAATTTTTATTAAATACATATTTATTTTTCTTCATCATGTGAATTTTGAAATAATTTTAGATGCACCGAACACATTACCAATATTTGACTCATTGTTTGACTCCATCTTAACATATTTTTCATTGTGTTCACTTCTTTAGTTAAACTATATTTTTGTTATATAGATTGGTCTCCTTTTGACTTATTTTGCGTTTTCAAATTCATTTGTATTATTTTCAAGGATGTTTTCTCCTTAGTTAATATTTTATAATTAGTGTTAATTTTCAATTGTTTATTATATGTTTGGTTTTTTGTATTTGAATATTTATATTTTGACTTGTATTGACAGTGGAATTTATAATTAGCGTATCTCAGTCTCACTTGGTAGTTTTATTTACGTTAATATAAAAACAATGCTAGTCGTCCACAATTGCTTTGGGACAGGATGATACGGATCTTCCATGATAAATCCTGGCTTGACATTTTTCCGATTTCCAACATGGGACAAATTGAGGTAATCTTATTTATGTTTATTATATTTTTTAACTGCCGAGTATGATACAGTTATTAATTAAGCATGATTACCTTGTGAATCCTGGCTCACTAAATAGTACACCAGTACAGTAGTGTGCTGGGATTTTTTATTTTATTTATATTTTTTAATATAAATACACACAAGATAGTATGGTTACTATGATATTAAAATAAAATGGTAAAATTAATCTCTATAGTTAAGTTACATATATTAAGGAAAAAGTATTTTAATATATTATAACAGTTAACATTTTTATTATTATTAACCATCCCAAAGGAACAAAACATAATCTCTTGGATATAAATGACATATTTTTAATTAAATTATGAAATTCAGTCAACGCTCGATAACTCATACTAAAGGGGTCGGGGGTCTGTTCGAGTTATGAAAAGTCCGTCTTATCGAGGGGAAATAAAGTTGTGCCTAAAAAATTAAAACTTATATTTATCTAAAGTAATATACTTTAATGTGACGAGGTAAACTATACATATCAGATAAGAGACATACACAAATAACACAGTTAGGTATTCAAATGGGGAAGGTTGACATTACAATAGGCCTATAGTACTACTGGCAAATTATCTATATACTGTACTGTATGTGCTTACTTACTGACATATTTCAGTAGACCTAGGCCTATTACACAAGCATGATGGTGATAGGTTTGCCACTGTGATGATATTTTGCTTAGTAGACCTAGGTTTGAAGAAGCTGTCAATATTCTTCTGTGAATATTTTTGGTGTTGCTTCTTATTGATGATTTGTGAAATTATTGAGCTCTTCAACGCTCGTTCACATCTTGTGAATGTGTGGAATGACAGGCCTCCACTGTGGTTCGGATTCCACGTTAAACTGTAGGTCCTCTATTTCATCTCACAATTACGCTACCATTGCACATTAGCGTATGCGCACATAACCGAATGGGTAGTAAGACACGGTGCTAATAATAATAATAATAATAATAATCATAATATAGGCAATACATTCTTTTATGAGTCAATTTAATGGCATATAACACAACCGGGGAGTAAGACATGGTGCTAAAAATAAAAGAAACAATAGTTCTAGTTAACAGTAGGCCTATTATTTGGTTCATGATTGGCAATACTTATAGAAGAAATTATTTGTTTGTTTACAGTTTGAGGAAATAAAATATAAACACTAGACTATTGGTTAATTTTTCCAGGTATCTGAAATGGGTAGACGTCTCCCAAAATAGACTCTTGATGGCCCATAGAGAGAAGTTTATTTATGCACACACTTGTGCATCTCATTTTGATGCGAGTCAATTTCGGACACCTCTGCAGGACAAGCTGGTACATAAAGCATAAATTGTTGAGGGCTAGTTTACTGATGAGTGATTTTTTTCAAAAACATAAAATATTTTAAAACATGCTTTAACAATTTGTTTCAAAATTGGTATCTTGGGCCTTAAGCCTAATCATTGTGTTTGTGGTAAAAAGTTGTTTAAGGGTATTTTACTGATGCTTGATTTTTCAGCAATAGTTATGATACATTTATATATGATTGTGTTGTATCGTTACTTAATGTATTTGGTAGTTTTCAATGGGTTTGCAGATTTACCATGGAAATTGATATAAAGGGGTTTTGTAACCCTCCATTACCCCGCTAAATTGAGAGTTGACTTTTTTTTATATCTATTATAATATGGTAGGGATGAGGGTGGAGGTTTATTAGAGAAAATGCACCTGAATCAGCGAGGGAAATCACATGCTAATTTCATTATTGTAAATTATTATTCACGATTTGTGTGGGCTACTTAGTCTATAGGCCTACAGTACATATACAATAATTAAGATTGGTTAACATGTTTTTAAATCAAGTAAGACATTGTAGATAGGCCCCACCACATTTAAACTAAAAAAAATGTATTTTTGGTATCTACACTTTTTTTCTTATTTCATTCCGTTTAGGGCATACAGCAAATATAATCAATTTTTCTTTCTAGAAAATGTATGTCATTCATTTCTCATCCGTTTTCAAAATAATTTTTAAACATGTGTTTATTTACCACTCTTTCATTTCTAAAACTTTCTTTAAAACAAAATTTTATGTCCCTATAATTATATTTATAATATCTATTAGGTGTCTGGAAAAATGAAAATTTCCTCTGGAAAACCTGGAAAAAAGAAGGAATTTTGTAATAAGAAAATAGTGGCAACCCTGTTGTTACTAATTTTTTTAAACTCCTTGGCGAACTAGAGCTACGTACAAAACAATTCCCGAAGTGATAAAAAACATATTCCCAAACTAACTTACCAAGTAAAAATATATTTAAAAAAAAAAACTTAACATGAAAAATGTTTAAACCATGTATTGACTCTATAAAAATTAACTCAACATTCAAGGGATTTAGAATTAAATACCTACTGATTAAGATCAGCCCAGTATGTTGTGAAAGTTTGTGCCAAATACAGTTGAAAATAGTTCAGGAACTAAGAGTTTCTCAATCTTTACTTGATAAAGACTTTCCAAGGATTAAGCAAAAGTATTTAACAAATTTATCCCAAACAATCCTCAAAAATAGACATCTAACTCACTTGTATTTGAAGATTAGAGGATTGATACTCTCTTTTTACTTTCTCGCTCGCTATCTTACAGGTAGAGAAAATATGGTGATCATAAAAAAAAATCGAACTCAAGATTTTGATGAATCTTGACGTTTCATAACTCCCTGGATCTGAAAAAATGATTTTGAATTTCAGTCGGTCTGTCTGTACCTCCAACTAGACCCTAAACTATTTTACTGATCGAGCTAAAAACTTGGTATCTAGGGTTTTCATAGGGTTGACCTGAGAGGTTTTTGGATTTGGATATCTACCCCTAAAATTAAGGGTAGTTTACTGAAGGAGGAAAAAACTGGCTATTTTCATTTTCCCATGAAAACTTTTTAACAGAAGCGTTAATTTCCGTATTTCTGCAACTATTTGAGATACTAAATAACTTATCATTGCAAAATTGTAGTACTATTAAAAATAAAAAACTTTAATTTGACATTTTCTAAAACCAACAGTTTCTGAGATATTGGCGAATATAGTCTATTGATACAATTTTATGAGTTTTAGTTGTAAAGAGATACTGCGGGCTTCCGTACCATTTATTTTTATTGGTTTCCGAATGTTTTCAAGGTTTGACCTCATTTTTTGTCCATGATATCCTTGTGATTCCTTGATAACATAGAAGTGTTCAAATTAACTTTGTCTTAATGTCTTTTTTAACGGTCTTCTACCCTTCAAGGCTTTGCTCATTTTATTACATTGGTGGGGGAGGTATAATTTAGTTTAAATATACCCTTTTTTGCATGGAGGGGGAGGGTAGAAATGCTTAAGAAAATTTACAGCTAGTTTACCAGACTGGTATTTGAATCCCGACCTCATCACCGGCGAACCAAACGAGCATACAATAAAGACTGCACACCTGTCGATAGCCTACTTGTTTTAACTGCAGTAAATTAGGTTTTATAATTGTTAATTTCTCTTTGAATTTTACACTTTCTCTAACGCCATTGTAACCTCTTTAAATAATTTAACTCAACAGACATTTCAACCCCCACCTCCCCAGCCCTGAAACAAGTGAGTGAGCAATTGGTTGGAAACAACTATTCTATCGCTAATTAAACAAAACGGTTAACAGTTGTTTTATTACTTGATTATCGGTGACCTGGTGGTCTAGGGGTAAGGTGTAGGACTTCTGTGTTGGGGGTCTGGGGTTCAATCCTTGGTCCCGGCACAGATTTATCTGATTACCAAACTCTTCCTTCACCTCTGTCTGACAAGACTTGTATTAATCACAACTTGTGAATGTGGGGAATGTCAGGATTCCACGTTAAACTGTAGGTCCTCCATTTCATCTCGCAATCACCCTTACGTATAACCCGAACGAGAAGTAAGACGCGGTGCTAATAATAATAATATTACTTGATTGATTTTCTTCATGTTAATATTATGTTCATGCCAAATAAATAAGCATAGATGGTGATTTTAATTGGGATTATTTTTTTTATATTAAGACATGTACACTTATTTGTATTTGAAAAATATTGTGTACTTTGTGAAAAAATGTGTAAGTTTAAATTTTTAAATAAATATAGATTATTTTAAACTTAGTTTGCTTTTTAATTATATTTCCTTAAACATTAATTTAAACTTGATGTGTTGATTCTAGTTTTTCTAGAAATGGTTAAAGAACTATATTGTGCCAACCAATATCACTTGAACAGATTTTATTAAAAAAACTTAATATTGACCCAATGTAAATAATTTTTGTAGAAACCAATATTTATTTAAATTCATTTGGTCTTAAAAATATTTAAAAAAAATTGTTCAAGTGAAATGGATTAGCAGAACAACTAATAGTAAAAATAAAATCAAAATAATAGTAATAATAGTAGTGCTACGCAATTAAAATACCTACTGAGCCACCGAGACCGCTATTTAATACAACAAAAGTGCTCACATATTTGTCTAGATAGTAGCACAAATGCGGAAAACTCCATACAAACATTTTAACATGGACTTAACAGATCTTTCGTGTTATCCTGATCAGTGCATTTTAACATAGACTTAACAGTCTTTCGTGTTATCTGATCAGTGGAAGTTATAGCTGTTTATAACAGGCGTGCGTCCACAACTTGAATCCATTTACCGATTTTATTTGTTAAAAAGTTTAGGTATTTTTAAAAATTTAAAATGTATAACATAATTCTAAATATATAGTGATATTTTTGCAATAATTTTCTTTCTTTTAAGTTTGGGGAGTTAAATATTGTTTATAGGCGAGTTTTCACAGTTGAACAGGTATCGATTTTAATTAAATGTTTATGACCAAGATGATACCAAAATTCGGTTTAGTAACGGTTTCCTTGACTATAAAAATAGTCTAAAGTGTATTTCTAAAACCAAGGTCTAAGATATACTACCAATAAGCCGAGAATTTGTGCGCCATTTCAAAACAAAACCTCATCACTTTTTTTTATGTTAGATTTAAACAAGTATAACATTATAGGCAATGGATTTTAAGTTTTTTTAAATTAAAATGAAAATGAATTACTAGATAGAAATACATGACAGTAAGTAGGTACTATAAAATAGTTTAATTATGAATAAATGAAAGTACTATATAATCTATGCCTATTACATTACCTACATAACTCATTTTTATTAAGGTTATTTTAGGAAAGATATGTTGATTCATAGGCTAGTTATAAAAATAAAAAAAATGAGAAGGGAGGAATATTTCTGTCTACCAAAGAGCATAGCTAACAATTTTTTATTTTAAAGTCCTTCATAAAAAATATAAAATACATTTGCTTATAGCTTGGAAACCATTTGTTTTATTAAAATATATTTGAAAATAGAATATTTCTTTTCTTAATAGTCCTACATTTTTAATGATAAGTAATTTTTTATCCCAAAGAGTTATTGTGATACCAGAAAATTTAAAATTTATGATCAAGTCTTTTTCACAGAAAATTGAGAATATCCCATTTGTTTATAATCTTAATGCCTAAATAATAATTTTAATAAAAAAAATTAGTCGATTTGTCTCATTTCACCCTGAAGTAAACAACTCTTAATTTTAGGGTTAGACAGACAGACGAACTTTCAGATGGCATTGCAAAAGTAACCTTCTATAGTTTGGAAATAAATGCACCCGCATTAACATAAAGAAAGGAGTGGAAAGCCCTCTTCAGTACACACGACTTAAACTGGAACCTTGACCTTCAGGCACAGCCAATATAGTATTTTGAGGACCTTACTCCTAATACCCCAGGACAATTGGTGTGGGTGTATCAGCACATGACTCACAAACTAACTTGACCATAGAAAAAACTGAAACACAACACCCAGTTACGCATCCGTCAATTCAACATCATGGGGAGGAAAGCTGCAATAATAATACCAACCAATATGTAATACATATTTATCCACCCCGGAAATTGAACCCAGCAGACCTAGCTCATTAGAATGGGTCATGCCGAAGGTGACCAGACGACATTTTTTCAAGCCGATTATTTGATCCGATTATTAAATAATAGTCTGAAAATTAATCGATTAAATTGATTAATCGATTATAATCGCCCATCCCTGATTCTGTTAAGAGAACCGGGACAGTTGGTGTCCCGAACTGAATATGTCGATACACAGGCACAAAAACAGAAATTGTCCTGGGAAATTGGGACATCCAGGATCCCTATTTTAGAGTATCATAAATAATTATTTTGATTGCAATATTACATGTATAGAATGCCATCAATAGATTTAAATGTGTGAGAAACTTGCTCCACGCTTCTTTTTGAGCAGAAACAAGTGATAGTGGCCGACAGGATTTCCAATTGTTACCGATAGGACTACTGGACTACTAACAGTTACTGACTTAGAAACCATCTTATTCTTGGATAACTCAGTGGTAGAGCAGTGGCACGATAAACTAAGGGTCCCAGGTTCTATTCCCGTGCCAAGGTGTCATTTTTCAATTTATTTTATTAAAACCAGTTGGGCGAAGAATTTGTATTCTTACTGAAAAACTTTACTATCATATAATAACATTATCTTACTTCCAATGGTACAAATTCTAAATAGATACCAACCACTTTTTACCATCATGTAAATATGCTAATAAGGTACCGGTAACAAAGAAACATTTCTCAACCTGTGGACCTTGGAGGCGCTGTTATCTACTATTTTAAAATTAAAAATAATAGACTAATTATTCTTTATTTTAAACACTTCAAAATTAAGACAAGTTATAGGCTACTTCAAAAGGTACGTAGTATTATGAGATTAGATAGTGTTTTTTTATTAGTACAATTTTTACTACCCGTTCTGGTTATGCGCTTATGATAGTTAAAATAATAATTTCGTGATGACGTGTTTAAAACTAGTTCAGAGACAATATATGGTAATGTAATTTATAATTTATGCGATAGATAAGGAAGCCAACATGGAAAGAGTTAGCTTAGCACTTGAGAGGTACACATAAGCTTTAATCTTCATTTCTTCATATATATGTCATACTTTCATCTTCTCAATTATCTTACCTCACACATTTAAACATGATTCTCGGCTTCTCTAAGGATTCAAGAATTCTTGTCATAAAAGGATATACATGTATTGCTTCCTTGACATTAAATGTAGAAAAATTGACCGTTTTTCTTTTCCTTTGTCGGAAACTGGGCGATTTTTTCCTCACTCCAGCATTTATAGGTGAGGTAGCCTTTACGTTAGCAGTTGTAGAAGGTAAACTTTTTATAAAGATTGGATTATTTGTTTTCCTGTTTCATAAAGGTGGTTTTCCACCACACCAACACACTTGCCACTATGTTGTGTTTCCAAAAACAGGTGCTACCAAATACAGAAACTAGTTTTTAGAAACAAAACCGAAACTCTCTTTCCACCAAACCGACCAACTGAAAACAAGTCACAGTTTTACCTCAGTACACTCAACCTGGTTTGAACCACGGTCTCCTTGTAATCAGCAGACCATTGATGCAGGTTCCAGTCACTTTTATTTAAACAGATAAACAAGATGAAAATGTTAAAAGTAGATAAGTAAGATTGTACTTACTTTTAAATCAGAAAACACTTTCACTGTACGAAACACACTGACTCGAACGGCTTCATTTATCCTAGGATAGGGCAGTAGAAAGAAGCTGATAGTTTGGGAGAGGGTTGTACTAATAGGGAGAGGGTTAAGAGCACTGCTTCAAATTTTATCCTATCACAAATTCATTTTATTATCTATTAAGTTGTATAAAAATTGTTCATTTGTTATTGTTAATAATATAAGGATACATCACTGCAGGTTTCGGTCGTATTTCAATTCAGAATAATTGCCCAATTGTAATGCAAATTGAGTTATCTTAAATATCTCAATTGTTTAAACAACATTGCCGTAGCTCCCACTATTGATAAATTACAATTTTTTATTATTATAACTCTATATTGAATGTCACACACATTTTTAATATACACACAGTCAAATTTTAAATTAATGTTATGTCCCCGAGATTCTTAGTTTTATCTGTTACTTTCAGAATTTTTAATTTTCTTTGTCGTGTCTGGTTTTTTCAACTCTTCTATTTCGTCTTCTTCGGAATAGAGCTTCGTATTTCTCCCAAAGACCAGACTTTTGCATCGAAAGCAGCGGTTACTAAACAAAGAACTGTGGAATAAACATACCAAAGATAAATATGAATTAAACACATAATCTCATACCCTAAATTTATTCTAATAAAAGCAATTTGAGAGGGGAATCGCTAGTAGTTTTATGTGTACATTTTTCACTATTTCGAAAAAAATATAAGCCAAAAGTCTGTTGTTTCTTAATTTAAAAATAATCACTTCCAGCAACATTTAATAACAATTTTAAAACAAAATTAAATATTTATAAATCCCAAGGTTAGTATGTCAATTTTCTTCACTCAAAGTGTAATTTAAACCATAACTTCAAATAAATAGATCGGTACCCACATTGATGGATATGTGGGCTAAGACGTCCCACATAGCTTGGCCAAGTTTGGTAAATTAATAAATATACAAGGAAGGGGCGTAGAAACCTTCCCGACCAGTGTGTCATTTAAGGACAAGCTAAATTCTGAGCTAGTGTTTTGTGCCACCCCTTATTTACATTTTTTAAATGAGTATTTAAAAATCAAAACTTGTTGAATACATTTTATCATTTAGTAAAAATGTCTACTTTAAATCAAACATTGAAAGGAGGAAATAAGGGCAATGCCTGCTTACTTACCAGGTTACTGTAAGCCTTTAGTTCACAAATAACACAATAAAACACATAATTATGTAGTTTTCTAGGTACATCAGTCCATTTCTTCAGCAGACGAGAGTGAAACACAGACTGGATGATAGCGGCACGTCTAAAGGTAGACAACGGTAACTAAGTGACCATGATCATAATCCAGTCTGTGTTTCTGTGGTGTAGGCAAGAAACTTCACATTTAACTCGATAAACAGCTTCATACTTAATACATCCTCGATAAGTTTCTCCACACTTCCCTATCCTTGCTTACTCCCTTTACTTCAACAACATCCATACACTGAGTAATATATGCTCTTTTATTAGTAAAACTATTAACGTTTCTCTTTTCCACACATTCGTCTACAACATTTAGCCACATCTTATATGGCCTACCCTCCCTTTTGATCCAAACAATCTACCTTCATATATTTGCTTCGTCCTCAATCCACAATCTAAACTCATTCTCTCGACATGCCCAAACCAACTTAAGACGCTACTTTCACTGTGACCTAATAGATTCCCTTTCAAACCCACATTTAAAGATGTGTTAAAACAAAACACTGATAAGTGATACCGTATCAGAGAGTCTCCCTAAACATGTATACATATATTGATACACATTACCTGATATAGTGGAAAATAAATAAATCCTCAAATTATCTTTATTGTATACCCAGCAGTTTCCCTTCCGGCCACAAGTTTTCTCCCACACGACACATATCATGTCTGGAAAAAAAACACAATAGTTTTGTGTTAATATAGTAAAAATAGAATGGAAAGTTTCATTAAGCAGCGCCAATCCTCTTGTGAGATATTCTAACCAATGTTTGTGCTAAGTGACAGAATTCAATCAAACTTGGCAGACACTGTAATAAAATATACAATTATATTTTTCTAGTAGTGTAAATTAAAATAAAATTTATTTAACTCAGTTGCACGAGAAAACCTTATCTCAGGACTACTGGGTTTAAACACATAATTAGGAAATCCCTTCTCATTTGCCCGTCTGGTTGCCGTAGCAATATTACATGATCCAACAAGAAACTGGTTGATAATGCTTGGGGTAAAACATGTAAGAAATGCGCTTATACCTGTATTTTATATAATATTGTAATGTAATAAAATTAATAGTTATCATGAAATAAATAAAAAAAACACTATTTTATGTTATTTGTTTGGTTATTTATGTACTCTGAATTTTAGTCTTATCTAATCCTGCCTATGGCGCTCCGTTAATTTACATATCTTAGGTGACATAATTTTTAAAAAAACTTGAAACAAAGTTAAAATTTTAGTGTTTGTAAATTTTACATTAATATGTATAAACTTTGTTTTGTTAACAAGGTATTAATTACTATAACATAATTTCAATTAAAATTAATAAGTAGCCTTGCTGCTCATAGTTCCATTTTCCCTTTTGTAAATTATCTTAAGAAGATATAGTCACCAAGTGACTGATTAAAATTGTAGCAGCAAAACAAAAAAAAAAAAACTTACAACTTCTCACCTATAGACATATCTTTATATTTAATTAAAGGTATGAATAAACTTCTCACTTCCTCTCTAAGTTTAATTCAATACTCTTGTGTAAATCTTTTATAATTCAAAATTATAATATTTTGCAGAACTGGCCCTTTTTGCCTCTTCATTGGAAACTTAAACAGCCCGACTTTTCTACCATTTTAAAACGACGCCAATAATAAAACAAAAACTAATCGTCCCCTTCAATTCTTAAAACAAACTCACAAAAAAACAAAAAAAAAAAACTTTCCAAATACACACCAAAGAGGTGATACAATTTAGAACTAGGAATATCGCTAGAATAGAGACGTATAGATGAGAGAATGAGTAAAAGGAAATATTTTAATGAATCAATAAATATTTGGAGTATAATAGCATCTGGCTGAAATTGTCTTCATTTAAAATTCCTTTAAATAAAAACCCCGCGGCAACGATATTCAAGTAGTTCATTAAATAGCCGTCTAGCTAGGCTTCTATCAGCACGCATTCTAGTGGCAAAGTGAGATAACTATTGCGGGTTAGTCCAACTAATGTCCAAAATAAGCGCTTGTAATGATTCTCCGTAGTCTGTGGATGCAGCTATTAGACAAGTGTTTTTTTGTGAAATTCAGAGGAAAATTATGACAAGAGGAAACAGGTAAACGTTTTTTTTTTTTTTAAATTGTCACACGCGATATTGTTTGCTGATGCTTCCAAGATTTGATTATTAACATAAGTTTATTATGTCTTCTATTATTAAAATAATTATCCAATAAAGTTTTTCCGAGCGCCAAGGCAGTTCTATCCAAAATAACACCAAATAATTTATGTAGTTTTACTGAATAAAATAAAATAGAAATAAATATTAAGTCAGCTATACAAAAATAGTCAAACTCTTACAAGGTACATAGGCATATAACCCGAACAGGTAGTAAGACGTGGGGATAAAAAATGATCATCACAAATACAAATAAAAACTTTTGAAAAAATAACAAAAAGTAAGTAAATTTAGACACGATGGTGAAATGATTTAAGATTGAATTTATAAAAACTCTTACACTTATCCAACTTTTTTTTTTAAAGTGAGGCTTTGTTAATTTGAAAATCTCAGCTTATGATTTTGTTGGATAATAAATATTTTTAGTTTATGTAGTATCTATAAATACTGATAAACAGTCCTAATTAAAATCAATGATTTACAGAGCTATTATTACTAATAATAAATATTGGTTTAAATAAACATAGAATTGAACCAGACATATTAATCTTGTTATGTTAACAACTCAATCACATGTTACTTTCAGAGCAGTAAATGACACATTCACAAATAAACAATGTTCAAAATACTTGAGAAAAACACTCCCAACACATTGACTTAAAAATATGGTAACTTTATTTTAGTAACTATTTATATCATGGGTATGAGTGTGATTATAATAATATTCCTTCATATAATTATCTTACCAATGAAAGCGCTCAAAACAATTGGTGTTGGAATCTGCGCAAAGAGGCTGACCAATAGAAATCCTAGACCTTGGGCCAGGGCTTTGTCTCTTTTATTCACACACCTGTAGTCAAAATGTGTCAATTAATAATATTAGTGACAATACATGTTTCCTTCAGTACTGACTTAGCTTGGTGATTTAATTCAAAATAATACTGTAGTCAAATTAAAATCATTCATATTACATACAAAATTATATAATACATTTTTTATTTGGATTAGATCACATTTATCCAATTACACAGGTATTAAATTAGCAATTAAAAATCACAAGTGGTCTGTGGAACTTGGTAACCACTTACTTTCTCTATGGCATTAGGAACCCGAAAGTTCACTACCACACTTACTAAAACACGCCAACTATGACTATTTTGAGCTCGTTCTATCCCATTCACCTCAATACACCTTATCTCTTTCAGGTACATTCTAATATTTTGCTCCCATCTGCGTCTAAGTCTTCCCAGTGGTCTCTTCTCATTGGGTTTACCAGTCAATACCTGAACACGGTTCTAGATTCTCCATTCTCGCTGCATATATATGACTCATAATTAGGTAACCTTCTTCACTCCAAAGTAACCTCATCCCTTTTGGGAACAAATATTTTCCTAAGCTCCTTGTTATTGAACATCCTAATTGTTTTTATCATCATGTAAGATAAGAGAACATGTTTCACACCCAGAGAGAACAACCGGTAAAATTAATGTTTTGTATATTCTTTAACTCGTTTTTAAAAATTGAAACATTTGAGTGGATTTTATCGTAGAACATGTTACCCTAACAAAATTGATAGAATTGAAAATTACAACAAAATGGTTGAACATGCAATGTTAAAAATAAATACACTCTTTGGTTTTATAAAGTTTAAAAAATAAATTTTGAAATGGTTTAAAAGTAACAATGGAAGATCTTACAAGAGTGAACATCTGGGACAAGGGTGGATCGAAAGGAGATTAGGAGAAAAATCATAATTTATTAAAATTACCTGTAATTAATTATAACATTGGTAACGCGCCCAGTGCCATATAAAAAAGCATAAGTCATCATAATTGCAATATATATGATCTCTTTGGTTGTACAATCCACAGGGCAAGGCCCAGTTTCCACCGAGAACTCTTCTTTGAGTGGTCTCTGAGAGAATGACGAACAAGAGCAGTTTGAATACATCTGGAAAGGTGGAACACATTGTGTTTGTGTGCGGGCTTTCAAGGATGTTATGGACTAAATATTTGGTTTTAACCCAGCATGAGATGGCCATATATGTACCATTGTAAGTTACCTTGTGATTCGGTACGACAGTGAAGAGCAATTTATGTAACTGTGTAAGTTACTTGGTGGAGTTCTGGTACGACAGTGAAGAGCAGCCGGCATGACAAGGAGTTAAGTACGTGATATTCTTTAGGGAATTACAAACAGGCTCATATTTCATGTTCGAACATTGGCAGTTTGAGTTACAACCTTCGGTGAAATTCAATCTATAGTTAGAATACAAACATATTTTTACAAATTCACTACAAGAACAAAGCTAATTTTATATTATTTTATTTAAATAATTATGTTTGTGTACTATTTTATGCATTGATGGAGGAGTGGATAAATGTCTGAGAAGGGAGATGAAGAATTTATAGAAAGAGAAGGGATAGAGACAACCAATCCCAATGCAGGGAAATATTATATTTAACTAATATCCAGATGAGACATACATATCCACCATAAATAAACATATTCAACGCTTTAGGAGAATAAATATCTGATGGATTCTCTATGGCAACCCCAGCGAAGACAAACCTAAACCAAGCTATGGTACTTTACAAGCTAGAATTGTAATCTCATCAGGACTAACTCTTAAATACAGATATTGCTGTTATGTTATACAGGATGGTTCACTCAGGACTGAGCATTTATTATGTGCAATATAAGATTAGCGTGAACCACAAACGGAACAATGGTTTTTTATTTCATGGCACAGTCCTTCTTGTCATGGGCCAAGGTATGTTTTACATTATTCAAATGTGATTTCCTATTATAATTTTTTTTTAGCACCGCATCTTACTACCTATTTGAATTAGAGGCAATGTTTGATTAAAGTAACAGGTGTTCAGTCACTGAGTGGATCACCCTCTATTTTATTAAATAAGATATAGCATTCAATAGTTTTAAAAGCTACCCATTAAAATTATCCTCTAGTTTTAAATACTCAACTAAAGTCAACACAACTATGAAAACTGATGTTTAAACGTCACAAAAAACTCCAACTAAATATATATTAAAGGTTTTCAACAAACGGTTTGAATCCTGGGAGAGGAATATAATTCCAGAAGATGATTTGTTAGGTACGCTTGTTCGAACTACTTACCTCCCTGAGACTCCTTGAATTTCATGTGGGTCACAGAACACCAACATGGCGCACAAGAATATTAGGGCCAGCAAAATGTCTTGTATTACGCACCAGCCAAGAACATATGTAGCTCTAGGCTTGTATTTCTTGAAAAGTACACCAGATAGTAATGTTCCGAAGAATAACATTAAAGCTAAAGGGGTACCTTAACAAACAATAGTCTTTTAGTTAGACAATTACTCTAGGAAATAAGCCATTCGATGGTACAAGAATGATATAATTATTTCACAGAGGATCGTTTTGAATGTAGATATTATTTTGATTATGTTTACGTTATTACAATATTAGCTTTATTGTATATTTCTAAAAAAAACTAGAATCGTAATGAAAACTTATAAGTGTTGTATTAAATTTAATCAATCCAATTTGAAGGTATGGATGGCTCAGTGGGATGAGGTACAGATAATGTTGAGCAGGAAAAAAAATAATCTTGTAAGGGTTTATTTGACAAGAATATAAGAATGTCACAATGTTTTAATTTGTAACCGTCCACCAAATCCATTATAAATAAAGTAGATAAATATTATTTTGTCAGGCATTCATCTCTAAATTAACCATTTGTCTATTTGACTGGAAAAAAAAGTTGCTAACCTGCTTTAGTGGGCGAACAATCTAAGGCGTCAGTCTTGTGTTAGACTGGCATGCTGATGTCGGGGTTAGAATCCCAGGATGGTCTATTGAGGTGGTTTTCCTAAATGTTTTCCAGCTCTCCCTCCAGGCATATTCTGATAGATTACCTCTAAAATGCTTCCTTTATCATCCCTAGACCATTAGAATAATTATCATATATGTGTATAACTTGAATAAATAGTGTGATGAGTGGATAAAATAAAAGGTTGTTTGTAGTTAAATAGAGCGTGCTTTATGCTTTCTCTTTCTATAAAATGAAAATTATATTGTTTGTCTTTGAGACCCTGGGTCACAGACAAATAATATAGCGAGACACTCAACCTACAAGTTAAAATGGCTGCTTGAGTCCTTCACCACTAGGATCGCTATGGTTAGTCCTATCACCACCCAGCAGTGACACTATCGAAGCCCAGTGTTGAAGGACTCAAGCTGGCAACAGAAGTGCATCAAAAACCCCATAAGTTTGAGCGTCTGTTTTTTACTTGTCTTGTTCTGGGTGCTTAGCAGAGTTATTTACAAAATGAGTTACTCTTGATATTCTGAGCGGAGGACCACTTAATTTATTTCTAAAAGAAGTCCAGTCTCCAGGATGAGGATGTCCAGGAGGATGTCTCGTCAACATGTGTCGTGGTGGGACAGGAAGATGTCTCGGCAACGTGTGTGGCGGTGAAAGAAGAGGATGTCTCAGCAACGTGTTGTGTGGGACAGAGGATGTCTCGGCAACGTGTGTCGTGGTGGGACAGGATGATGTCTCAGCAACGTGGTCACAGTGGACAGGAGGGTGTCCTGCAACGATTCGTGGTGGCGCACGAGGATATCCTGCCAACGCGTGTCGCAGTTGGACAGGAATATGTCCTTAACATGTGTGTTGCGGTGGGACGGGAGGATGTACCGGCAAAGTGTGTCGCGGTGGGGCAGAAGGATGTCCTGGCGACACGTGTCGTGGTGGGACAGGATGATGTCTCGGCAACGTGTGTCGCAGTGGGACGGAAGGAAGTAGGGAATGAGAGGACTAATATATAATTTAGTTATTTCTAATAATTGACCATTTTCTCGCTCTTTGTAAACAGGTGGTGTACCAGGGTTTTGTACCCACTGAATTCTGCGCGAGGAATCCCCATGTTTTATACCATTCACTGCTGCCGGCCTCGTCCAAAGTGAGATTTGGCGCATGAGAACAGGAAAGATATTGGCCGTCAAGTGGGCCAAAAGAATAAAGAAGTGTTCTCATTGGCGCGCATAGGCAGCAGAAAGTGTAGTTGGCGCGGTCTGTGCAAGTTTGAATAAAGAGCTGATGGCCAAACAATGAGCCACAACACAGTCTGGGCCGGTCTTGATGATTGGGTCGGCACACAGTTGAGACGAATTGCGCAGAGCCATATAGCTAGTAGGAGAACAAAGGGAGGGAAAGGTGTGTAATAATCGTACACAACCGAGTAGTGAACAGTCTGTCAGAGCGCTGACTAACTAACGTCAGGGAAACGGCGGGATTATAGATGTCAATTCAGGTCTGTCTCAATTTATCATGAGTTCACAGGTATACACAAGATTTTTACTTTATCTTCCCGCCTTTACCAGCTCCAGTTGAACACACTATACAACATTAAAATTTAACGTTTATTTTATGTTGTTCTTAGTGCCTTTTAGTCAATCAGGCCCATATTTAAGGAGGGGAGTGACAGGGTCTAACGCACCAGGCCTCTAAAATCTTGTTTATAAATAAATAATAAAAAAAATTTTAGACACTAATTTCTGTCCTTATAACTAGAAACAAACTACTGTTAAAAGCTCAATGTTAAAGATAGTGTTTAAATAAGGAAAATTGAGCTTTTGACAGATTTTTTTTTTCTAACTAAAAGATTACAATGCCCAATTTTCTTTATTTAAATAATATCTTTAACATAATCTTATAACAGTTCATTTTTAAACAATACCGGGGCTTCCACACCTCTGAATCCGGGCCGGTATTCGATGAATCTTTGTGTAGAGAGGATTAGATACTTTAGAACAAAAGCCATGTATATTTTGAATCCCTTACCTAATCTGAGAGCCACACTTGAAGGCGGTGTGCCAAATTGATATTCGTGATATTTGTACAAGAAACTTTTATTGGTATCATCATAATACCAGTTGAAATAGATGACAAATAGTTGTAGAACAATATTTTATTTCCCAAAAGTCGTCTCACCGTCACAATTAAACCTGAAACCAACATCAAGTAAAAAGAGCTCTCATTACATTAGGTAAATATGTAGCAATCATAAAAATACAAAACGTAAAATATCTTAGAAGTATGATTGAGGCCAAAGGTGGAAGAAGAGAAGATCTAATGAGAAGAGTACAGTAGGGAGAGTTGTTTTACAGGTGTGTAAGATACCTGCTATGGAGAAGATAAGTGCCCTAGAAATGTTGTACAAGCCGTACTTTGTACCCATCGTCCCACATGCAGCAGAAAATGGATATTAAATGCAATAGAAACTAGGAAAGTGGAAGTCATGGAGAGCTTGCAAGCTGTCACAAGGAGAAACAAGATTAGGAATGTAGTAATCTGGAAAAGAGTTGGGATACAGGGAGTAGATGAGAGTAGAGGAACCAGGACTGAGATGTTATTAGGATGTCAAAGAAAAGGAAGGCCAAGAAAGATATGGAAGGAGGAGAAGTTAATATAAATGTGCAAGTGAGATGAGAGGAATGGAAGCAATTAAAGACGGAAGCATGGTGGAAGGATAGAAAAGATTGAGGCATTTTACTAGAATGACTCGGCCACGGACTGGAAACAAATGATGATGATTATTTCACTTCTATGGCCATCATTTTTATGAAACTTTAAACCAACTAAATCCATTCTAATGCTATCAGTCCATGTTTTAAATGCACCACGTACCTGAATCAGGTTTGTTTCCTCGGGCAGATGCTACGAGTTGTTCTTCCTCTGGCAACTTGCAATCACTGTCCAGTTTGAGAGTTGGACACATCTGATTTTGAGGAGTGACCATGGTTTTTGGGAACAAACTGATTAGGAGTGCAACGACACTCATCATGAATCCCAGAATTAGCCAACCTACAGAAAATAGACACATTTATAGAAAAATACAATTCTAATTAAACCTGTATAATTTTAATCATAGATTTAAAACAAATCAAATAATAATTAGTCAGACTAAATTTTGAAATGTGAATCAAGTTTTGTAGTACTATATAACAATAAATGTCGATGAAATTCAATGCTTGACCGCTATGTTTCCAATAAATATGCAGTAAACGCTCATTTTATTTATAGATCAAGAAGCACCAATGTTTATATTGCTGGTGGAATGAATAGTCAAACACAGATAGATCAAGAGGCGACAGTTATATCTGTGAGAATGAAGATAGATGGAGTAGTTTGGAAGTGTTGCCCAGCTGAATTTACCAAGGAAGTATTTTCGTTAATGGTTTTCCACCTTCCCCCCATGTAAAATAAAGTACACTTCCTCTTTTATTTCTTCCTTCCTCATCCCTTCCCCATAAATGTAAATATAGATACATAGCACAGAAAGGTAGAAATGTGTCTGAAAACTTACCTATCCACCAAGCCCCCATCCATCTGGGGTCATTTAGTTTAATAATCGGAGTCACACCGGGATCTATGTAAATTCTCAAGCAAAACGAGGCCAATATAGCTCCAAATAACGGTGATAAAACCCTTAGTGACAAAAGAATACCTGAAAAATTAAATATTCATATTGTTCCATTATTGTGATAGTTAAAATAACTGACATAAATGTATAGATACTTTAGTAGGATATATTGGAAATGTCCCGCTTTGGTGGCTGCATTGTTTAAGGCGCTTCTCTCATAATAGTCTAAACCACCGATGACAAGGATATCGGGGTTCAAAATCTGGTCAGATGTACCGAGGATGGTTTAAAAAAATAGGGTTTTCACTCTCCCTTTATGCCAATGCGAGTAGACTTGATATAAATATAACCTTCCTCATCCCTAAAACATCAGCGTAATTAGTATGCAAGCGTATGACCACACCGAGTAGTAAGATGTGGTGCTAAAATAAAAAAGATAAGGGTGTTTTTGTTTCCAGTTCAACATTAAACTTTATTTTCCTAATGGTTTTCGTTTGCTTCAGCCAGCAGCTTACTAAGCCTGTCGTGGCTTGCACCCGAATAGCATAGCTGCTGCTGCTGTAAAACATAACTTCTACAGTTAGTTACAATAAACTACACCTGATGTCACTAGTGAGTAGTATGCTAGAGACGTCAATCGAGTAAAGGTGAACTACTATGAGGATAAAGTCAGAAAAATACGGCCAAATTGAGACTGGAATGTCAAAGATTACACTACCTGAACTAGACACGGATAAGTCAATATTGTTTCGAAGAGGCTGACCACGTCAGAAACGAGCAAGTGGATTAGCAAAGTATTTTTTATGTCATCCTCAAATTAAAATAAATGTCGCTTACAAATCATTAAATTTAAACATCACTTTGATGTATTCAGCAAAGACTTCACTAAGCTTGCTGGCAAGTGCAGGGCTACCAATTTCCCAGATTGGACTAAGTCGTTGTAATTAGGGAGAAATAGGTCTGTCAACATTTTCATATGGAATGAGGTCTGCAAGATGAGTGTACTTTAGATGTTAGATTACCGAGTTACATCATAACAATGTGTGTACGTGTGTTAAAACACCCATGTGTGCGCACACAGACCAAGCAGCTAAAAAGTGCACTATAACTTATCTCACCGATCCGCCAATAACAAGAGCTACTCAACATTACACCATTGCTAATTTAGAAGATAATTACATTTAGTTATTAAAATAACGCATGGATGTTTAAATATCGGGTGTTCGTGTCAAAACAATAATCATATCGGTGTGTAACATGCGTCTCAATTTCTTACATCACAAAAACAAATTTTAGGTGTTCAAACACAAGGTACTTAGGAATTAATCTGGTCCAAAATATGATGAGGCTACTAGGGAGTGGAGGAGGTTACATAATTATGATATATATACCATGCATTCATCAAAGCACATTGTTAGGATATTAAAATTTCTCAGGTTACAGTGGACAGCAGATGCAGCGAAAATGGAGAATCTAGAACCGTGTCCAGGTTAATGAGTGGCAAACCCAATGAGAGAACCACTGGGAAGACCTAGTCGCAGGTGGAAGGATAACATTAGAATGGAGCAGAAAAAGAGAGGGTGAACTGAGGTGGACTGGATAGAACTAGCTCAAGAAAGAGATAGGGTGTAATGAGGTGGATTGGATAGAACTACCTCAAGATATGGATGGGGTGTAATGAGGGAGACTGGATAGAACTAGCTCCAGATAAGGATAGGATGTAATGAGGTGGACTGAATAAAACTAGCTCAAGATAGGGATAGGGTGTAATGAGTGGACTGATAGAACTAGCTCAAGATAGGATAGGGTGTAATGAGGTGGATTGGATACCATCGTAGAATATAGTGTACTAAATAATTATAAAAACTGTTAGATAAAGTGATTTTACTTTCACAAAAATTCATTTATAGCAACATTTTAACTCTAGGATACTTCTCAAGACAAATAGACCTTTATTTATTCTTCAAGTAGCAAATGAAATAAATATTTCAGAGAATATATTATAAATATAACATTTAAAACTTACTAAAAAGAAATGGAGTTTTTCTCTTTGTTGAGTTGTCATCTAAGTATGTATGTCCGACGGTAGTATAAAGAGTGGCGCCTAGTCCTAATATGATTTGGGCACAGAATAAGAGTGCTACCAATGCAATCGAGTGCTTTTCTCCAGATGTGTCGGCGACGCTACAAGTTCTGTTAGTGCCGACAGCTGAGCAGAGAGAACTATAGTTTTCTGAAATCAGATGGTGTAACTATACAATATAGTACAAATTCTGCTGGTACCAACAGTCAAGTACAGTGAGCCAAGTTTGGAATATCTTGTATTTTACTGATATCGTAGGCCTACTTGTTTAACATAACACCATCAAATATGGCTGTAATGTTGCAGCGCTAGCTATTGATTTAATCAACTATGGTTTCTAGTAATATTGCAAAGCTACTTTTATCAGTTTAATATATTCACCTAAGGTCTCCGTAGTTTTATTGTAGAACTCCAAGTCCAAGTATTCCTTTGTGAGAGCCAATGCATCTTGTCCTGGTCCGTATATAAAGTGAGGCAGAGCCAGAAGCAAACATGCAAGGAGGTTAGAGACAAGCCATATCCCATCCAAAGAGGTGCATTGCCTCTACCAGCGTAGTAAGACAAGATTAATGACAGGAAGGCCTGACTCATGTCCACTCCACTCAGGATTATACCTGAAATATATTCTCTTGTGAATTTACCTACCTACAACTCCTGTTTGGGCCCCTCGTTTTAAAGGTACATGGTTTATGAATGTAATACCTGAAACAATAGCAAAATGGGGAATCCCTAAAACATTAACTAGTATAACTAGTATGACATTGATTCTCCAACAAATTACGACAAACAAAAGCAGGAAGAAAAACAACTTGGATTTTCCTCTAACACCAAATCGACCAAGACCTTTACTGAATGCTATGTTCTATAAACACTTAAATTTCGAGTGACTTGGTGTAGTTTTGTTTAAAATTAACTAAAGCAGGATAAAGTAACAAATTAAATGGTCGGTTCTGTCCATGAGGCTGTTAGCTACAATCAAAAGCCTTTTAAAGACACAAACTTTGTTTTTTTGTGATCAACATTAATAACATTTTACTATTGTCGCTACTCCACCCAACTTGTGGGGCTACTCGTCATGATGGCTTAGTGGGACAGGTAGCCATTGGCAAATAATTGTGAGGTTCGTTTCAAACTTGCTTATTGAAATGAATTAATTACCATTCGAGTGTATAAATGTAGTGTAGGTTTTAGAACAATTTGAAAGAGTTGAGAACATAATCTTCATTCTATAAAAAGTCCTTATTCAACACTTCCGCGCACTGGCTTATCTTCGGTGTTATAGCTCTAACTTGGGTCAATCACTCAACCGTCCGGCTCTGTGCGGTTGTTGTCTTTCTCAGACTTTCAATATAGTTTTGGGCGTCCTCCGCACAGAACAGGGACACAAGTTGTAGGATATTCTCCTCACAAGTGGTTTTAGTTTGTGAAGATGAGTATGTAGAGTACTTATAAGTAACCCCTTAACAACTGGCGTCCCTCTCTGGCCCCCTCTTCAGGAACAGGTCTGAGGCACTGTGTTAATAGCCTACAATGCGTTGTGCTAACTAGCAAAACAATCTCTGTTTTGAAAACATGAACTGGTGTAATTTCGGATGTATAACAATTGACAGTACGATTGCTCAGGCTTACATCAGCCTTGCATGCTCTAAACTACACAAGCTGCGAGCTATGACACTATATTATTATTATTATTATTGTTTGATATCAATAAAACGTGAGAGCTAGAGATGACACTACTTGACGTATGAATACTTGAAAGTAGATCTAGTAATATAGCTGTCAGATAAGTAAAACTCTTTCTATAAAAACTGGACTGTACACTAAAATATACAAGGTATAACGTTTTGTCTGAAAAAGGTAATACTTAGGGATTATTAAAAACAAGTATAAAAGTATTGACTTGAAAATTGTACAACTCAGAATGATCAAAAATCAAAGTGCTCTAAGTTCTTATATGCCCACTTGTTTGAAGAGTGCTCAATATTTGTCTTGGGATGGTTTAAATGTTTTAAGACCCACACAAACATGCTTTTCACATAAGTATTGGTCAAAAGGTAATTATGTACATGTGGGAGCACAGACAGGTTGGGACCTCATTCGTTTAGTCAGCTTCTAATCATGGGACCTGATCTGATAGAGGGTCGAGATTAAGGCAAGCATTAGTCTATTAAGTTACTTTGATTTAATTGTAACAGTCATCAAGTTGATATTTTCACCTTTTAGATACAACAGCTTAACAAGATTTACTTTAAGAAATCAACTTCCTTAAGAAAATATTGTGTGATTGTTCTAAGCCATAGCTTCCAAGCAGATGCGTCAGACAATAATATATTTAACAGGGTGAGCGGTGAGACAGTGAATTTCCCAACTATAGAAATTCTGAAATTTTAAAAATTCCGAGTTGACTAGATGACAGGGGCAGCATTGAGAACACCAGGGCTCTGGGGGTTTGAAATTTAAACGATGTACATACAAGACTGCAGCAAAGAACTTTTACGGTCGAAGATATTGTGGTACAGAGTAATTCTAGAATTTCCCAACTTGAGATCTCAGCTCTCCACAAAATTCCCATCTTTCAATTGTTTACCCCCACCCCCCTCACCCACCGTTGGGAGAGGGGGATGTTGCATCCCTTCCAAGGTCACCTGTCATTTGATTGCTCAGCTTGAACCTCTTCTCCATGGTGGTAATGGTCATGGCTAAGTACATGGTTATAGTTCCTTGAAGGATCCCCAGAGCACCAAGCACCATCACAAAGTGGCGCGGTGTAGCGAACCTTTGCAACCACGCCGGTCTGAAGCATGAGCCAAGTCCACATAAGGCTGACATCGTACTGGAGAGTAAACGTTGATCTGTTAGGTTTACAAGTTATAGTGATGTTCTATGATAAACTAATGATATGAAGGTTAGTTGCTGTGTTTGTTCTAGAATTAATAATCAATCAATATTTTATATATTGTCGTTGTATTACCTTAAACTGCCTCTGGTGGGCTCCTCTGCCGCTTGCCGAGAACACCGCTATCGTAATATCCGTATGAACGGAATATAGCTAGGATATGACCTTCATTCCACTTTCCTCTATCACAAATATATAACTGGTCTAATATTCTAAACTGAAGCCAGACAATGTTTCAATGTCATTCTTATCTTTTGTTGAAATTATCATATAACAACTACCAGATCATAGTTAGTTATTTTTTGGTTTATGTTTAACCAGATAACACTTCCTTTGTATAAACTGGTTATTAGACCTTAATTAGTAGTACCGGCAAGTAGATAATTTTAACTCCAACATTACACAATTGTGAAAAATAATTATACTCTTATTAAAATAATTGTTAACAGATGGAAAAGACCTATGGGTGAGGGTAATTATTTTTAAAGGTTTCAATGAATTTTGGATAGTTTATAAGGGCGACTTATTGACTACAATCTGAAAAAAATGTTGTAAATAAACGATTTTCTTTTCTATCCTCATTACATGTCCATACCATCTCAGTCTTTCTTCCTCTACTATCTCATGTACTCCAACATCCTCATTACATGACCATACCATCTCAGTCTTGCTTCCTCTACTATCTCATGTACTCCAACATCCTCATTACATGACCATACCATCTCAGTCTTGCTTCCTCTACTATCTCATGTACTCCAACATCCTCATTACATGACCATACCATCTCAGTCTTGCTTCCTCTACTATCTCATGTACTCCAACATCCTCATTACATGTCCATACCATCTCAGTCTTGCTTCCTCTACTATCTCATGTACTCCAACATCCTCATTACATGTCCATACCATCTCAGTCTTGCTTCCTCTACTATCTCATGTACTCCAACATCCTCATTACATGTCCATACCATCTCAGTCTTGCTTCCTCTACTATCTCATGTACTCCAACATCCTCATTACATGTCCATACCATCTCAGTCTTCCTCTACTATCTCATGTACTCCAACATCCTCATTACAAGTCCATACCATCTCAGTCTTGCTTCCTCTACTATATCATGTCCCAACATCCTCATTACATGCCCATACCATCTCAGTCTTGCTTCCTCTACTTCTCATGTACTCCAACATCCTCATACATGCTATACCATCTCAGTCTTGCTTCCTCTACTATCTCATGTACTCCAACATCCTCATTACATGACTATACCATCTCAGTCTTGCTTCCTCTACTATCTCATGTACTCCAACATCCTCATTACATGTCCATACCATCTCAGTCTTGCTTCCTCTACTATCTCATGTACTCCAACATCCTCATTACATGTCATACCATCTCAGTCTTCCTCTACTATCTCATGTACTCCAACATCCTCATTACATGTCCATACCATCTCAGTCTTGCTTCCTCTACTATCTCATGTACTCCAACATCCTCATTACAATGTCCATACCATCTCAGTCTTGCTTCCTCTACTATCTCATGTACTCCAACATCCTCATACATGACATACCATCTCAGTCTTGCTTCCTCTACTATCTCATGTACTCCACATCCTCATTACATGCCCATACCATCTCAGTCTTGCTTCCTCTACTATCTCATGTACTCCAACATCCTCATTACATGTCCATACCATCTCAGTCTTGCTTCCTCTACTATCTCATGTACTCCAACATCCTCATTATATGTCCATACCATCTCAGTCTTGCTTCCTCTACTATCTCATGTACTCCAACATCCTCATTACATGACTATACCATCTCAGTCTTGCTTCCTCTACTATCTCATGTACTCCCTGTATCCCAACTCTTTCCCAGATAACTTGAAGATAGCCCTGGCTTGACTTCAGCTTCACACGAGTGCATGTGTGGAGATATTTATTCCTGAACATCGGTGAATATAAACCCGGAACAACATATTTTTAGCTCAAAATAATGACAAACGTGACTTTTAACCGTCTAATCATACATCACCACAATCCACTTGCTCTAATATTGTGTCAGCGTAAACAATGTATATGCTACTGTGAACGTGATGGGTTTGTAAAGTTACCGGTGAGTCGATAAAGCCACTGGTTCAATTGGGGAATGTAAACAATGTATATGCTACTGTGAACGTGATGGGTTTGTAAAGTCACCAGTGAGTCGATATAAAGCCACTGGTTCAATTGGGGAATGTAAACAATGTCCTTACTATTTCACATCCTCTCCAAACATTTTACAAAATCAATGGTGAGTTTACAAAATTATCATCAACCACCTGGGAATGTTAAAAAGTCACGTCAAGATTAGGTTTAGTTAGGTTAGTTTAGACAAGCTTAGACTAGTTTAGTTTAGCCTAATTTAGACTATGTTAGTTTAGGTTAAATTGGATTTATTTTTTATATTTCTATCCATATACACTATATATTTTTAAAAATCACTGGTAAATTTAGATAATACAGTTCATGTTTCATACTTTAACAAACTGCATTGGGAAAGTTATTAAATCACTGGTAAATTTAGATAAATACTATTATTTGTTTACTAAACTATTGCTTTCGGTGATTCCATACTTACACTGGTTATTTTACAAAATAACAAATTCAGTAAATTCACAGTATTATATAAACACTAAAACTTTTTGAGTATAACAGTGCTCTATTTAAAAGGTTTATTAAATAAAATGTAGGAGGTAACTAAGCATACTGGCTCAGTTGAGAAAGCTTGTTGGTATTTTTTATCAACAAGACTGTAGCATAGCTCACTTTTATTTATTCAGATTAGTTTGATGTTTTATTTTGTAAATAGTTATTAAAATTCACACCACTGTGTTCTGTAACCATTATAAAATTTGTTTCTATTATTATTATTCTCTAAGCTAATTTTAATCTTTCTTTTTCTACTTTGTTCTTTAACTATTATAAAAAAAATATGTATTATATTTGGAAGAAGGTATAGGAAAGGTGGCAAGAGGCAGCCATTAACTCTTTGTCCATTGGCAGCAGTGTAAAGTGTGAACTGTGTCTTCTTTTCATTGTTAATGGCCATATTTTGTTTGTCCACCTTTCCTATACCTTGTTCCAAATATAATAAATTACCTCATAAAGGGAAAAGAGGTTTTCCTTAATGAGTTATATTATTGTAAGAAAATAACCATTGGACCACCTCATTGTTAAACATCTTATTTGAAATCAAACAATTTGATTCCTTTCTGATCAAGTTGCAATAATCTTCCAAGTTTATGATCAATTTTGTTTTTTTCCCCCTTATAGGAATGAGCGGGAAGGCTAAGTTTGGGCTAAGACTAGCGATTAAAAAAATAGACATAAGCCTAAATTGGACATGTTGTCTTTATTTTCTCGGCCCGTTCCCATGGGAAATTGTTATTATCATCCGAAAAATTCCCCAAGTCAAAATGTAATCTCCAAAATGGCCTACTGACGAAGTTTCTGTTTATAACTTGGTATGAAAGATGAATGAAAGCATTTAAACAAATAAAACAACATTTTGTGAGAAAAATAAATTTGAAAATTTTAATTAATCTACGTTGTTTTGAAAGATTTTGATTGGTAAAGTACGGGCGCTGATCACAACAAATCTCTATTCGTGTCCATGTCCAGACGTCGCACAGCCTCCTCCACAGCGAACAAATGTTCATCCTTGACGCCTGGCGCCAAAAGACGCATCCCAGACGCCAGTTTGTACACATACTCTGTGTTGGGACCGCTCGGGCCGACAGATGTAACAATCGTTTGGGCAATGTTTTCAATATTCGCTGCACCTAAACATAAAGAAAGGGACGAAAGACATCTTTAAAGTTTTCAATCAGTAGTTTTTAATAAATCATTTTCTTAAAATAATTTATGGGCTTTACTTAACAAAGAAATTGATTCAAATATGTGTGTGTTACCTGCAAATGACTCATTGCACTCATTGGCCAAATATACAACTAGTTGGAACGGCTCTGTTGGCGCAACAATGGCGCTGATATCTGGATTGAGCGCCTGGCCACATGGGTTAAATATTACTTCTACACGTTCATAGCCGTTCTTCTCCCTGAATGAATAGCAATAATGGTCACAACAATGTATACACATTAAATATTATTATGTGAACTGCTTATTAATAATAATAATTAGCACCGCGTCTTACTACCCGTTCGGGTTATACGCTTTAAGTACTAATTACGTTAATGGATTTAGGAATTGGGAAGGTTGAATTAGAGGAAGTGAATCCGCATTTGCGTGGAGGGAGAGTGGAAAACCATTTAGGAAAAACCGCCCCCAGTTCACCCGACCGAGATTTGAACCTCGATCTCCCCGTCCTCAACAGTCGAGCTCAACACGACTAGCGCGTTAACTGCTTATTGTTTTTATAAATGAATGTTGATAAAAGGAAAGCTTTTGGCTTCACCACAATAGAGGATGTCAAAGGGGGGATAAATAAATATAGAGGGAGACAAATTTATTCAAGACAGGCGGGAGCAATACTCCCCCGTGTTCCTCCCCCGGTTCTGCTGCTACTTTTTAAAATATGCTCAACAATGTAAATGACCTATTTGCTCAACTAGGTTAAGAGAACATCTTCAGTTTAAATCTCAGGAGGGTAAATATGTAATGGCCTGACATAAATGTTTGTTTCATGGCGGCAGGTTTCGGAGATTCAGCAATGGATTACTACAATTATTATTTTAGTACCATGTCCTAATGCCTGTTCAGGTTGTACACATATGTACCAGTTATGCTAATGAGTGAAGGATGAGGAAGGTGGAATTTAGAGTAATTGTACCCACAATTGTGTGAAGGGAGAATGTAAACCCATTTAGAAAAAAAAACACCCTCAGTACACCCGACAAGGATTCGAACCTGGGTCTCCCCATCATCGGCAGTCCAGTCTACTGTGAGAGTGACGCCTTAGACCATGCAGCCACCGAAACAAGCACTGCTAAAATTATTAGCGAATGCACTATTTTAGGTTAAGTAATTAGAATGTAATTTTATGTTGTTTATCAATTTGCAGATATGAATAAATTTTTGGAGGAACAAATTTGGTAAATATTGAACATAAATTGTCAAGAAAACATCTTCAGAAGTATATATAGACCTATGAATTCCAATAGATCCTTTTTACTACAGGCTGGAATTTGTAAAATATTACTTAATTTAACAATATTATAAATTAGGTTTATAATTATTTATGTGCAAACACAGTTCCATGACGACATGGCAGTGCCCCACCTGTAGTCGAGATGATTCATGACAAATTCAACATCTTGCGCCGCGATCTTGTAGGCACCCCCCAAACTTGAGCCTGAAACAATATACAAGGTCTCAGCTCCAAAATCAAATGGGCAATCCTTTCAAAACCGAACTCTGAGATGATTTGTTGGAAACCTTTTCACTAGACATACTTATTAGGTGTTCTGTCTTACGACAGGTCCTTTCCTTTTGTCAATGAACTTAAGACCGCCAATGTGCCCTGTCAATTGTATCCTCCTTCAGCTCCCAGAATTGTCTTCTTTACCTCAAGTCATCTAGTATTTGAATCCTCCTCCTTCCTAAGCTCCTCATTCACTCAACCTTTCCTCCTATGACGTCATGCAGAAGACAGTTCCTCCTAAGGATGTGTCCGATCCAGTTTAACTCAACTTACTGGTCAGCAGTAACCTCTTCTTTTTGAAAGCTTCCTTGGCCATGGCGATCATTGAGTCAGCAGACTTTTCAGCGAATCGTACTTTAACTTCTCTGCGTTTTCAAACTCCTAGTTTTCAATTTTGATTTTCAGTGGCTTTCTATTTTTTTGAAATCCCTGTCACTTTTGACATCTCAATGTTGATCTCCACTAGGTTACCATTATTTGAAATGAATAGTTTGTTTACCCTGAAAGCTCACCTTGAGTGATTGCACTATGGTGGTATCTTGTACAGATACGAAAAGAAAGTCACTTGAATAATGCAAGCAGTATTGTTCATGTACAAAACTCAAAATGCTGCAAGAGACAGAATAGATCTTTTAGGTAAGATAAATTACCTTGTTCCAATTCAGATTAAGTGTTATTGCAACTGTAAGCTATAAATAATTTATTTAGTTTGATTTTAAAAATGTAGGTAACAACATTTTCCATAATTTTGTAATTTTATTTCTATTATTTTTTACTTTTCTTCTTCCATCGCGTCTTAATACCTGTTCAGGTTAAAGGCATGTACATATTAATTAAATGCTAATGATTTAAAGAATGAGGAAAGTTGAATTTAAATTAAGTACACCCACATTTGCATGGAGGGAAAATGGAAAAACATTTCAGAAAAACACTGTAAGTACAATCAACCAGGTGTCGAACCTCGATCTCCCCGTCATTGGCAGATAAGTCTAACACAAGATTGACGCCGCGGACAAGAGTCCAACTTGAGAGAGACAAGTTAGAGCAGGTGAAGACAGATTTCCATCTCTATTATCATCATACAGGTCACTGAAAGTGTTCCGAGATGTCTTCCTTGGCATAATACGGAGTAATGTTGATCCTTACCGTGCGTTGTTTAAAATAGTACATTAGTACCTCTCTTAGTATCAACCAACAAGCATGTACGTGCAGACTAGGGCCCAGGTTCAATACCTGACCAGTTGTATCCAGGGTGATATCTCCCCCCAATGTAGATTACTCTTATTAAATTAAAATAGTCTAGATATCAATATGATAACTGCCAGAACACTCGTTAGTACTAGACATAAATGCTATAAAAACAGTCAAGTAAAAAATGTGATTTATAAACTAATACAGGTGCATTGTTAAATAAGTTATGCCTATTCTTATATTAAAAAATATTAATTCTATGCCTTTAGTGATTCATAAGCTTTGCTTAACTAAGAGTGTAATTTAATTATTTGTATTAAATGTAGACAAAACTGTTTTGATTATTTCCACAAGACTATGATGTTCAATGAAAACATCACTTATCGTCATTATACGGTACTAACTTGAGGATCCGAAGATTTGACCAGCGTGACGACAAGTCCAGGCTGAAACGAAAGGAAGGTTTGAATCAAAAGAAATTATACAAGAACAAAGTAATAAGGATGTATTTTATAAGTTGGGTTATTTAGATTAAATGAACCAAGGTCATGAAAAAGGCTCGATACAAACCCTGCCATTCCCCAGCTAGTACTTATAAAACCAACGCTGTGAACAGTACGCAATCTTTATTATAATGTCTCCTTATTCCTGTCAACATTTTTTTTCTAACTCAGTGTATTACTGCCCTTAGGGTCGTATATTATTATTATTAGCACCGCGTCTTACTACCCGTTCGGGTTATACACACTTACGCTAATGTGTAATGGTAGAGTGATTGTGAGATGAAATGAAGGACCTACAGTTTAACGTGGAATTCGAACCACGGTGGAGGCCTGGTAGGGTCGTATATTACATATGTACTAATTACCTTAATGTGTTAGAGAGTAAGAGGTTTGAATTTAAAGTTTACCCACATTTGCTTGGTGGGGGAGTGAGAAATCACTCACAGTATACCCGACCGGTATTCGGCAGTATAGTCCTATGGTTAGAATGACGCCTCAAACCATGCGACCACCAAATCAGGTATATATAAAGTTAACTTAACATTACGACATGAGATAAAGTTAGTCCTAGTGCGAGATTATTGTAGTTTTTCTTTTTACCTTACTTGGTACACCTCTGTGATCTATGCTGTATTGCCAAAACCGACGGGCGTAGCCTTCAATGTAACCTACCAGACGGCTTTCAAACGGAAAATCGGCTTTCCAAACTAAAGAACCGTATCCAAAAACCCACATGTTTGCTAAAATGTAATTAAATAGTCATATAAATAATAGCCTGGCGTAAAACCTATCCCAATTATGCGACATTATATATTGTTTAGTTACACAATGACATGTCATCGTTTAAAATCCATTTAAATGTGAGAGTCAAAGATTATTATTCTTATAAATAATCCAGAGTTGATCGCATGACGTGAGTTGGTACATATTAATAGTTTGTTAACTTTGAGCTCGGACACTTTAGTTATGTTTTCAACCTTCACAGCTACCGTCGAGTTAATACAGTCAGGATTTATTTTATAATAGATACGTAAAATCACCATTTAGAGTAAGTTCTAAATGAATACAAAAAAAGTACCAGAATTATTATTATTTTTTCTATTTTTCGACAAATGCATTCCCTTTGTCAGTAAAGTTAGATCACCAATGCTCCCTGTCTTCTGCCTCTTCTTCAAACCCCCAGACTTTTTTCTTTCCTTCAAGACATTTAATATATGAATACTTTTTTCTCTCCACCTTTTCTTCTATGACGTGAGGAAGACAGTTACCACAGTCTAGTATATACAGTCGCGAAGCTTAATTGTGGTGAAAAGTGCAACCTAGCGTCGCGCCAGCGCTAGTGCTTATAGTGGCCTGCAAGCAGATGCACGGACCTGTCCATTAAGTTGAATAGTTCTGCACGTAGAATATCAGTTTAAAACGTTATTTATTGAGATATATTAAATTTCTTTGATAAGGAAACGTTAATTAACAAATCACTAGGATTATAATGTACAGCATTTAATATTATTTGGGCGTTAAATTAATTACAATACTCCTGTTGAGCGTTTTAAGAATATTACTTAAATTTTCCAATTTAGTTCAAAATTATAAATGAACTATAATGTATAACTTACCAAATATAATATAGGCCTATAAACTAATAGAGATAGTAATCTTTTTTTATGTTAAAATGCTACAACAAAATATTAATTTAAGTATCAAAATACTGCACGCTTTAATATAACACGTATCTGGTACCCAAGTGCATAGGGTGCATGATGGTTTTCGGACAGCAAAGTACAGTAGAGCCATCTGGTGGCTAATTCTGAAACATGCGTTTCCACGGTAACGATATTGGATTTTGAAATTTCTTTTGTCAATGGCGTCAATCGCCAATGGCGAAATTTTTTTAAGGCGCAAATTCATATTTATAATTTATCTTCCTTAATTCTATGAACTTTAAATTTTATTTTACTGTCCCTGTAATATTATTATTATTATTATTATTATTTATTATTATTACACACGTCTTACTACCCATTCGGGTTATACGCACTTACGCTAATGTGTAATGGTAGGTGATTGTGAGATGAAATGAAGGACCTACAGTTTAACGTGGAATCCGAACCACGGTGGAGGCCTGGCATTCCCCACATTCACAAGATGTCTTGTCAGAGGTGAAGGAAGGGTTTGGAAATCAGATAAATCTTTGCCGGGACCGAGGATTGAACCCCGGCCGCCAGCACAGAAGTCTGACACCTTATCTCTAGACCACCAGGTCTCCTGTAAATAATAAAACCAATTATATGCCGTTGATGTTATTTTGGAATAATCATAATAAAATAATAGCATAATATGCTTAAAAGTAGACAGAAGTAAAATGAAGTTAAACTATATTTTTTATTTATTCAACCCCTTTATGGGTTGTTAAAAAACGTATTTGGAAAACGTGCGCCAAAAATGGTCAATCCTATCGTTTTATAAACTTTAAATTTTTGGGAAGCTGACAAACTAGGCCTAGCTTACATTAATATCAAGTTGTTTTAAAGCATGTAAAAGTATTGCCAGATAAATACATAGGCCTATAGGAATCTATACTAATAATATATAGAGGAAAGATTTGATTTTTTGTTTGTAATGAATAAACTCAAAAACTACTGGACCGATTTTTAAAATTCTTTCCCAATATAAAGCTACATTATCAGAGAGTAATATAGGCTATATTTTATTTTGAAAATTTAATTTATTCCTCATAAATATGTCGATAGTATATTATATAGTCGTTGGAAAAAAAAAAGTTTATGAAGGGTTGGGGATGTAGGGGTGAGGAAAGAGATGAAAATAGTGAGGGAGGGGGCTATATAGTGATGGTAGGACTCTATTTTTTTTTAAATAAGTAAAAAAGTTTTGTTTTAAATTGACATGATGGATGATTTGAAGCTTTGTTTTACAGGATTCTTTACAATATTTTTTTATGAGTAAGGGGGCTAGTTCAAAAATAAATTACTTAATTTACATGTTCATCTCTTGTTTTGAAACATTTTGCCAAAATGATTGACTGCTGAATAAAAAAGAAATTACAGATAAGTGCCAAAAGGAGTGTGATGTACGCAGGGATACCAGTTTTATTTTATAATACTCCTCTTTATTTAAACCTAACCATAATCGGATCAACATATCAAAATATCAGGGCAGACCCGAATTGCGCCAGTATTAAGGGATTGAAAACTGTTTACTAATCCCGGTCCCGAATTGCGCCAAGTCAGTTCAGGTAGTCGATGAGGGGGATGATACAAACAAAGACCATCGCAAACAAGCTCTCGCCCCGTCATATCTTTCCTCCCCTTAGTAAAGGAATGTAAAAACGCCGTAAGTGCCCCCAACAAGACTTGATAACAGTAGTATTGACATCCGTCTGTCCAATACTATAATTGTCTCGACAACAGTGACTGTCCCGGTGTATTTTTAAATATTTTTTTCGGGTTTTGTGTGAACTGTGATAATATTAGCGAGAATTATTGATATGGAAAGGATTTATAGTGAAAAGGGAAAGTTCTGATTGTCTATTATAATTATACGTATCAACAGGTGAACAATTAAAGTTGACGAGGGAAGAGAAGTGGAGATGCACTAAAAAGGACTGCAAGGCTAAAATATTTACTCTTGATGGTGGAAACATTTTCTCGCGGACTGAAAACGAACACAACCACGAACACTACTAGATCAAGAGTTGAACAGAAGATCCATTAGCAATGCAGTTAAGAGGAAAGCTGATGAGATTGAAGTAAGGCCTTCAAAGTTAATCCACACAGCGTACAGACACAGAAAAAAACTATAAAAACATTGACCTCAAGGACATTAAATGTATCAGGAATAACATTCAACTACACTAAACTAAAACACATGCCAAAGTTGCCTAAATCTTCCGAAGAAATTCAATTTACATAGATTCAATTGAAATAAAAACTATTCAAGATGAAAACTTTTTGTTGAGAAACGAAAAAGAGAAGGGGATCATGACATATTCTTGTGACACGAATCTTGAGTATTTGTGCCAGAATGAAATTGTGTTAATGGATGAAACCTTTGAAATGCACCGAAACATTTTCTTCAGCTTTTTACTGTACATGGGTATTTCGAAGGGTCATACATACCTCTAGTCTTTTGCCTACTTAAAAACAAGAAAAAGCAGAACTACATTGACGCTATGAGAATCCTAAAGGAGGAGTGCGAGAAGGGACAACTTCACCTTCAACCTTTAAACATTGTGATTGATTTCGAGCAAGCGATCCACGAGTGCATCGTGTTGACTTTTCCACAAACCAGGATAGTAGGCTGTCGATTTCATTTAGCGCAAGCATGGTAAGCAAAACAATTTTATTTTACAACTTTACATAAATAATGTTATATAGTTTGTGACTTGATTATTATATTTTTCACTCCTGAAGATTTTTTAGAACTGCGTTTTACTACCTGTTCGAGTTATAGGCCTCCTTATGTACTAATTATGCTAATAGGCTTTGGTATGGGATAGGTAGAATGCAGAGAAAGTGAATCCGAATTTGCATGTAGTGAGAGTGAAAATCATTTAGGAAAAACCACCTTCAGTTCACTCGACCAGGATTTGATCCCCAACCTCCCAATCATCGGCTTGAATTTATTTTATTCAAAGTGTATATTTGGAGAGTTTTTTCTAAATGATGAATAGAACTGTATAATCGAACTTCAGAAAATAATTGAACTATGGGCAGTTTACTAATGATTAGTTTGAAAATAATTTAAAATTTCTCAAAAATATCTTTAACAATTTTGATTTAAACATAGGCTACATTTTGGGTATATTTAAGATGACAATTAATACTGTTTAATTGGTTTAGGGGGCAAAGTTCTTTTAAGGGTAGTAGATGACTAGTTTTCAAAAACTCAAAATATTTTTTAACGATTTTTTTAAATCGGTGTGCATTTATAATGAATAATAACATTGTGAGGGGCCTACTTAGTTTTTGGTAAAACAAACTATTTCAAGGATAGTTTTTATACTCCCTCGGGTGGCCGTACGGTCTAAGGCGCAACTCTCGCACTAGACTGGCCCTCGAGACCGGGGAGGTTGGGGTTCGAACGCAGCCGGGTGCACTGAGGTGGTTGGATCCTAAATGGTTTCCCCACTTTCTCTCCACACAAATGCGGATGCACTTCTATAAATTCAACCCTCCCAATCCCTAACCCATTAGAGTAATTAGTACATAGGCTATAGCTCGAATGGGCAGTAAGACGTGATGCTAGAAAAAAGGAGTTTTTGGTGACTAGTTTTCAAAAACCATTAGCAACTTGTGCGCTTAGTAAAATAAAACAAACATATGGTAAACAAATTTAAAACACTCGAATTAAAAATATTAGCCAAATAAAATGATTTATTATTTGGTTTTAACACAGAGATCCATATAAGAGTAACTATCAAATAGTCGAATAATATTGTCTCAGCTGACCCATTAATTAAAAAGTGAATATGATGAGATGGAGCAAGCGACATTCGCGCCGCGCATTTGGGCAGCTGACTCATCAGACTTATGAAGGACAACAAATGCGTGCGAGAGCTTCCATTCTAGATTTAATTCATCATGTGCTTCTCCACACCCAAACATTTTTGTCTTCAATCGGTCCAAACTGACACGTACATTCGAATCAACAGTGTAAGAGAAGGTAATGTGCAAAAGACAGATAATAAGTTTAAGTTGAAACAATCATTAATTGAAAAAAACTTAAACAGTTTAGGAATGGAGAAATACAGATTAAGCTTAGTGAAGTGTGTGTCCTTCCAAAACTCCTTTGTATGACTTGTTTATATTATGTTTGTTATACTATTATTTAGCATACATATAGCTATTATTGACAATGTTTTAAAAACTAAAATTTAACTTTAATATAATATTGTTCGATTTATATTTTTTGACTTGTATCCTTAGTGCCAGACATAGCATTAATATTTGTTTATGTTCAGAGTTGGCACAATTCGGGTCCTGTCTTGGGAAGGAGGGGTATTGGCGCAATTCGGGTCCTGTCTTGGGAAGGAGGGGTATTGGCGCAATTCGGGTCCGGTCTTGGGAAGGAGGGTATTGGCGCAATTCGGGTCCGGTCTTGGGAAGGAGGGTATTGGCGCAATTCGGGTCCGGTCTTGGGAAGGAGGGTATTGGCGCAATTCGGGTCCGGTCTTGGGAAGGAGGGTATTGGCGCAATTCGGGTCCGGTCTTGGGAAGGAGGGTATTGGCGCAATTCGGGTCCGGTCTTGGGAAGGAGGGTATTGGCGCAATTCGGGTCCTGTCTTGGGAAGGAGGGGTATTGGCGCAATTCGGGTCCGGTCTTGGGAAGGAGGGTATTGGCGCAATTCGGGTCCGGTCTTGGGAAGGAGGGTATTGGCGCAATTCGGGTCCTGTCTTGGGAAGGAGGGGTATTGGCGCAATTCGGGTCCGGTCTTGGGAAGGGGGGTATTGGCGCAATTCGGGTCCGGTCTTGGGAAGGAGGGTATTGGCGCAATTCGGGTCCTGTCTTGGGAAGGAGGGGTATTGGCGCAATTCGGGTCCGGTCTTGGGAAGGGGGGTATTGGCACAATTCGGGTCCGAGCTAAGAGAATTGGCACAATTCGGGCGAGCCCAAATATCATTCTCTGTATAGATCTATCCAAGATTACACTCGCTAGAGCGTATTGAGCCAGTCACAGACAGCTTTTTACTACCATACAAAAATGTCCCTGTCAGAATGTTTTTCTCCAGGAATGCACCCATGTTCGTAGGCGGCGTGTTATACTTTCCCCAAAAGCTAATTGAACTGGAAGGACGTCATGTTGAAATACTGGTAGAATTTTTATTCATCATAAATCATCTGTTTGTATAGAGCCCAAAATTCGCCTTTGTTTTCTTAAAGTTTTGTGAACCCAATAACGTCTGGTGGTTTTTTGAATACAATGTTCTTTGTTCAAACTATTTCTTCTGTAGAGAAATTACTTAAAATAGGGGTCAGCACTAACTCGGATCACACACACAAAAAACCTTCATACATCCTCACAAAAAGGAATGCTTACCTTGCATTATTCCACTAGGGTACAGCTTATAAGAGCCGTAATATAATCTGTCAAGGTAAAACTGATACCTTTCAGGGTAAATTAACTGTACATTTTATTCATTTTCTATAAAGGCAGGGACATTAGAATATGAGGAAATATTGAATTTAAGTGATAAATACAGGTTGTATAGAAATAAATAAAAGTCAAGTGGAGAAACGGAGGGTGATTGCAGGACCTTTGTTAGATGTAAAAGTCTATCAGGGTCCAAAAGTGTAGACTTGTGAAATGCCAAATCCTTATGTCTAGCTCACTAATTACAGTACTGTCAGCGTGTGTATAACTCAGTAATGTCACATAGCATGATACTGCTGTTCAACAGGTCTTGTATGTCAAAAGCTGTTGTACAATTAGTTCACACTTTACATTGCTGCCCAAGGACAGAGAGTTGTACAGAAGTTGTCCATGTGACTGGTAATAACCTACCAGTGACGCAACAAGCATTGTGTTCCCAGCCTAACTCAACTTTGGCTAAAGCTGTATTAAATCAGGTGTTGACTTTGAAAACAGAGATGTAGTCAGCAGTAAAGACTTTCGGCAGAGGTTCGGCTGGAAATAGCGCACTTTTGACACATCAGGTATTGGTGGTTCAACCTCTACTGTAGGCCGGGTAGTCATCTTTGTTCTGTCGGAAAATTGAGAGCGGGGGTTATTTTACAGCCTGTGGTGGGGCAAGTTGGGAAGTGGACGATATTTGTTTGGTCAAGCGAGTGAGAAAGATTTAGAGGACCACTCTACTCAATCATCATTTGGGGGAGGGAGAATGAAACTTTCCATGGTCAAACATTTTAAAAATTGATTACTTGATATTTATTCAACATTTTGGTATTAAGATTCGATAAAAAAATACTCTTCGCACACCTTCATATATGTTAATTCTTATGGTATTATCATAGTAATTTATTGATATATTACATTTAATAACATCTTACCATATTATTTTAAAAATCAATACAAGTTTTTAATATAAAATTATTATAAGCCATCCTTTATATAATGTCCTGTTCCCGTCTCGATATTTTCCCTCATTTCCTGTCCTGATGTGAAAATGTTATTCCCATTTGAGCCAATTAAGAAAATATCAGATTCAAAATAAATTATTCAAATTTTGAATTGTAATATTTTTATTTTTGGACTCTTAATACTGGTAGTTTTATATAATACAAATTATAGAACAAACTTAAAAAACAGACCCCAGACCAATAATTTAGCACTTCGATGGATATGTTAATGCCATAAATTATGATTAGCCGCCAACAGAAAACTTTCGATTACATTCGAATTTTCCTATAAAAGCTCTTTTAGAAAGTACACTTCTTTTTAAGCATAATTGATATTGATAAAATTCTATTATTTTATAGATATTGATAATATTTATCTAAAGTTGCAACTGCAAACCACATGAATACATTGAAGTATATCTTAAGTAGACATATTCTAACTGTTAAGATTGTCTGAAAATTGAACTTTGATGATATTTATTTTCCATAGCAACCAAATAATTAATATAATTATCTTTATCTTACCATGTTTTCAAAGATTCATATTTATAAAATAACTAGTTCGAGCCATTTCCATAAATTATATTAAAAAAAATTGCGTGGATTTAGAAAAACACAGCAGTAAATGTAGTCATAAAATTTGTTGGCACACAATACATAGTAACAAAAAATAAATAAAAATATACAATTATTTACACACACTTTATGTAAAAAAAAGATAATGTTTTGTATGACATAAGTGCATTAGAGAGTGATCAAAACTAGAGGAGAAAACCATTTCAAGTTTCTAGCCAATGTTCAGGTTTAAAAATTATTATTTAACATTCGACAAAGCCAATACAATTTGTACTTTTTGTTAGTAAAGAATTAGAAAAATATATCCATTTGAATTGATACAACTTTTCAATTTGCCACGAATAAAATTATTCGTTTAGCTTTTATTTATGGTATACAGTTGGTAGCAATGGCTATAGGCCACATAACCGGCCCCTTCAACACCACATCTCCGAGATTTGCCTTGAGGCGAACAAACTTGCGCTTGAAATCAAGTCCGCAGCCCTTGGACAGTCGAAAGTCGACCAAAGTTTTACCGTCCATCTCCAATGCCATGGCCTTGAACACAAGAGGCATCTTACGACGATCCAGCGATGTGATGGTAAGCTGAAAACAATCAACTAATGGTCACAGAAGCTCATTTAGAATAGTTAATTAAATATATTCAGCACAAAAAGGGACGTAGAAAACTTTAAAAAATTACAAAGTTTTGCCAAAATAAGTATTATAAAAACACATGTCTTGATATGACAAAATATGAATAATTAAATTACATATTAGCTCATCAGTTTTGAATAAAATATTAGGGGTGAACAGGATCCCAAATTTTTAGGGGAAAGAAAGTTAAAAAGATTTAGGGAAGGACGGAGATATAATATTCTATTCTACCATCTTTCGGGGTGTGGAAATGAGGGGAGGGAAAAGATCGTGGCTTGCCAAGGTCAATGGCATAAACTACATTTTTAAATTGGGGAGTGGGGCCCGTGACATGGACTGGCATGACTTGGTTGGTGTATGGAGGTGGACCAAGGAAAACATGATGTGGCTTACATTACTTATCACACATCATACAGAACGATAATCTGCAAGTTAGTGCACAATTCAATCAGCTTAAAAATGTTTTAACCAATGTATGTAAAAAATAATCGCAGACTATTAAAAACATTGTATCTAAACAATATTATGCTGGGGTACATTATAGCAGGAATGACTTTAAGTTAAATTTATTATATACATTATTTCAACGCTAAACTTTTTTTAAACCAGCCGGGCTTTAATTTGGTTTCACACCCACCTAAAGATAAAATTTCTAAAAAAGTAAACAACTCATCTAAAAGTGAGATCATGAGAACAAAAGTTACCACATTGGACGTGTGTAGCTTCCAGGAACAGCCATTCTTCTCCAGCACAGAGCAAAGCAACTTCACTATCTCGTCGCAACTCGAGCGTACAAAGAATCTGGTCATGCGCTTCACAAGTTTCTGGAATGAGTTCTGAAAGCAAGTCACGCGAATTAAATCCTAGAGCCGTGGCAATGAAATGAAAAGAGAGACCTGCGGCCTTTGATTTTTCCATTTCTGTCGATTATTTCAAAACCTCCCGAGTTTGAGTAAATTAATAATTTTATTTATTTAGTACAGTCCCAGTATGTTACAAAATAGATCTATGTAAGGATCTAGCTTCTTTTTTTTATGTTAGGTTACACATATTATACGAGTATGATTATATTCAGGCCGATATAGTGTTATCACAGCATAGAATTACTTAAAAGTATTTCATATTACATCTAAACACTTGAAAGTGCCAATAATTGAACATTTTAGTTGTCAATATTGGAGAGGCTTTGTAATTGAGGCTGGAATTATTTTTTCCCTTCAAAGTCGAATCTAGGTTTCAAAGGTTCGCACACTAAGAGTTAAGTTACTTGATACAAAATGGTTCATGAATATATAATGTAGAAATGTGACACTGAAAGGGGGGCCCTTAATTGTGGTTAGAATCAATATTAATTTGTTTCCCAAAAAATATGGGATTTATTTTTCTCACCCGGCAACATTCATTTCCCCACAAAGACCTATTTGAGACTTTGTCCTAGTTTTCTAACCATAACAATGTATGTACCACTTGACTCATATTTACAACAAATCATGGCATGGTGTTGGACGGAAGGTCGAGTGTACCTGACTGGACTGGGTGGTGGTTTGTTGGGTGCAGTTCAGCTGAGAGCTCAGCAACAAGTTGTCCAACTGCGCTGGCTGGGAGAAACAGAAGGACGCGGGGAGAAGACTATTGGACTGCTCCAAACAGGGCTCTGGTTGGGAGTGGCACACTCGTGCGCCTTCTTGCTGCGCACAATCAGGGGGTGACAAGTTGACACCAGAACACACGCGCTTGGCGGCAAGGTAGTGCATGCTGACATCACCGTTACGTACGCCTACACAACATACGAGGCAGTGACCGTCTCAATCTACGAAGCTCACACTGATCAGGGGTGTGGGAATTGGAATAATTAATGTTGTATAAAAAAATACAATATTTGCCTTGTTATGTAAATGTAGGCACTAAATATATTTACAAAATGTTATATTTCAAACATAATGAATGTATTTATTCTTTATTTTTAATATTTAGCACCGCGTCTTACTACCCGTTCGGGTTTTACGCTTTAAGTACTAATTATGCTAATGGATTAGGAATTGGGAAGGTTGAATTAGAGGAAGTGAACCTCCATTTGCATGGAGGGAGTGTGGAAAACCATTTAGGAAACACCCCTCCCCATTCACCCGACCGAGATTCGAAACTCGATCTCCCGGTCCTCAGCAGTCGAGCTCAACACGGTTAAACCATATTATTGTGAATATTCAATTTATCATTTTAAGAATAAATAACCCGCCTCTGTGGCATAGTTGGCTAACGTGCATGTTGTGTTGAGCTCGACTGCTGAGGACCGGGAGATCGAGTTTCGAATCTCGGTCGGGTGAATGGGGAGGGGTGTTTCCTAAATGGTTTTCCACACTCCCTCCATGCAAATGCAGACAAAGGTTAATTATTGATGGACTGTTATGAAATAGTATCTAAAAATGTAAGTTACCCATTTCACACTCTAGATGTCAGTTTATACATTGTGTGCTGGTATAATCAGTCAGTTTAAAAAGTGCACGTTAGATCCCCCCACCCCCGAAGAAAAAACTAACTAGCCCCACGAAAGTGGAAATATAACTTTTCTGGATAACACATTCCTTATTTGTTCTGATTCTCCTTGTAAAGTTACAATTTTTTTTAAAATTTAAATGTATTTTTCCAGCACTAAAAATTTCAGATATATCATTTGTGGTGATAGGCTATTTCTCAAATCCAAATTTGAAATTTTTAATGTGAACAATTTAATATAAACTTAAGTCCGTCCCTGTTATTTCTCCATTTTCCTCAACATTTTCCTGTAGCTCCCATGCAATCTGTAATTATTTTGGTTTTACTAAATAAACATGTGTGCTTTACATTCATCTTTTAAGATTTACACTTTTCTCACTGATAAACAAATATATATATATTATTAGATAAAAAATATATATAGAGTTTACATTGCCAGGAATACCATCCTTCACTTCTTAAACAAAAATATTTCTTATGAGTATAAAAAAACACTGGAAAACTCATAATCAAGGGTAGCTGTGAAATACCAATTTGGAAGCCAAATACAACGTTACAGTATTTTAAATAGAAAGATTATTCATTCATTTTTAGTTCTCAAATTTAAATTCAAGCAGCAACACAATTTATTGAGCAATGGGTTTCAAATAATGTTTATAGGACTAAGTTGAAACCAGATTTAACGGAGTCTCTTCTTAATGTCCCGGTGAATGTACTGTTTTCCTGACTTCGGTAATCTAGCTTTATGACATCTAGTACTCTCATACAGCTAGATCACCAAAGAGAGGACAACAGCATGCTCTTCTTTACCCCTCCACCCCCTTGGACAACTGTGCTGGAAGAGGAAACACCAACTACTAGCAACGACAGCCCAGCATTGCCAAATATAATACACATTCGAAGGAAGAATGATCACGGGAAACAAAAGAATGACAACGCTGTTGCTCAATAGTAACGCATGCAGTTACCTCAGCAATGAAATTAGTTTGTAGCCCTCCACCACCCAATTTTAAACACTAATTATTATCCACAATAACCTTTATTGAATGATTAACACATGACATATCATCCTAAAAAGGAAATTATTGAGGTGGTATTTAGAGGAAATGTACCTACGTTTACATAAAAGAGTGAGAAGCATCTAGGAAAAAGATACCCTCACGACGCCACACCCTGATTACATGCAATCAAGTCTAATGAGTGACCTGTTAGGGATATAAGACCACCCAAGTCAACCAGAAAATGTTACTTTAAACTTATTTACACCATATTAATTTTAAATCACTTTCAAACACTCCCACGATGCAGTGCTACGTGGAACACAGCGATGCTTTGGTAATCTAGCTTTATGGACTCTTAATTCAGCCATAGGTACAGCTAGTTAACCAAAGCACCGACATGAACCACTCTTCACGTTGACCAAGATGTAGGGGAATCCTTGTATGACAACTTGATTGTGATGTCCTTGCCTAAATAAAGCTCATTAGTTCTAAAGAGATATCTAGATGTCAGTGCTGTTTGTGACAAGGACATGGAGTCTGAGTCGGTAAAAATGTACCAACTCCAACTGAGGATTCAAAATAGAAACTTATAATATTTTAACAATATATGATTTAGTACGATTTCATTTTATAAGACAAATATATGCAATTTCAATCAACGAGTTCAAATATAAATTCCAAATGCCAAAGAAGTGTCCTATGATGTAAGCTGTAGTAGAGCATTTGACTGAGGTAAGTTTGATATTAATTAATATATATTATCCATTTGTGAAAGTGTCCCAAGTCAGATAGGAGAAACTTAGATTCTAAGCTCAGCATACAGACTGGTTTGTGATATATTTTAAAGGGATTGGTCAATTTCTTTTTTCTCAAACCCAAATCTTAAAAGACATTAAACATATTAGAAAGCCTACATTTATCTGATATTTTAGCACCAACACATTTGTTATTTTATCAAATATGTTTGGACAAATGATTTAAGTGTGAATTCTAAGGCGTTGTGAGTACTCGGTTTGGATGAAGGCCATATAAAAAGGATGTTAGAACACAGCTAGTTAAGTTCAAGACTGTATCAAGTACACCTTAATGGAAATGTCTTCAGTACATGATCATTAATGATCAACTCTGGTAGGTCATGGATAGGGACTTAAGGGGCTGTTAGCATTAAAAAATATTTGCTCCACATCCAAACAGAAATTCATTAATCTTTTTAAAACCATTTTAATACTATTGAAATAAATAATAATTATTATTTTATTAAAGTTTGAATAATTAAATCATTTACAAAACAAATTTTAGATTTTAGAAACGTTACTTTTTATTAAAATATCTTAGTAATTTAATTAAAAAACTTATCTTTCAATAACTTTAATATATGTTTTTTATTTATATAATTAAGATTTAAAATGGTATATTTATCCAACCAAAGCCAAACTCGGCTCGAATGTAAAGACAACTTTGTAAAATAATGTCACAGGGTCAAGTGTTTATTCTATAACCAAGGTCAAACCACTATTAATTTAGCGTCAGGATAATTCAGTCAGATTAAAAATTATACCAAAAACAATTATTTTTTTAAACTAACAAATATGAAATTGTCTCAAATCCTAGAGTAAAGGTTCTGAGGTAAGGTGGACAAATTTTCAACGCTTTGTTAGATTTAGTTTAGGGAGAGAAAAAAAAAGTTTGACATGTCCTTAGTAGGAAATATCTTGGGATGAAGTTGTCTGCAATTGAGTTTGACTTTCTAAAGTAAAAAATCACATTTTTAAAATATGGCTGCCCCCTCTCCTCCCTCACAAACAGGGTTACCAGCATTTTCTTACTACCGAATTCCCTCTAATAAAATTTTCCAACAAAAGTGTGAAGTCATATTAACTTTGTTTAAACCAGGATGTTTGAAGACTGGTGGGAGAATACATCTTCTGTCACTTCAGAGACATGTTTGAATCAGTGCGTTTAATTCATAAGTTCACTTTTTCGTCTATCCAAAGCCCTACTCATCTGAGCTTTCAGTTAAATATCCCATATTAACAAATATTCCAGTATTTTTAATAGACTATGAAAAATTCTCGTTTTCCCAGTTCTCCAGGGGGTGTGGCGACCCTGACAAAGCACTCTTATAATCAAGTGCTTGACTCCTCGTTGATGGAAGGCCCCGCTGGGCTAGCTACCAAGTGACTCGGAGTGTTTAATCTACTCAGAGTCACTCAGTACCTGTCCCAGAAAGACCAATAAGTGACTCCTGGAAATGAGATTACTGAAATAAAAATTACATGTAAATAGGGTTGTGTGAGATTGCTAACTTCAGGAAAATGGTTGTTCCCGAAATTCGAGCGAGAAAAAATATTAAATTTACCAATAAGGACCAACTATCAAAGTAAAGTTTTTATTTAATTTTCTTCAAAAATATTATTTATTTATTAAATTTAAATTAACCTTATTTTCCGTTAAGTAGATGAACACTCGAAACGTCAGACACTTTTATTTCATTTACAAAACAACCGAGCGCCTTTAAATACATAACCACACCGCTAATCTTGTTTAAGTCCAACTGCCTTTTTTGTGAGAACTTTATTAACTAAAACATAAGAGGTAAGAACCACAAAATGGCTCAATTGTATTTATTCAGATTAATTCGGATATTTAGAAATTTACTCAGTAAGTATTTATTAAAATTCACACAATTTTTTTAATCTAAGGACTAATTCAATCAATCTTAAATGCTATTAGAATCTGATATTTATACCAAAGATGCTTCATTAAAAATACACAATCCTAATAGTTCCATTAGACCTACTTTTTTTATTTACATTATATTAAAAATCTTTTTCAACACTTGTTAGACAAAATTTTAAGTTTTTATTTGAAAAACTTACAATTTAAAAATAAGTTAATAAACAAATATTGAGTGTGTATGATTTTTTACTTTATTTTTCTGACAATATTTCAGTAGGCAAATTTAATGTCCATGACAATTACTGCAGCATAATCAGAGTTTTTTCCCTTTTTCTAACAACTCAAACTATTTTTGACTCTACCACTACATTCAACTGATTGAAATTTTTTTATATATATATTTTGAATGATTACGAAAGCCAAGATTAGACTAAAATTACAAATATAATCCTAAAGCGGATTATTTTTAATTTTTTTCCGCCCCATTGCCTGGAAGTCAAAATGTAATTCCCGCAAAAGACTACAAGTGGAAAATGCCAACAATTTGAGTGTGTCACATATATTTTAAAATTCTCTGACCCTTTCAGGTTTTCCAGAGCAAATTTCAAATTTTTTCTAGTCACGATATATACAAACATTATTTTATTAAGAACATAATATAATCATATTTTTAGACTCACATATTTTGAAATGTTGTTTCTCTATGAAGGTGTTAAAAAGATTTCTGCCTAAAACTGAAAGTTTCCTAGTTGTATTAGTGAATGTGTGAAATTTCCAGAAATTTGATGAAAAATTCCCTCACTTTAACCGTTTTCAAGGTTGCTGAATACCTTGAATAACCAATACATTTATATTTTCGATAATAATAGTAGACTATTTTTTTCATGCAAAAGTTCATTCATCCTGCATTGTTTAAAATAATTTTCACTAAACATGTGCAAAGCTACAGAATTCGATTCAAAACTTTCGAATGTTAACGTTTGAAAGATTTAAATCAAATTAAAATAGACCCCAGATTTAGATTCTAGAGTTAAATGTATTAATTTTAAATTCGCTGCGTCAGCACACAAACAGAATCGTGAGACACTGACCTGACATCCGTGAGAGTCTCTTTTGACACCAGCGGTGGGCAAGGATACGAGAGATATCATAACGGCCCGAGGGCAGAGGCACCAGGATACCCCGGATGAGGGAGAGCACCGTCGTGTCCAACTTACTCCAAGGAGTCAGATTCGTGCCCTTCCCATCCTTCCACGCCATGTACTCCTCGCAGTCGGTGTCGGCTGGTCCCACGGCAGTTCTGAATATCACAAGACATTCCTTCACCATTTCAATCAGTGAATATATCATACTAACCGGAGGAGATAAGCTGCACCCTCACTTTGATAGGCACAAAGTCAAGCATGACGGGAAATAAATAAGCCTATCCTTGACTTCCTTCTAGCAGCCATAGTTTTTGAATATCTCCAACATTTATATAATTTAGTCATTTTCAATAAAATGTATCAATCAAATATTGGGCTGCAAAAGAATTGAGTGTATTTTTTTAAATAAGCACCGCGAGTTACTACCCATTTGGGTTATACGCTTAAGTACTAATCACGATAATGGATTAGGAATTGGGAAGGTTGAATTTAGAGGAAGTGAACCGACATTTGTGTGGAGGGAAAGTTAGTTTAGGAAAAAACCACCCCCAGTTCCCCGATCTAGATTTGAACCTCTATCTTCCCATCAACAAAAACTCGCGCATTAGCCAACTACGCCACCGAGACGGGTAATTCAAGTGAAAATCGATTTTAAAAATGGCACAATGAAATTTCAATTCAAAATTACTATTATGACAAATCTGAAACCATGAATTTCTCAACATTTCTTTAAAAAAATAAACTTTCAAATTACAGAGTGTAATTCACATAACACATACTATTTGTTAAAAGTCAAGACCAAACCTCTGGAGAAATCAAAACATGGGTTAAACAGATTCAAACAAACCATTGTTCGTTACCTTTTCACAACCCAATTACAATGCTGAAATTATTTGAAGAAAAAGTTAGACTATAACTGCATGTGTAGATATTTTCTAACACTTTTTATTTCAACTCATAAAAACTTATATTTTTTAAAGTTTGATTTCAAATCAAAAGTAGGATAATATCGTTGCATCATGTCACAAGACCTGTGTAAATATTTTCTTAGCATACAACTTAACCTAATATAGTTTATACTTATATTGTTTTATAAAATATAATTGTCTATTTGTAATTTTTTTAAAGGTTAATGTCTTATTGTGTATTATTAGATAATTAGGCTAAATTGTAATGTTTTATTAAAGTTAGATAAAACGTATCAATATAATAGCATTTGAACTAAATATAATTATATTAAGGCTAAGACATCCAGTTTTTTTTAGAAAAAACAATTTATTTTTAGAGCTATTATTAGTTGTTTACATTTTATTTGAACTTCGATTTGATTTGCCTTCGCTTCAACTGGAAAAACTGGCTTCGCAAACCCCTAACGACCATCTTCACTCTGTGCTGAAAACTTAACTAGTACTGGCGTTGTTTGATGGTATCCAAATTTATCCATGCAATCCTGGTATAAAATAGAGTAATGTGTTATTTAAAAATAATAATTTAATATTATTTGAATTAGATAATAATAAATATATTATTTAGCACCATGTCTTACTACTCGTTCGGGTTATACGCTTTAAGTACTAATTACGCTAATGGATTAGGAATTGGGAAGGTTGAATTATAGGAAGTGAACCCGCATTTGCGAGGGAGAGTGGAAAACCATTTAGGAACACCCCCCCCCCCAGTTCACCCGACTGAGATTCGAACCTCGATCTCCCCGTCCTCAGCAGTCGAGCTCAACATGACTAGTGAGTTAGCCAACTACGCCACAGAGGCGGGTATATAAATATAAATTAAAAGGGGTTTTAATAAAATAGTACTTTGTATTAAACTGTCTTTAGTGCATGTGTCGGAGGAGCGTGGCGAACATCACAACGGTCCATCAGCTTTTATAAATTCAGTAAAGTATACTAAAATCGCTGGGCCAGTCATATACACCATAGATTGAAGCCCAAAGTGGGGTAGCACCCTAAGTTTGTGATAATATCTATGTTCTTGATATTATCATGATAGGCAACATTTCATTTCATGAACACATTGTTAAAAGTTACTACAATATTGTCTGATTACGACCATGTGCGAGTTAGTTCCATGAAACTTAGCAGTGTGTTTCATGTTCCCTTGTTGTGGACGATGGTACCCCCTTCTTGACTTCGGTACACTAGCTTTAGGCAGTCTTACTCACACCTACAGCTAGGATACCAAAGACAAGATAAGAGGCAAATGGAGTGACTTCACTTCACTTTCTTACCCTATAAACACTTGACCCAAAGAGTACAGTACAGGGGTTGGAAACCTTTTATTAGTGTTGTGTCAAAGTAATACTACAAAGTCGCTTAGCGTGCCAACCAGTCTAATCATTTATATTTTTATAATAGTTAGCTAGTACAACTATTAAAACCAATTTAGTTTAATCTCATAAAATGTAAATGTAACATGTTTCTAAATCAAAAACATTAAATAACTTCAGTTTCTTGAATACTTAATATTTTAATATAGAACAAAATGAATATACAAAAGTTAGGTGCTTTGCCAAATTTAAAATGTGAAGATATTATTTTGAAATTTTGAAACAAAACAACTCATCGAAACATAGAACATATTAAAATTATTACTAGCCACACCTATGGTTTTAATTCTGTGTGCCGTAGGTTGCTGACCCCTGGCATCGAGTGCACTTTGTAGACCTACTCGATATCACGTATGCAGCAGAAACTAGAAAAGTGGACTGATGGGCAGAAGGGAACCGACGTACCCTGAAAACTTTATAATTATGTGTTTTAATTGTGAAATTATAGGCCTAGAGTTTTCTGGTAAAGTGTGAAGGCTTTGTCTTATCAATTTTTAATTTGAAAATAGCTGTATGGTGTCAATTTTCCTTACTTTAGATTTCTGGGAAGGAAATCTTAGAAAGTGGAAGGTTATAGCTACAAGGCTGTGCAAAGATTTGTATTCATGAAAGTCAAAATTCAATCAGGTTTTCACAGATAAAATATGATAAATTATAGCACTGGGATGATCAGCCTTTTTGCTGCAATTTGGTTTTATTTTATTTATAATAAAACATTATAAAAGTAATATGATAAAGGCACATAGAATTTTTAGGTATAAACAATTTTTTGTTGATCACATTTTTAGTAAAATCATTTGATAAAGATGAAAAATAATCTTAATAAAATATGTGAGTACACTGTCAAAACTGTTTCAAAAATACGAGGGAAATGAGTGTTATAGACGTCTTTGATATAAATCCAAGATATTAAACTGCGATCATAAATTCCTAAAACTAGCCCCAAGTTATTCAAAGGCAAACATCCTGTCTAACTGTTTTTGTCCTTTACATGAAGAGTAGCTACCAATTATTATTACAATTTATATTTTAAATTCAGTGATCTAATACATCTCTTCAAGAATGAAGTACTTGTAGTATATTTGGAAGGAGGTAAGGAGAGGGGGATGGAAAACATAAAAGGAACACAATATTACACCGATGCCACTGGACAATGAGGTAATGACCATTTATTTAAGAAAATCAATCATTATCGTCCGATCCCCCATGCTAAGTTTCATTCTATTTTAAGTCGTCATGAGGGAGTGTAAAACCTTATTTATTTATTTATTTATTTATAAAATAACCAATTAATGTGATACTAGTAATGGTTTACTTTGATACCGCCACCATCAACCCTCTCACTGAGTCTCACTACTCGTATGATAACGTTATACACCTATGTAATAATTACAGTGATGTGTTAGGAATTAAGTTCAATTTAGAGGAAGCGCACCCACACTTGTGTGAAGGGAGAAATGGAAAGCATTTAGGGGAAAACCACCCTCAGCACACCCAACCCCAGGTGTGTGTTGACCGAACTCTAGCAATCTGTCTCACTTGCAAGCAGCCCCCCCCCCCCCCTGTCCACATGACTTCTTGCTTACACAGCCTACAGATTAAGGTTAGGCTTACCCCCAGCAAGCATGGCGACCAGGATGATGCCACAAGACCAGATATCCGCTGGCTCAGCGTGGTAGCGCCTGATAAGAACCTCGGGAGCTACATAGGGGGGAGTGCCGCACTTCTTCTCCAGTGGCCGCTCCTGGAACATGTAGCAATAACGCTCAGGACATGCTACTCTTGATAAGATTAGTACACAAGCAGCTCTGAACCCTGGGTGGTAGACTACCTTGCCTTGTATCCTATAGATAGTGGCTAAACCAAAGTCACTGATCTTTAGATTATCTTGCTCGTCCAGTAGCAGGTTCTCAGGTTTCAGGTCTCTGTGAGCGACCCCTCGACTGTGCAGGTACTCCTGGAACCAACAGTCCGCCACTTAGAGCCATCTCATCTCAATTATGGACAAGAGATTATTTTCAAACAAACCCGGGCATGTTTCATAAAGAAGCAGCTGTCGGTAGCAGTGAAAGCTGGTCCTTAAATATGTGTGTGTGTTCGTCTGAACAATTTCTACCTCACTACTCTCATATTTTAAAGCACGATTCAGCCCAGTGAGAAACTGAAATAAGAAAGGAAAATAAAGTAGATTCACGATCAATCAAAGCAAAGCCTACTCGGATGACACCGAGTGTGTAGAGTTATAGGCTTTAGATCACTAGAACGTAGTGCATTTGTGTACAAAGTAAATTGTAAATTTATTAAAACACATTACATTACCAATTTTATAATGTACCTATTGTATACGTGTTGTGTTAAAATTGGACATCTTTACAGAATGAGTACCTCGATCAAGCGGGGCTCGAATAATTGCATCTACTGTATTCAGATTAGTGAAAATCACAACTCTATCAAAATTTTTGATATTTTTTAAAATTTATTTAAGGTATTTAATGTGGACTTTCCGAACTGATATATTTTATCAGCACACGAATTATAAACTAATTTAAATATAAAACGAACAACCAGCCAGTAATTATATTTTCTCTTATAATCATAGTCTTTTTACAAGTCTCAGGATTAGAATGAAAAACGGAAATTCAGATTCAATCATAAAACAGTGGATTTGACCCAACTTTATATATAATAATTGAACATAACTCAAGTATTTTAGCTCTCAATATTTTTATTGTCAAAGTTTCGTAATTTATTGAAACATCTAAACTTCTCACACCCCTAGTAAGTATTATCTATCGTTTGACACATTTTTAATACATGTGATGTTAAATTACCGATAAAACGTGTAGAGCCACCAACTTTCCCTGAATCATGCTATCCTTAAGAGATGTTTTTAGATTAATTACAATGAAAATAATCAGTGCAAAAATTTACACAACTGCTAAGTTTAAGTAAATTAAAGCTTTTATTTGTGAAAGAAAAAATTCCCACTTTAATGTGATTGTTACTATTAACGATGACAACCCAGATTGCCTGTTGTCCACGGGGGATTTCTTCATAGGGCTAGTTAATTAAATTCTAATAAAACTTTTTAAAGGTTTAGGACATAAATTGGAGAAACAAAAATTAGCAACATTTTGGTGACCTTGATTGACCACAAAATTCCAACGGGAAACCCTAAATTGAACACGACGGTAAAGGTTTAACATTGTCTTTGGTATCACGGTAAAAACAATCAGGCGGCTTGCGGTTAGCAGATGGCATCATGGGTAATGGGTGGTGCGACTTTTGACGCCTTCACATTAAAATGCGCGTGAAATTCAAACAAAATATATTTTTATGACTTATTGAAAATTCATGACTTTTCTGGGACTTTTTTGTTGTTGTTGCTTTTAGCGACTTTTCGTGGCCCGGTTAACGCCCGTGAGAGTGAGTGTTACTCACCACTCCTGCGAGCAGCTGCTTGAAGAACTTCTGGGCCTCCCACTGGGACATGCCGCAGTCAGGCTCTGCAAACACAAGTTGGTACCCCTGATTGCACTGAACTACAAGCTCCATAAACAAAACAATGGAATATTGGCAAGACGTTCTATCAAGACAAGTTTTCACCATTTGATTGATATCGATGTTTACAGCAAAAGAACAATTATATAATCAAATTAATGGGCAGCAAATTATTAGCTAAAAATATATGACAATAAGCTAGCAATGTAGAACCAACATACCAGACTTGCCATACTATCCAACTATCCATCCCATTGTTCTCTTATAAAGCTAATATAGGGTATATCTAGTTATTTAAATCTGTCGACCTTGGCAGAGTTTGAATCCATCAACAGCACTTTACCCAAAACCACCGATATTGTGATTAAAATTGTTTGTGAGCTGCTTTGGTGACCACATTGTTTGAGGCTTCACTCTTGAGGTTTAAATCTTGATCGGTTATTGAGGGTGGTTGTCCAAAAATGGTTTTCCATTTTCCTCCCTCACAAATTCAGGTATTTAAGTAATTTTTACCCTTCAGATTTGTCAATAACACTCAACACTAACATGTAACTAATTCAATCCCTGGGAAATCCCCAAATGAAATGTTTTCATCTTTTCAAGGTGTAATATATTTTAATGTTTGCCTAAAAAAAAAGTGAAGTGTGCACAAAAAATGTGAGAAAGAGGCTAAACAGACAACAGGGAAAGAGATTAAGGAATGAAGGAGGAAAAGAGAAGATATTTCAATATTAGAAACCTTTAAGTGTGGTAAATAATATGATTGGATATTGTTGAATTAAAAGCTGGATTTCAGTAAATAAATATCTATTTTTGGTCAAAGATGGTGACAAATCAATTCTCGCTAAGGTGATGCAAGAGGAAGCGAGGGAAACACGTACCCACCTATCTTGTCGAAGAGCTCGCCTCCCGCAGCGTACTCCAGGAATATATACTCCACATGGCCTTCCCTTCGTTGACCAAAGTAGCGGATAATGTGTGGATCTGTCAGCATGCGGTGGATGCACACCTCCTTACGGATGCATGTCCGCGCATCCGGGTGTTTCTCTAAGTTGACAATCTTCATGGCCACAGCCTCCCCCGTGGTGTGATTCAGCAACAGCTTCACCCTGAGCCATCAAACTATATATCACACACAGCCTCCCGTGGTGTGATTCAGCAACAGCTTCACCCGTGTGTGTGATTCAGCAACAGCTTCACCTTGAGCCATCAAACTAATATCACACACAGCCTCCCCCGTGGTGTGATTCAGCAACAGCTTCACCCTGAGCCATCAAACTATATATCACACACAGCCTCCCCCGTGGTGTGATTAGGTGGTCTCTAAACCTAGGCCAGGGTGATTGGACGATCGATACGCCTAGGCCAGGGTGATCAGATGGTCGATGCGACTAGGCCAGGGTGATCAGACTGTCGATGCGACTAGGCCAGGGTGATCGGACGGTCGATGCGACTAGGCCAGGGTGATCAGACTGTCGATGCGCCTAGGCCAAGGTGTGATCGAACAGTCGATGGGCCTAGGCCAGGGTGATCGGACGGTCGATGGGCCTAGGCCAGGGTGATCGGACGGTCGATACGCCTAGGCCAGGGTGATCGGATGGTCGATACGCATAGGCCAGGGTGATTGGACAGTCGATACGCCTAGGCCAGGGTGATCGGACGGTCGATACACCTAGTCCAGGGTGATCGGATGGTCGATACGCATAGGCCAGGGTGATTGGACAGTCGATACGCCTAGGTCAGGGTGATTGGATGGTCGATACGCATAGGCCAGGGTGATCGGATGGTTGATACACCTAGTCCAGGGTGATCGGATGGTCGATACGCCTAGTCCAGGGTGATCGGATGGTCGATACGCCTAGGCCAGGGTAAATGAACGGTCTTTATGTGTTTTTTTTATCTTAGTGTGAAATATTATTATAGCACCACTACCCGTTCGGTTATAAGCACTTACGCTAATGTGTAATGGTAGGGTGATTATGAGATGAAATGGAGGACCTACAGTTTAACGTGGGATCCGAACCACGGTGGAGGCCTGGCATTCCCCACATTCACAAGTTGTGATTAATACACGTCATGTCAGAGGTGAAGGAAAGGTTTGGTAATCAGATAAATCTGTGCCAGGACCAAGGATTGAACCCGGATCCCCAGCACAGAAGTCTGACACCTTACCCCTAAACCACCAGGTCACCTCATGAAATATGTGTTCATAGATGCAGTCACAATGGGTGAGTACTAGTTTGGATTGTATGTGCTACAATATCTTGTTTTAATAAATTTGAGGCTTATTCGCGGCACTAGTCTCCAATGGCGCGGGAAATCTGAAGTTAGCTGTACAGAGAATATGATGCTAAGCCTTGTTTTAATGATGAAGTCTTGATAGTGTTAATGCTCCAAGGTATGCCATTCTACTTGGGGGGAGGCAAGGGTTACACTGAAGGGTGGGAATCCTCTCAATCTGTTTTGGCTATGAGTCTATTATTAGACTGTGCAAACTTGATAGTTACTGCACTCACGATGGTTTCCGTTTCATTGTTGACCTTTAGTTATTTATTAGTCATGCAAATACGCACAGATTCCTGTCGGTCGGCCATTACAGCTACAATATGGTACAAAATAAACGTCTGTAAGAATTATTTTTGGTGAAAAATGTTAGGGTGTGTATAATTATAATAAGAGTATAATTTTCAGGAGAACAATTTAGGAGAAAAACATCGCACCACATCCAAGCCAATTCAGTGTAGTATCATAGAAAAGTGTGTAATTTTAGAAAAAAGGTCTAAAAATATTTTTCATCTTATTGTAGATCCTTTACATCAACCAACTATCTAAAAATATTTGCCAATACTTGTATATAAAGGCATTGAAAACACATTAATCCACACTTTCCAAGCACACATGAAGAATGGTTCAAAGGAAATGAAAGACAAATATTTGCAATATGCCCATAATTGTGGTTGTGATCTAGTAAGCGATATTAACACCACTGACTATCCTCTAGATGCAAAAGTTGACAGTATCATCGCCAACAGACAGTTACCATTCAGTCAGTATGGCTTGATGACGGACTGACGCTATGACTGAAGTAATTAATATGGCCTTTTAAAAAAAAAACTTGTTTTCCCCTTCTTCAAAATCCAAAACCCAACATTTATTTTTACTGAACTGTCTTATTTCTTTTCATTTTATCTTACTTCTGATCACTCTATAACTTCCTGGGCCAATTCATCCCCCTTTTAAGATGGAAATTTAATGGAAAAGGGGAAAAAACTATGCAAAATTAAAATTACTCCAATTATTTGAACAAGTTTGATATTTAGAATTTTTATATATATCTCTATTTTACATTTTATATTAGTAAACTTTGTGAGGTGTGCAAAATTAGGTATTCAAATTCCAATTTTGAAAAATTCTGGATCCTTCTCCAATTACATGGACCTTGATACTTTTGCCAGAAATTTTCTATGAACCAAGAAATATTTTAGTGCCGAGGGATTTTTATAATACCTACAAATCAAATTGATGAGTCAACAGCAGTTTTGGGAGTCTTTAGTCATAAAGATGTACAGACTCGAGTCAACAGCAGTTTTGGGGGAGTCTTTAGTCAGTAAAGATGTACAGACTCTGGTTTAAAAAAAATGCATATTACAGGGTTGCCAATGACATTAATTTCATTTCCCTGACTTTCCATTACCAATTTTCATTTCTGACTTTACAGCTCAGTAGAAACCATGTATTGTTATAAATACCCAACTTTTTTAAATTATTTACAACTGATAATTATTTTTAATTTGGATTAACAAATTTATTCTCAATGTCAAAGAAGCTTCCCTTGAAGTAATCTGTATTTGAGCATTTTAGTGCAGTCAATTTGTTTTTACTAATTAATATACGTCAGCTATTTATGAAGGAGTTCGAGATAGATAGTATAAAAATAGAGAAGTTGAAGGATTGGTGTCGACTTCAAACAGATACAAATGCTCAATTTGGTGCAATTTACAATGGAAAACATTGTTTGGGGGAAAAAATTAAGTCACCGATGTTTTTATGCTCATGACCTGATATTCAACATTTGATACCATGGGAAGAAAATTATACACTGTTTCTACTTAGAGGTATATTTTAATTATTTTGACCAACAATGTTTTGCTATATAGTAAAAAAAACCTTTACTCGCGTCCTCTTAAACATTCCACTATTTTTTATATTTAACTTACAGCAAAACACTTTTTCACAAACACTACAATTATGAGACACACTCATATTAGGAAAATAGGTTGTATTCAAATAAAATAAGCTAGATAACGTTGAAAAAATTAAAACCTAAATAAGTTACCTTAACTGATTTTTTAACCAAAATAAATTAAATCTAACAAAATCTAGGCCTACTTATAACGTTTATATTATAAATTATGTATACTAAACAATAGATTTGTAAAAAAATCTTAAAATTGGAATAATATTACAGCCATATCTTGAAACAGACTAAACCAACATAAGCACATGAGTTAGTAATTTACTTACTCTCCAAAAGCACCTTCTCCAAGGGTTTGGGCAAGCGTCCATCCATCAACAAACTCTGATACCATATTATTTATTAAATCTTAATACTGTACAATAACAATCTAGAATATCACCTCTTCCACATCCAAATACAAAAACGCCACATCTGAAAAGAGAGATATGAACTAAAGAGAGAGAAAATATATCACAATAATATGAGTTTGATCCAAATTAATATTCAAATGAAAGTAGAATTGAAAATAATTTTCAGTGTTGGAAAAGCGGCAACCGAACAAACGTTTTCAGACATTACTGTAAAATCAATGTGCCGACCATGGACCGAATCACACAAGAGAATGTAATAATTAATTATTTAATATAGAAAAAGGCACTTAAATACATGAGTTTATTAAGATTAAATACGGGCTCAACTGTCAAAACCAGCACGTGCTTGTCAAGACAATGAAACCCGCGATTTCTAGGACATTACAGAAGGCATTCTGTTTGCCCCCGGGCATTTTGCGTCAAACACCTTACTACACCATTAATGAGAGTGAAACACTTACCATTATAAAAATAATTCTTCAACACATCATTTGAAACATTATTTACCCAATAAATCAAAGTTAAAAACACAAGAAAAGATTTTAGTCAAAAATCTCATAGCTTCTCTAACACTCATGGTCGATGAGCATCCATTGGTGTTTTCGCGCCTAGTACAGTAAAATGGCGAATTTTATAAACTAAGGAACCAAAGAATAAAAGCGTGAAAGACTGTATACATCATGAGCTAGACAAATGTCTACTATTGTACCAAATGGGGTGTAGGTAAATTATTATTTAATTTCTAAATAAAATGTAGAATCCAATGCAATAATACTAAAAATTTAACAAAAATATTAGTGTAACTTAGAAAAAACAAGTAGGTAATTAATTACCCTAGTGAAATATCTTCAACTTAAATCCTTTGACATAAAGGACATTAATGGAAAGAAAAACTAAATCCACCACAAAATAAAAAGAACATTTGTTTTAAAAACAAATACCACAAACTTTCTTCATATCTATATAAACTAATAACAAAAATTGTTAAATTAAGTATGCCGGTAAATACATAAGCCACTTAAGTAATGTTAAAATAACTAACTCCACTGCAGTAGTTGATATTGACTCAATGTATTTTTGGTTTTATTATAAACCTGCAACTGGTATGTCTTAAAAAAAACTATCGTAATCAATAATTCACGTATGTTTGGTATTAAATTAAGTTCATGTATGATTAACAGTAAAGAGTTTGATTGAAAATTACTCGGAGAAACCTATTTTAAATTAAAAACAAGACGTAGGGTATTGCTTCAGCAGCAATTTCACAACCACTAGCTAATGGAACCAGTTATTTTTCATTTGTAGTGTTGTTGCAACAACATGGAGTACCGTGTAACGTATTTTCTAACCTTCATGTTCCACTAAAGTGATGGCAGTTGTATGGGGAGTGTTTGCGAGTACGGCCGTGTGGTCCATTTTGTACCAAGGGATAAAATGGAGGTTGGACATGGAACCAGAATGGGCCTGCCGCCTTCTCACTCTTTGTCATGCAGTCACTGCAACAAGTCTCTCGGCGCTTTGTGCCTACATGGGGCCATGGCCTTTAACTGATCCTGGTAAGAGCTTTTTACTGAGAAGAATTAACAGGGTGTTTTAAGATAGTTAATATAACCAGCAGTGTTTCAAAAAATCATATCTAAATAAACAAACTTATGATTAATCTTTAAAATTTATTGAAAATCTTTTAAAACCTAGGCTACATTATGTATGAAATATTTTACAACAAAATGACATATTATTATTATTTAGCACCGCGTCTTACTACCTGTTCGGGTTATACGTTTTAAGTACTAATTACGCTAATTGATTAGGAATTGGGAAAGTTGAATTAGAGGAAGTGAACCCACATTTGCGTGGAGGGAGAGTTGAAAACCATTTAGGAAAAACCTCCCCCAGTTTTCCCGACCGAGATTCGAACCTCGATCTCCCCATCCTCAGCAGTCAAGCTCAACATGACTAGCGCGTTAACCATCTACGCTACTGAGGAAGGTATAAAATGACACAATACTAAAATCTCAAAATTAATTACAATTAACAAAAAAAAACTTGATTAAGTCACCTTTATAAGTTAGAAAATATAGCCACACAGGGTGAGATTATATTAGGTGTATAATAGTAATTTATTTTATAAAATATATTATAAACGAGATGATAACACCTTTGATAAAAATTTGTATTATTATATTTACATTTTTTTTTCAAAGTTTGTATAACTTATATGTATGATTAAAAAAATGAAAAACATTCATGTCATTAATATTTACAAAGGGCCTATGATACTCAAAAAATTCAGCATTATTATTTAAAGAAAGAAACATTTATACTAAAGCTTATGTGTGGAGTTTGTTTCTTCATATTGGCCCTTAGGCTACATATTTAATTGCTTTATATACTTACAGATTAATCTTTCAGATATCACCACTTTCTTTGCTAAAACCCTACAATATGTTCTATAACAGGGTGTCCAACGATCTGTAAAACAGGGAAAATTCAGGGAATTTTATAAAATGTCTAGAATTTTCACATAGTCATTTAAAAAAATATGCTATGTTTATTTACAATAGTCAAAATAACATTTTTCCCCCACCACTCTTTTAACACACTTCTTAATTAACATGATCTCGATTCTCAAGGTCAACATCTGATTCTCGTGTCATATTTCCACTCCTTTACTACACATCTTTAGCCAAAATTGAGACATGGTGATGCGTTTGCGCAAGAATTTGACTGCGTTATAGGGAGAAGAAACTAAAAAATAATTTGTTTCTCAACAATTATTTCACACTGTGTCGGCGTAAGGCAATATTTTAATATTCCAATGTTCTCGCTGAAATCTAACTTGGATGACACTACCCAATAGGCTATTACCTTTGGCTGATATCCTTTAACCACTTCATTGACACAATTTCAGAACGTGTGTGTGTGTGTCTAAAACAATGATTACATTGAGTTAACGTTCTTAATAAAATAATGTTTGTAATATATGAAAAAATTGAAAAAATCAGGGGATTTTAAAATATAATTTGGTTGGCCATCCTGTATGAGGTGAATCTTCTTTAAAATATCCATATATTTATTAAAGAACTATGTGGGATTGTCAAAAAGTTAACTTACATCATATTTCTTATATCAAATAAATAAATAAAGGTGAGTGTAATTCCGATACTGTCCCTAGAAAAGTTGAAACTAAACAGTGTAGTGCCGGTACTGTCCCTAGAAAAGTTGAAACTATACGGTGTAGTGCCGGTACTGTCCCTAGAAAAGTTGAAACTAAACAGTGTAGTGCCGGTACTGTCCCTAGAAAAGTTGAAACTATACAGTGTAGTGCCGGTACTGTCCCTAGAAAAGTTGAAACTAAACAGTCTAGTACCAGTACTGTCCCTAGAAAAGTTGAAACTAAACAGTGTAGTGCCGGTACTGTCCCTAGAAAAGTTGAAACTATACAGTGTAGTGCCGGTACTGTCCCTAGAAAAGTTGAAACTATACAGTGGAGTGCCGGTACTGTCCCTAGAAAAGTTGAAACTAAACAGTGTAGTACTGGTACTGTCCCTAGAAAAGTTGAAACTAAACAGTGTAGTACCAGTACTGTCCCTAGAAAAGTTGAAACTATACAGTGTAGTACTGGTACTGTCCCTAGAAAAGTTGAAACTAAACAGTGTAGTGCCGGTACTGTCCCTAGAAAAGTTGAAACTAAACAGTGTAGTACTGGTACTGTCCCTAGAAAAGTTGAAACTAAACAGTGTAGTACTGGTACTGTCCCTAGAAAAGTTGAAACTAAACAGTGTAGTACCAGTACTGTCCCTAGAAAAGTTGAAACTATACAGTGTAGTGCCGGTACTGTCCCTAGAAAAGTTGAAACTAAACAGTCTAGTACCAGTACTGTCCCTAGAAAAGTTGAAACTAAACAGTGTAGTGCCGGTACTGTCCCTAGAAAAGTTGAAACTATACAGTGTAGTGCCGGTACTGTCCCTAGAAAAGTTGAAACTATACAGTGTAGTGCCGGTACTGTCCCTATAAAAGTTGAAACTATACAGTGTAGTACTGGTACTGTCCCTAGAAAAGTTGAAACTATACAGTGTAGTGCCGGTACTGTCCCTAGAAAAGTTGAAACTATACAGTGTAGTGCCGGTACTGTCCCTATAAAAGTTGAAACTATACAGTGTAGTGCCGGTACTGTCCCTAGAAAAGTTGAAACTAAACAGTGTAGTACTGGTACTGTCCCTAGAAAAGTTGAAACTATACAGTGTAGTGCCGGTACTGTCCCTAGAAAAGTTGAAACTACATTACCTTATCTGTTTTATGCAGGTGGTCCCATTACAGTACTCCAGTATGTGGCACTAATAGTCAGTCTGGGCTACTTCATCTTTGACATGATCTGGTGTCTGTACCACCAAACTGAGGGAGCCACAATGCTGGTACATCATGCAGTGAGCATCGTGGCTCTCGGCCGCATCCTGATGAAAGGTTACTCCGGTACAGAAGCTGTCGCGGGCATCGGAGGACTGGAGATCACAAACCCTCTACTTCAAGTCCGATGGTTCCTACGCACGGCGGGCTACAAGAACACCATTCCTTTTGTCCTGGTCGAGATGTGTTTCATGGCTACTTTCTTCGTCATCAGGATCCTGGGGGGCGGGTACCTCCTCTACGCAACCATCGTGCATCCTCGGCCAGACCTGGAGGCTAAACTCTACGCAACATCCTTCTTCACTCTCTCATGCTTCTTTATGGTTTACATTTTTCAATATTTTGTCGCTAAATATTTTCATAGAAAGCGAGACTAGAGTTATTTTTTTAACAATTATCTGAGAAAACAATATCAAAGACATTATTGCAAGACCTTTCTTATCTTGTATCAAAACAACAAGAACATTCAAGGCTAGATGAATGCCAAATGCATCCAGCTGTCAAACTATTAAATTTGATGACAACGATCCAAAATATTCCACCAGTGTTACAACTCAAACTTTCTTTTAATTTGCCCCTCATAATTAGAATATGTGTATAGTAAAATTACAGCCTTCCAGTACTGAATAGAGTTCAAATATCATTGCTATATTCTCCTGTCAAAATTTAAATATGACTTCAATGGTGAAGGAAACTTTAACAAACCACTACTCAATTAGTAATATTATTCCCATATAATCTGTACGCATGACATGCAAAACACATTTGTCATTTTAAGTACATAAACACAACTAAATTTAACATCTTAGAAAACATTCTAAACAAGTTAAAAGTAAAGTCTTAACTTTTAACAACTAAGTTTGTTGGTAGGCCCCCCTAAGACTTTTTTTTATATTACTTTTAATAAACTAGCATCTTGAGGCTGTACGAAACAAAATATTTAGATTAGTCGTTATGCTTGCATAATTATCAGGCTGGCTTCCTTCACTTATATTATTAATATTCAATTATGTTTCACACAATATGTAAATAGATTGCTCTGACAATTCATGTATAATGTAGACCTATATCACAATCTGTTAGATACATTTTCAGGATCATTATCAACATAAGTTAACAGTCACTAAGTTGCAAGCTTTGATTTAATAATGTGTTTTAAGTTGTGCAATAAGCACAATGTTTATTTGTGTGGGGGAGGGGGGGATAGTTTAATAATCCTTATTTGGGCTGTAAGCCCATGGTCACTAGTTACTGGCTAGGCCTACAGAGCAGCGAGCACATTTTGTTTAAAATATGTAGCATGCAGTGTAAGCAACTCCTGTGGTACACTCACATGGAAAATGACTACCTTGGAAATATTTTTAATATTTTCAAATTATTAATAATAATACTTAGCACCGCGTCTTACTACCCGTTCGGGTTATACGCTTTAAGTACTAATTACTCTAATGGATTAGGAAGGTTGAATTAGAGGAAGTGAACTCGCATTTGCGTGGAGGGAGAGTGGAAAACCATTTAGGAAAAACCACCCCCCAGTTCACCCGACCGAGATTCGAACCTCGATCTCCCCGTCCTCAGCAGTGAGCTCAACACGACAAATTTTCAAATTAAAATTAGTAGAATGTATTGGAAAACATGGCTCTTTAACTGCTCTTATAGGTTGTTTTTTTTTACTATCTTAAATAACATAATTGTACAGGAATAAAAGGCCCTAAGAATAACAAGTGATAATGAATCTCTCTTACAGTTCATCGACACATCAAATAATAAGCGCACAGTTGAACTATCTTAAGAATAAATAGTTTCAATGAGAACCTCGTGACTATGTTCACATTAGCCGATATAACTTTAGTTCTATGTGAGTGTGCCAAAGGAATGCTACATGTCATTAACACTAGCACATCAATCCTGACGATTGCCGTTATTACATATAATTTAATAATATATAGTATTTTATAATCTAGTTACAAAGTTTTATATATATATATTTTCTAGAGAGTTGATGAGTGTATTTTAAAATAAGAATGAAGCTATACTCTTTGCTTGTTGGTGTGTTATGCACAAAGTTTTACAAATAGTGAGGAAATGATCACCAATAAATGAAAACAGTTATGTATTCCACCATTACTACCCCCATAAAGTATGTGTTCAGGTTTCACAACATTGAGCCATGAAGCAGTTTAGGCCGCACAGCCTCGATTGCTTTGGTTTCAGCTCGTCGGTAACTTCCGTTAAAAGAGGCGAGATAGAACACATTATCAAACAAATGTGTTATAGTTGGTAGAAGGTTCGGGGAAAGGGATGGAAAAACATAAAATAAAACAAACACAATTGAAAGAACACTTTACATTGGACAAAGAGGTAATGGCTGCGTCCTCAAGATAATCACGGTTTTATTCTATTGTAACTCGACAGAAAGGTGTGTTAAAATGTGTAGTCCAATTTTCTAAAGGCGAAAACAAAACAAAAGGGAGAAAGTGAAAGTGATAAAAAAAATTATAAAAAAATGATAAAACACTTAAATAGGAACAAATAAAAGAATGACTAATGTTGGGCAATCACAATCAATTTTCCTTAAGAGGCAGCCATTACCTCTTTGTCCAGTGACAGCAGTGTAAAGTGTGAACTGTGTTGTTCTTTCACTGTAAAAGTCTTATTGTGTTTGTTCCCTTTTATATCCACCTTCCTGTGACTATATTCCACTTAAAGTCGAAATTTATTTAAGTCCAAGGAATATCTAAAAAAAAAAAAAAAAAGTTGAATTTACAATTTTTTTTTATCTAGGCAACTGGTGGGACACAATAGATCAAGAACCTCAAAATATGCCACATATAAGACACACACCATAATTAATGGGGGGGAGGGAGAAAAATGAAATATTCAAACACACAATATAAAAACTTTGACTGATTTATGTCGCTAATTTTTCCAATCCGGGTGTTCTGATTACATTCACACAAAAGGGATTAAAGCCGAACCAACACATCCCCTATTCTAGGAAACCTGCTCGCCAGAGTTCCGCGCTTTAACTTAGCGACAACTCACTTTATGACATTCTTGGAATATAAGGGTGATTTAATAAGATAGTTAAGTTAGGTTTGAAACGAGTACAAAATTGGTCAAATTAACAATGGATAAGCTTCGAATTATCCAAATATTTCCTTCTAAGATTCAAATTGAATGCTATATTTTATCGTTGATTAAATAAACATAATGAGCAATCATGGTGGGTTCAAATTATCCAATTTCTTGAATTAACCAATTTTGAACTAACCATGTCCTACTGTACAACAAAAAGTTTGGAAAAAGTTTACACAGTAAAATATTCAATAAGTTAATAAAAACCACCAACAAGCAAGCTTAGAGTATTATAATTCTGTTTCCAATTTAATCTTCCAAGTCTAGTCATACTGAGTATTTTTTTAGAAATATTTACTAGCTTGTCTTTAATATATTTTTATTGTTAAATTTGTAATTTGGTTGTGTGATGGATTTTTAAAGGTTTATTTGACTAAACCAGCTGCCAGCTTTATATATACATACTCGTATATATGTTTGTCTTGCCAATTTTTGTATTTCAAATATTTAAATTACTATTAAAATAAAACTGCCTTATATTTTATCATTACTAGTAATATTACTAACATTAAAAAAAAACACCAACTTTTTTATAGTTTTGCTTGTGAAATAGAAGTTGTATACTTACCAACACAATGAAAAAAATGTTTTTTATTGGTTTTGATTACTTTTAATATAATACTATCTTTATGTTTTCAAAACAAAATCTGTTTAAAAAAATTCAATGCACAAAAAGAGAACAATTCAGTTGCATGGTATTGTTTGCACAAAAATCCCTGAAGAAATGTATTTTACACAAGTATTATTTTTTTAAACTCAAAAGTTATTATTGGTTTTGCCAGAAAGTACTGGGCATGGGAAAAACAAAGGAATAAAAAGTTAATTTTAAGAATAAAATGATTGGTGAAGAATTTATTTTGTACATGTTTTAATGAAGCAAAGCTCTAATATATGAAATGTAATGCATCACCCCATGGAGGTGGGGGGTTTGTTAACAGTCTTCATTACACAGGGGAAAACTCACACATCCATGGTATATTATAATAAAGGAAATTGATAAAACTAAAGAAAAAGGAAAAATAAACTACTAAGAATAAATTTGATTAAGAAAGCCCACCTAGGGAAAGAGGAAAGATGTGTGAAGAATCCAATGCACAAAGGTGACAACTTCTTCCTTTCTTCTGTCTTCTAGAATATAATTAGTCACACACACATTTTAACACAGATATAATATTTCGGCATTGTTGCCTTTATCAAACACAAAGAAGAGAGTACAAATAACACAAACAATGGATTACTCCATTTTGAATGGAGTAATGGAGTAATCCATTGTTTGTGTTATTTGTACTCTCTTCTTTGTGTTTGATAAAGGCAACAATGCCGATATATTATTATATTTGTGTTTAAAATGTGTGTGTGACTACTTCTACTATAGAAGACAGAAGAAAGGAAGAAGATGTCACCTTTGTGCATTGGATTCTTCCCACATCTTTCCTCTTTCCCTAGGTGGGCTTTCTTCATCAAATTTATTCTTATTCTTAGTAGTTTATTTTTCCTTTTTCTTTAGTTTTATCAATTTCCTTTATTATAAAATTATCTAGCCATTGGGCCACCTCATTTTTTAATCACATTCATGGTAATATAATTGACCTTTTTTTTATAGAGAATGATTCAGTTTAAACTGAGCTTTGTACATAAATTTCCAGCAATTGTAGGTTGCTTGAATACAAACTGTTAAAGCTACAAGCTTATCAAAGGGTCATGTCATTTATTTTATTAGCCGATGCACAAACGGCAAAATGGGGCCTTTTATTATTTATTTTTAAATAATACTGGGTACCTGTCATGGTGCTAGGTGATCTCCAAACATATTGAGATGCAGGATTATCATATCAGAATAGTTTTGAAGAGGGGGCAATTTGCTTCACCCACAACTTTTTTTGTGTGGCCCTGTCTAAATATCCTCGTAGGGTCCAAAAATTATAATATGTTACTATTCTCTTATATACTGTATCATAACTTGAATAAAGTCACCCTTACAACAGCAACAAAATGGTTCTTTTATTATAATTTATGTAACTATTTTGAATTAAAATTTTCCACTCGCAAATGAGCTCTCACTCTTTGGGAGTGGGAGAGGGGTTCACTACCCTTATTTAAGGTATGTTTTAAAAACATTTGTGTTTTTAACCTACTATTAAAATGACATACTCAAAAATAAAATACCTATATAACAAATTACACATTTTAAGTTATCTCACTGTTGCAGTGCAAATTAAATAATATGTGGATACTATTTTTAAAAGTAGAGTAACTTTGCACGTTTCAAGTGATTCTCAGCCAAGGCTAGGCGAGAATTTGCACAAGCCTGCTTTATTGGTCTGCCCTTAATTTTTGGACAGTGTGGTAATATGAAGAGAATGTTAAAATGGAGGATAGTAAGAATATTGATAGGACAGTGTGGTAATATGAAGAGAATGTTAAAAGGGAGGCTAGTAAGAATATTGATAGGACAGTGTGGTAATATGAAGAGAATGTTAAAATGGAGGATAGTAAGAATATTGATAGGACAGTGTGGTAATATGAAGAGAATGTTAAAAGGGAGGCTAGTAAGAATATTGATAGGACAGTGTGGTAATATGAAGAGAATGTTAAAATGGAGGATAGTAAGAATATTGATAGGACAGTGTGGTAATATGAAGAGAATGTTAAAAGGGAGGCTAGTAAGAATATTGATAGGACAGTGTGGTAATATGAAGACAATGTTAAAAGGGAGGCTAGTAAGAATATTGATAGGACAGTGTGGTAATATGAAGAGAATGTTAAAATGGAGGATAGTAAGAATATTGATAGGACAGTGTGGAAATGAAGAGAATGTTAAAAGGGAGGCTAGTAAGAATATTGATAGGACAGTGTGGAAATGAAGAGAATGTTAAAAGGGAGGATAGTAAGAATATTGATAGGACAGTGTGGAAATGAAGAGAATGTTAAAAGGGAGGCTAGTAAGAATATTGATAGGACAGTGTGGTAATATGAAGAGAATGTTAAAATGGAGGATAGTAAGAATATTGATAGGACAGTGTGGAAATGAAGAGAATGTTAAAAGGGAGGCTAGTAAGAATATTGATAGGACAGTGTGGAAATGAAGAGAATGTTAAAAGGGAGGCTAGTAAGAATATTGATAGGACAGTGTGGTAATATGAAGAGAATGTTAAAATGGAGGATAGTAAGAATATTGATAGGACAGTGTGGAAATGAAGAGAATGTTAAAAGGGAGGCTAGTAAGAATATTGATAGGACAGTGTGGAAATGAAGAGAATGTTAAAAGGGAGGATAGTAAGAATATTGATAGGACAGTGTGGAAATGAAGAGAATGTTAAAAGGGAGGATAGTAAGAATATTGATAGGACAGTGTGGAAATATGAAGACAATGTTAAAAGGGAGGCTAGTAAGAATATTGATAGGACAGTGTGGTAATATGAAGAGAATGTTAAAATGGAGGATAGTAAGAATATTGATAGGACAGTGTGGAAATATGAAGACAATGTTAAAAGGGAGGCTAGTAAGAATATTGATAGGCCAAGTTCAAGTATTAAAGGACAGTAATTAGATAATATAAATAGGCAGCAAATACTCTTGAAATATAGTTTATTCAAAAGTATGGGTTAGTTATTATTTACCAAACTTACGGGTTTACACATATATTTTGTTGAACCTGATGTTGGCCAAGTAGGGGTTACCTGAGCCATGGAGTACAGCCAGGAGATGGTTTCTGGAAGTGTATGAGTGATTTGGTGTGGAACAAAGATGTGCCAGTGAATGTGATGAGGTTCACGAGGAGCACGCTGGGTGTGACCAAGGGAGAAAGAGTGAAATGAGGCACAATAAAGAGCAGGAGTACAGGGACTGGAGGAGATAATGGAGGAAGCAAGAATGGGGTGATATGGGCATGGGAAGAGTAGATTGCTGATGAGGAAGTGCATACAAGGAGAGAGAGTGGAGAGGAAGAATGGCGGCGGTAGAGGAAATTGGTGGAGAGAGAGGAAGATGGCAGAGATTTATCAAACTGACCCAGATTTGGTGGATGATAATGATATACAGCTTGAATAAAATGTATATTGTGAACTTGAGTTATATATATTTTTAACTCTTATCATAGAAAGTTTCATGAAATTGTGAGTTGTTAATACATAATAGCTTGGTATAAAAACTATATACAAATTTCTCATGCAGATCTGATCTGATATTCTCGTATAACCGAAAGTCTCTTTGCAGAGTCACCAACTTTAACAAATGATAGAAATACATTCATGCACAAGACATTTTATTTTATTTAAAGTATACAAACCATATTTTTTTCTAAACTCCCCTTTGTTAACAGTTTTTTTTTTAATTACAGTATATTTGAAAGTTTCAATCATTAGAATATTGGGAACTTTAAATGATCGCACATTGTTGGACACATATAACAAGTTCCTTTGTTGCTAAAAAAATGTTTTTACGTGTCATTAAGCCCTATAATGTCAGCTATTGTTCATTCACACAGAAGCCATTTTATTTTAACACCAGACATTTTATTTGGTTAATAATCAATGTAAAGTGTTACATTATATTAAACATTGAAAGGAGGACTCTTGCCAGAAAGCCGTAGGCCTCAAAGTTCTCAATCAAAAACACATAATTATGTGTCTTGTCGCTTTTTAATTGTGAACTTCGAGGCCTCCAGTTCTCTGGTAAGTAGGCATTGCCCTTCTGTCCTCCTTTCAATATTTTTCCTTTGTTTACATAGTGTTATATTAGTTTAACTTTATAAAGTGGTATTTGTACTGCAACCTTGAGTATAATCTGAGAGTATGTGACTGAGCACCGCACATTTTCAGCGCCAGATAAAAACAAAATATTTTACATTTATAAAATAAAACAAAACAATTTAACTGATACAAAGTAAATGGCACACTCCTAACATAGCGGGATTTTTTTTATCAGGTCAAATAGAATATATTTAGTTTCTGTCCAAGATTTTTGTGAAAAAATCAATTATTTGGTAAAAAATATATCTAGAAAAATTGATGGTGTCTAACTTTCAATGGACCAGTTTTAAATGACACCATTTGGGGCCCCAGGATTGAAAGAAATATTAATTATTTATGTTAAATAAAATTGGCATGTTAAACAACAACATTCTGACAAAAAATCTAGCAAGACTGTTTGAGAAGTTGTTCGACGACACAAGTATCTTGGGTTTTGCTATGTGACAGCTGCTAAGAGGTTGCTATTGATGGCACTAAACGTGTCGTAATCATTGAAACGATTCAAAACAAAAACATTGAAAGGTAAACCAGTCAAAACACGTTTTTAAGAGTTCAGCTAATTTCATAAATGTTATTATAGAATTTGTAGCTACACTATTATTATTTTGACAATAGTATAACATTGATACAATTCCAAAACTATATAAAAATAATGTTTACATACAATATAACATTAATTAGAGGAATGGTCTATTTTTCCAAGTGTAATATTAAAAATAGGTTTCTATGTACACTTTACACACATCCTATTATGAAACAAGATATATAAATACTCATAGCTTAAGAGATTAACTTATTATATCACTTAAGAGACAACCAGGTCTTGAATTAGTGCTTCATGATAGAAATACACCTTTTCCAATGCTCACTTTAATTTGATCAGATATTGTATCAAATAAGTTTGTTTTACAATGAATAAAAGCCCAAACTAAATATAACCGACCCAAGGTTTCCAAAACTGTGGTCTTCGGTTTAACACGGAACTACGGCCACATTTTAGTGCAGTTATATCTTATACAAATGAAGAATATATCATTTATACTCATCTAATTAGTTAGATATGTTTTCTAGAACCCCGTGTTGACATAATTATGATATTAATTTACAATTTGTACAAGATATTATGCTCTTATTGTTGGGGAATATCAAAGAACATTCGACTAGAAATTAAAACCCGGGTACAAGAACGAGTCAAGGTATGAAAGAGACATGGCAACAAAATATTGCTGAATCCTGATGAGTAATATTGACTGCACAACTAGCCTTAAACAAATACACCACCCTCTTAAAATTACCACAATTTTAATACCTAGTGTCCAGTGTTTTCTCAGTCCTTAAGGGGCATTTCAACCTCGGGGGGTTATACTTTTCGTGGATCATGAGGAAATACTACAACAAGAAAAGGCAAGGATTGCTTAAAATAAAATCCCTGTTGAAGCAATTACATTTTTTTTTTAAATAATTGAAGTTGTAAGAATTATGAATTTTTTTTAAACTTCAATCTGGCACTGACTCGAGTCAAGGAAAACACAAACACATTATCAATAATATTATCTGGAGGGATTTGAAGCCCCAAGACACCCCGATATGTAAACCCTGGGTCAATGAACGATGAATTAAATGTTAAGCAAAGTGAACCAGTCTCTCAATAAAAATTGACCTCATGTTACCTTTTATTATTCAAAAACCTCCATGTCTTACTGTTGGTTAACTACTATGATCTTAATCGGCGTATACCACTGGTACAGTTGCCACGAGGCTGATAATCGCACACGCTCTGTATGAACACTTCACTCAAATATCTGAAACTACATCTTTCGACTCTCATTTAAAAAACGAACCGACAGTAATATCATCTTATACTCTAATAGATTGAGAGAGAATTGAGCTCTATATACTATGTTTGAAACTTACTCATGTATCGCTTGTTTCTCCTGTTAGGTGGCGGGTACCTTGCATGGTTACACTGTGGAGTAGCTTATAAGATAGGGTCAAGGTGTAGGTCATCCATGACAGGAGAGGTGGTAGACGGTTATTTATTGCAAATATTGGCTGAACGTGATAATGTCAGCCTATTTAGAAATAATTATTATTCGCTTAGTAATACTATAATTATTATCAATAAAAAGTGTTAGCAAACAAGTCTAACAATACTTCTTTAAGGATTACTTTATAATTGGTGTTTTCATAATTTATTGAAAAAACTATTAGCGTTTTTGTTTTGTGGCAGGAAGCAATATTATAGTACATGAAATAATGAATTTAAATGTACTATATTCACACTTGTATCTTCTTGAAACAGGCCACTTAACGAGAGGCATACAAAATATTGGTTTCAAAATTAAATGTTTTTATTTTATAAACAGCACAATAACACAACCGCCTTGATTGTTTATATGACATAATTAACCTTTCCTGTTTCGGGTGGTTTGCCATCTTGGTTTCATAAGAGCATGTCACATTTTAGAAGCTCTTGTGTGAAAAGCATTCAAGTGAACCACAAATGGTCGCCTCCACAAAAAATAAACATCCAAATTCCAAACGGTTATTTTCAAAAGTTCGTGTTTTAATGATGTAAAAAAAACGGTTGACAGTTTTGACCGCCAAACGTGACAACAAATCAACATATGGTCTTGAAGATCATATGGTTTGAGAATCGATATATGGTTAACTTTCCCAGCTGTTTGATATCTCTCCTGCAGTGGATGTCCTACAAGAATGCTACGATTCAGGGGGTACTTTTTTTTTTATATAATTACAAAAAGTCAACTTTGCATTGTTTTAATATCGTAAAAGCTCTTGAAGTGTGAAAAATATGGCAATGTTTGCAAGACCGGCACGGTTACAACCTAAATATGAAAATGTATTTATTGCATACAGCCTGTGGTTAAACAAACATTCATTTACATACTGGACTAATCATAACATCTCACATAATGATTCTAAAATATCTAAATATAAAATGCTGTATTACAATTCCTGAGAACAATTTGTAACATTTTTAATCAATTTCTTGTATTAATGCTAAGCATAGTCCAGAAGATTTGTACATTGTATTATCAACATGAGTGTCACACGACATATTTGGTTATTCAAACAAAACCTAGATGGGTTTGTTTGTTTCACCCCACAGCCTTCCAGATTGGTTATCGACTTCATTTCAAAACTTTGTTACTCGACACTACTGTGTGAAAAACATAACGTAAAATTTGATCACAGAATCAACCGTGGTGACATCTACTTTGGTTTAGCTTTTACGTAGTACTTTGTCAGAAGTTGGGACTTTTCTGAAAGTGATTGACCCGTTTCTTTTATTAATGTACACTTCGTCTATACTTTCGTTTTAAGAACCCTTACAAGATCAGATAGGTACCCTGAAAGGTGTAAATCTTAGCTTGCTTGGTTCCACCATGGCATCGTTTATAAGAGAAGGCCATATTGTAATATGACAAGGAAAGGGTGCTTCTTTCACGATAAACAAAGGGTGCATATCGTCAAAACTGTTACTAAACATGGATGGATTTATCGGTTTGGCCGGAATGATTAATGCCAATCCCGAGAGAATCGCCCTGGTTTGCAAATATTGTATTATGATCGCAACTTAATTTAGTAATTTTTTAGACATACATACATTCTGAAATGGTATCCCCCTACGAAGGGTTTAAAAGACATCAGCCTAAGGGTTTGTGTGATCTAATATTTCAGTGAGATCTCATTTGATATTTAAGGAGAACCTTACGCCATTACAATTTAAAATTATTGTGAGACATTTTTTTAGTTTATTATTATTATTATTATTATTATTATTATTATTATTATTATTAGCACCACGTCTTACTACCCGTTCGGGTTAAACACACTTACGCTAATGTGTAATGGTAGGGTGATTGTGAGATGAAATGGAGGACCTACAGTTTAACGTGGGATCCGAACCACGGTGGAGGCCTGGCATTCCTCACATTCACAAGATGTCTTGTCAGAGGTGAAGGAAGGGTTTGGAAATCAGATAAATCTGTGCCGGGACCGAGGATTGAACCCCGGCCGCCAGCACAGAAGTCTGACACCTTACCCCTAGACCGCGGGTCAATCACATGGTGACCTTGAGAAATGAGATTAGTATGCTCAACAGAGACAACTTTGTTAAAAGAGATTAACAGTGTATATTAATTAGGAGAAAAATGTTACTTTGACTATTGTAAATAAATTTATTAGTAAATAAGTGAAAATTCCAGAAATTTGATGAAATTATAAGACTTTTCCTGACCAAGCAAATTCTCTGGCTTTACCTACCATTTTCCAAGTCGCTGGATGCACTGAGAGACTAATAAAGCCTGCGCTTCCCCCAACTTGAGCAAAGTGAGGTAAAAACTTGTAAACCAGCCCACAAAGAGTCCGATCTTGTCCCCAAAGTGTTTGTATTATTCATATTAGTCCAAAATTAAGGCTTTAATGTTTGAATAAATTCACACACTAATATAAAAAGTTGTTGACATTTGTGTGACTCAAAAAAACTAACTATAGTTTAAAATTTGAACTCGGTCTTATTTAAAAATTAGTCCTGAGGTTCTCATAAGATTAATTCAGAGTGGTATGCGGGGGTAGCGTGTGTGCAAAAAAAAAATCCCTTTCTGTGCACCTGTTTTTAGAGATCAAATTTTGACCTGTTGAGTTACGCGCACCAAGCAAGTTTTGATCTCATTACATAATTTACACACAACATTTTCACAGTTTAATAAAGTGTTCCAAGTCCTAATTTATGTTGTGTAGTTTTAGCGTGAAAGGCAGATGCTTTTCAGAAATGCTCATCTACTTATAGCATTAACCCAACAATTGTGTGTGATGTGTGTGTGGTTTGTTGTTCAAACCACGACGCCAACAAATCCCTTCAGATTCCCGTCCACTAATATGTGAATGTTTCAAAGACTTTACTTGCAAAGTTACACAACCACATTGAGAAACGATTTTAGTTCAATATTAATCAGCCTGAATCAGTTTCTTTAACAATTAAATGCTTCAAATTAGAATTAAAATAACTACATATCCTCAAATACTTCGGTTTTTAAAACAATGTCCTTAAGATGGCCACCATTACATGCAATAACTTGTTGTTTATGCATTGTCTCTTTGATGAATTGCTTCAACTTTAACCTCAATTCTTTCTTTAAGTTCCTGAATTGTTCTTGAACGAGTTGTGTAGACATGACTCTTTAATATGCCCCACAAGATAAAGTCCAGAGCGGTTAAATCTTTGAACGCAGTGGTCAGACGATGTCCCTAAGTACTTCACACCCCCGAACTGCAACATGTATTTCCAGTAAGATGGGGCAATTGCCCCCACAGCCCCAAGATCAATGGAGGTGCTTTGCAGAATGTTTCCTAACCACCTCATCGCACAATTTGGGGACATCGCCTGGCCACCATGTTCACACACTTAACAGCTCCGGACTTTTTCTTGTGGGGCGTGTTCACACGACTCACTCAAGAACAATTCAGGAACTTAAAGAAATAATTGTGGTGCAAGATGAAGCAATTCATCAATAGACATCAAGAGATATTGAATAAAATGGTAGCTATTTTAAGTACTTTTTAAAAAGAATTAATAATTCAAGGTTATGCAGATAATTATCAATCTTTTGTTATTTTAATTCAAATTTGAAGTATTTAGTAGTTAAAATAGTAAAGAAATAGTGTTATTAAATGTCTCAACACTTTCTGCCTCACCCTGTATATGGATCATGTTCTCAACCAACAACTGTGTCAGAATGTTTTCTATAATACTGAGCACCCAGCATGCACCTCAACTGTGAACTCATCAACATATCCCTCCAGCTCAAAATCTGATTCTAAATATGCTTCAAAGAATAAATATTTCTTTATTAATTTATTAATTTTGTACTTTTTTTAAAAAAAATAGGAAAATATAATAAGCCTATTGAGCGCTTAGTGTGTAATACGATATAAATATGTATTCAAAGTTTAATCTGTAACTAACTTGCATTATCTCCTCTCCCCTTTGTCTTAGGACAGATAAATAACCTACTACACAATTGTAAGAAAAAAAAAGTTTTATTTAAAAAATCTAGCATGCTTTTTAGATTAAATTTTCTTGCATTTGTGTGAGAGGAAAAACATTTAGGAAAAACCACCCTCAGTATACCTGTCGTGGGATTCAAATCCCGTACCTCCCTGTCATTGACAGTCTAGTCTAACACGAGAGTGACGCCTTAAGCCATGTGGCCACCAAATAAAATAGTATTAAATGTTGAGAGAGGATCGACACTAATCAAGCTTAATGATGTTGGGTCGCACCTGCTAGTGGTGCAAAGAGCTAGTCACCAAATAAACTGAGGAGCTTTAAAACACCATTCAAGGATTTTACTTGAATAACCAAATTGTTCCCGACAAAACTTTAAACTGAATAACACACAAAACAAAAATAAAATGTGTGTGAAGAAAAATTGTCACGTTTTTCACAGTGGAAAAAAGAACACTTGAAAACTATAACATTTCAAATAATAAAATAGATTGAAATAGTATTGCATAGATCTCGTCAAAATGAACACTTTATGTCACTGTGGTATTTTTACATTTTAGCTCACAGACGTGTTTCCGAACATCCTGTGTTATACTTTGGACCATAAATATTGTTCTTCATGTTTACAATCTGCAATGAAGCATCAATAACAAACTAAACTACATCCAAGTTCATAAAATTGTCTTCATTAAGTAATATTCAATTCATGTAACAAATGTAAACCTTACCTTCTAACATATAAATTTAGAAAAAACCACCAGCGCCAGATATTGTTTCTAGTCAATTTGACGGATCAGTAACGGCCTCGCCTGTGTCGCCAGTCGTCACTGTGACGGCTATTGCCGTTGTGTCGACTGATGGGAGTATGGTCTCGACTGTTAAGACCACGGTCATCTTTATGTTGGCTATTGGGGCTGCGGTCAGAGCCCCTGGATCCCTTCCCGCCCTGTGAATACGGGTGGTTTCTAGAGGAGTAACTCCTCCCCCCCTCCTTCGAGCCATGAGAGGAGCCCCCAGGTAGTTATTACCGCCCATTTGGCTCGAGTAAACAGGCAAGGGACTGCCCATGTTGGGCAGCATGGGGAAGGGCCCCATGTTGGGCAGCATGGGAAAGGGCACCATGCCTGCCCCAGGCATTAGCATCTGCTGACCCAACTGGAGCAACACGTTAAAGTCATTTATGGCGGTCGCTGTGGCCACAGTGGTTTGCTGGCTTAAATTCGCCGGAGGGAAAGACCCATGTGGTGACCTTTCATGGGCAGACCTCGCCCGTCCAGACCGTCCATCGGCCGACTGTTCTGAGAAATCATCGGACTCCTTTGATCCATTAAATCCATCCCCCGAGGATTCCTCGACTTCAAGTTCATGGATCGGCTAAAGAGTTTCGTACCATCGAACAGCGCCAACGCATACGGCACCGAAACCTCGTCTTTATACGTCACAAAACCAAAAGATTTTTGTCGGCCATCTTTATCGGTGGGAATCGAAACACGCTGAACAGGCCCAGCCTAAAAAGTAGGAAACAACAATGACAGTGGAAAACTTATAAAGAGAAGAAGTAGGTACCTGTTTTGTTCCAAGGATAAACATGGCTTTTTTGATGAGCGTTTGATCCAACAAACAGCAGACCTGTTGTTCTCCAAGGGGTACACAATTACATAACCTAATAAAGATGATGGCTGTAATTGCAGTCAATCAGCCTTAGTACACGAATAGTCATTCTTTAAGAAAAACATGATTCTTATGAATATCTGAAATAAGCTACATAAAGTATTGATCCAATTGAAAAGATATAATTGTTCTTATACATGAATTTGAAATATTTCGGCCCCAACCACCAACAAATCTCTATTTAAATTTAATCAACATAACCACATACAGTATCTGTATTTAATTCTGACAGTGGATATGGTTGCACAAGATATGATTTCACACAAAATCGTTTATTTTAATAAAAAACCTAAAAGGAAATTAATAAAGCAACATTGTAATGCATTTAATTAGGTGTGATATTACAAAGCTATCGTGAATCATTGTGATCACTCGTCTTATCCAATGTATGAAGACTTGGTATGGTACCCTAGTTGGCTTATATGCGGCGTCTTGGTACCTGTTCCAGTTATACACATCCTAGTACTCTGTTCTTGTGGCAGACATGCTTTTACACCAAGATAACAAACTCAACATTAACTTAATGTTCACAGAACATAGTGGTTTTTCCAGTTAAAAAAATATATATAAAAACCATCACGATGCCTTTGACTTGACAATGAAGTGAGGTTCACTTAATATAAGAGAACTCTTAATGTTAGGTTACATAAATTGTGTTGCGAGTGACAACGGCTATTTATTTGTCTATTATGTGTAAACACCTTCATCAGCAACGTTTCCGGCCGTTATCCAGGGACACAATGCCTGGTCAAAACTCATGTTTTTGAGATAAGGATCGAATGAATGGTTCATGCCAAAGGGAAGGGGGTGGTTGCAAAAGGCACTAGAGAAACGCTCCCAGAGTTTAACGTTCAAAAACATCACTTTCTGCATTTTACAGACAAAGCTAAAAATATCAAACTTTTGCAAAGAAATTATATTTTAGTCATTATTATTTTGTAGGAGAGTGCAAGCCTTAGAACCGCATGAATTGGGAGAAAATTAATAATAATAATAATATTTAGCACCGCGTCTTACTACCCGTTCGGGGTTATACGCTTTAAGTACTAATTACGTTAATGGATTTAGGAATTGGGAAGGTTGAATTAGAGGAAGCGAACCCGAATTTGCGTGGAGGGAGAGTGGAAAACCATTTAGGAAAAACCACCCCCAGTTCACCCAACCGAGATTCGAACCTCGATCTCCCCATCCTCGGCAGTCGAGCTAAACACGACAAGTGCGTTAGCCAACTACGCCACTGAGGCGGGTAATTGGGAGAAAAGAATGGTATACTGTATATAGGAGTCATTTCATGAATCCATGACTTGGGTGAATCAGGCAACCAGGATCTAACAAACTTTGAAATGCAAACTATGGAGTGAATGGTAAGAAGAGGAAAATGTGTTTATATCACTCTAACTAATATCACACTCAAGTTTGGGTGTGTGGGTGTGGGACCACTTCCTTAAGGAGGTTTGAGAGGGTAAAACCTTGTCCACATTGTGCATTGACCTTGTATTCTTATATCCTTTGACTTAAATCGCTCCTATAGAGCTTGTTTGCTCAAGAGCCACACCTGTGCCAACCAATGAGGACATCAGATATTTGGTCCAATAAAACTCCTTTAAAGAAAATCCGTCCATAGCAAAAAGTAAGAGGACAATAATGCTCTACTCAATTATTAGGTAAAGAAGAAATTAAATCACAGCCTTTTTTTTTCCAAGAAAATGTATACCTGCTTGAAATGTAGGTTAAATGCAATCACAACAAAATATACCAGATATTTACACAACAATCACAATAAATATGCTATATTAAACCCAATCATAATAAATATATTTAGAGCCATTAGCTTACGATGATTTGGTTCAGTCAACAGTGTATTTTACTATTCGGCTATATGGGCAACCGGTTTGATTCCAGACATGGGAGAAAATTTTATCATTGGGGAATGCAGGTTTTCCCCCTTTCATAGTTATGAATGAATGGACTTGGGGGTGGGGGGGGGGGGGTTGAGGGTAGTTTAGGTGGTGTGACTGTAGTTGGATGGAGGCCGTTGGAACCCGCAGGTGGCCCTTCTGGTACATGTTGCTCAAGGAATCTTAGAGCCAAAATAAAACATTCCAACAAAGCGGAGTTGTCTCACAGCAACGTATATTATATATACATGCGTGTAAAACCAAATGATAATAATATCCACTCATAGTTAGTTTGTAGAATCGCTATAACTTGAAAATACAAACTATATATGTATTGGCACTTTATTTGTAAACCATTGATGACCTGGTGGTCTAGGGGTAAGGTGTCGGACTTCTGTGTTGGAGGTTCAGGGTTCAATCCTCGGTCCTGGCACAGATTTATCTGATTACCAAACTCTTCCTTCACCTCTGACAAGACATCTTGTGAATGTGGGAATGCCAGGCCTCCACCGTGGTTCGAATCCACGTTAAACTGTAGGTCCTCCATTTCACCTCACAATCACCCTACCATTACACATTAGTTTAAGTGCGCATAACCCGGACGGGTAGTAAGACGCGGTGGTAATAATAATAATAATAATAATATAGGTTAGGCAAACTAATCATCAATTTTCAAGAACAATATTTCTGAAATTTAGCTCTATGTGCACAGCCATTATTTAATTTTGGTTATGTTTCCAAAACAACGGATCTTCCAAGTTGTCGTTGGTGCTTTCATTTTTATGGATAGGTACCCCAATGGTCACATTTTTAATTACTGGTACGCTGCTAAGAAAGCACATGTGAATCATCATCACACTTGGGTATGTCCTAACAACTCACATGAGCGGCAGTGACAGTCAAATGTTTCTTTGATAAATACGAGATATGTGCGTCGTTGTTGGAGGATTGTGGCTTCGTGATCAATGAGAAAAAGGTACAGACACAAAGTTTTCTATTGTCAACAGTGCGCTGATGGTACAAACGTGTTCTTTATGAAAGATATCTTTTTATCTAAGTTTTTAAATGCTGAATTTAAATAAAAACACAGCCACCACCATCGATACCCACAGTTACAGGTCAGCAGTTAATGTGTTGACGGTAATTGGTGCTTCATAGACATCCATAGTGACAAGTCCTTAGAACGTTAAAAGTTGATCTATAGCCCATGTAAAGCTACAAAATTTGGGATTTAGACACACTGCATAAAGGAATCTATTACTGTGGAATTGATCTTCAAGGGCTACGAACTACGCACTTTACAGATACCAGTATCAAGTAAGTAGAGAGGGCTTAAAGAGGTTGACAAGAAATAGAACCTAAACAAGGACGAGCATGGACAGGAACAAGGGGAGAGTTTAGGAGCCAGGGAAGGAATCCTTACAGGAATAGTTATTATGTTTAGAGGGAAAACAAAGTGTTATTGTAGAGAGTGTTTAAAAGGGGAGTAGAGTGATATAGCTAGGAGGTTGCTCCGTGTGTTTGTAGGTGAACCCTAGAAAGGATCTTACGATGATTCATGGAGGTAGGACTGATAAAAAGTACTTTCAAATCTTGTTGGAAACTCTCAATTCTTTGTTTTTCTTTTGATGGTTTTATTTAAATGTAGGCATAAGTAGCCCTGACCCTTATTGTGTAATAGAAAAATGCCAATCAACAATTAAAGCTACGACTAAAATTATAACGTATTTAAAATCTAAAAAACATGCCAAATCAATACTAACTGTAACTACACTACTATTTTTCTAACATAGGCCTACCTGTAAGAAAAGCTCGTATAACAAATCTTCAGTAACTTTGTCAGCTAAATTTCCACACCATACTGTCCTGAGGTCTTGATCCATTTCAAAATAAAGTTAAGTCGAATTGCTAAATATATGTAAAAAATGTTTTATAAATTTGTATACATATATGGGTATTGTAAAGATTAAAACAAGTTCAACGCTGGAGACATATGTAAATAAGCAAATTCAAACAAAATTAAGACACTCACAGTTTTTCAAAAACAATATAACGTCCTCATTTTAAATCAATTTAAATTCCAACACAATTATTCAATTTCACAAAAAATTTACACATGTCTAAGAAAGAAACTAATAATCTGGATTGTTCACCCACGGATTAAAAATATGGACGCTCAGGTATGATTTATAATCAACACCAAAGCTTGAAAGATGTCGCTAGCCGCGCTGGAGTTGCATGTGCTTGATTTTTTGTCCAAATGGATTATTTATAGTAGTTTGGCGCACATTATACCAAGCAAACGCAATGTATTAATTTATTTATTATTGTCAATACTCTCCAAAGACTGTTTAAATTGGTCCAATTTCTTCACTTGTAAGCAAACACAAATCTACATTCTCTAATAGATTGATAATAACTAATAAGTGTTATATTGTGCTAAATATACTAATAGTTTTGAATATTTTTTGCCTTTAATTTACTGCTCTATTCAGGTGCAGAAAAAGGAGTGGCAAAGGTGACTAAAAATAAAGTGGTGTAAAGTGTTACTAAAAGTGATGTATCATTGTAATGTTTGTGAAATTAAAAGCTGAACCAGTGGAGAGATTGATAGTAGAAATGTATATGCCAATAATCAACCACGATAATGTCAAAGTAGAAGAATTATACGATAAAATTAAAGTAAGAGGGAATGTGAGCATCATCATCAATGGCTATTGGAACAGTGTGGTTGCAGAAGGACGGGAGCAGAAGATAAGAGGTCAAAATGGACTAAGGAAGAGAAACAACAGAAGGCAGATACTATTCAAATTCTGCCAGCGGAACGACCTTTTGGGGACAAACACCTGGTTTATGAAACATAAGACAAAACTGGACCTATGGAACAGTCAAGGAGATATCATCATTTACCAAGAGACTACATCCTTGTCGAACAGTGGTTCAGGAATGGAGTGAAGGATGTGAAGACATTGCCAAGTGCTGACATCGATTCAGCCCACATCCTGCTAGTGGAGTACATTTAAACTAGACTGAAGAGGAACAGGAAGATAAACAAGAGAAAACCAAAGTGAGACTTAGAAAAAATTAAGAAGAAAGAGTGACATTGTAATAAATTCAAAAGAACCAAAGTTAAGTGAGGTTACAGAAGGTAAGTGGAGTAGTGTTAAGATTTTTTTAAGGTGCTAAATGACAGACAATGTTAAGAAAGTGAAGAGGACTACACGTAAGCCATGAGTAACAACAAAAATGTTTTAGAAAATGTAATAAAGAAGGAAGTATAAAAAATCGACAAACAGGAATATACGAGGCTAAACAATGAGTTAAGGAAAGAAACATAGAGAGAGAGAGGATATGCGATTAGATTATTGAACTGCAAAGAAAAGGAAGGTGTGACACCATGTATCAGAAATAAAACTATATGGGAGTTGTTGAGATATGAATAAAGATCCATCCATTTTGTATATATGTAGCAAACTTGTCTCTGGTTCCTTAGTTGCTAGTGAAGTGTTAGTCCATTATGATAGATACTTTTTATCTGGGTTGAAAATATGTCTGCTTAACCATTGTGTTTTGTATGCAACAAATATATGGTAACAACCGTGTTAAAGTATTAACGAACTTCTAATACGCATTTTGCATCAGGAGTTAATGAAAACAAGGGCGTATGAACAATAGTGATAAAGAAAAAAAAGGTCTGACAGTGACGGATTATAAACAGGTCCTTACGATTTGGGGAAAATACATAGACAAATTGTACCCAAAAAAATCGACCAGGGAACTTAGAGATTGAAGCAGAAGACGAAAAAGAACCCAGCATTTTAAAGAGTGGAGTGGAGAGAGCCATAAAGTACATGTGAAGAAGGGAAGTTGCTGAAGATGACATACCAGTTGACCTTCTAAAGGAACTGGGAAATAGCAGATCAATGATTCTGAAAAACTTATAAATAGATTCTACGAAACAGGAGAATGTCATAAGGACTCCATAGACGTAGCCATGGTGGCTCTATAGAAAAAGAAACTAGCCAAGGGTGCAATGAACACTGGACCATCAGTCTCATCTCTCATGTGGGGAAGATCATGATATAATACTCAACGGGTGACTGGAACGGAAAATAGAATGTGTGATGGAAGAAAACCAATTTGGATTCAGAAAAGGAAAAAAACTATATATGCCATCAGGATAATGCTATTAATTTCAGAAAGAATGCTGGAAGACAAATAAGAAGTCTACATTGGTTTCGTTGAATGGCAAAAGACGTTAGTAAGAGTGAAATGGAATAAATTGACGGAAATACTAAAAAATATCGGCTTCAACTGGAAGGACAGAAGGCTGATTGTAAAACTGTACATGGTTCAGTGAGTGAAGTCGAGTCTGAATGATAAGAGAAACCAACAGTTTATAAATAGGTAGAGGAGTGAGATAGGGATGCTGTTCCGTCACCCAGTCTGTTTAGTTTGTATGGAGTGTCTGGTTAGGGAAGCCCTAGAGGGACGTGATTTAAGCTCATGGATGTCTGGGGGATGGATGGACCCAACGTTCGTCACTATGATGACTGTGTATCAATGCATTTTTATTTAATAAGCCTAAGAATAGTATTAATCATCTCACATTCATGAAACTATCCCAGATGAATCTCACACACTCCAGTGACATAAGTGTGATGAATACTTAGTGATAACCCGATATATTGCTGTTGATTTTAAAATCATCCACCCTTCATACCGTGGTTGTTTTTAGTTCGTGCCCCTGACAGAAGCTAATTTGGATTACTAACTTGTAGTAATACTTATTATAAATCAAATATATAACGATTTAATGTAGGTTAACACATTTTCTTTTGTCATTTTTATGTTTATTTTATTATCTTTGTTGGATAAAGAGTAGACACTTAACATTATAATATATTAAACCACACGTCTGCCGTACAGCTTTCGGTTTTGAATTTCTATCTTTTAACTACACCTAATTCGCTTACGTAACTTTATTTAACCAATCATATTCCCTTCCTGATTGATGTGAATCATACCTAGTTTATCCTTTTGAAAAGGGTATTTTAATACTAATTTGTATATATCTGTTGCTATGCAACATATTTATCAACTGTGTATCGCCTAAGAATCTAAGCGTTTTTAACATTATCAGTGTCTTATACTTTTTGCCATCTGCAATCAACGTCTAAACACTGTGCCTTTATGTTTTTACAGCTGGGCAAAAATGTTTTAATGAATATATATAATTATTTTTCTAAAATATTTCCAACTTCCTATAATGCTATCTTAACCATTTATTAATTTAATATTAAATTGTATTTTTGTAGTGAGTTTGAAGAACCTATTAGGTAAAAGCTTTCTTTTCTGTTGCTCAATATGTTGCTGATATAATAAATATTATATTTTGCTCAATTAGTACACATTCCATCCGTAAAGTACGGGCTCTTTAATGAAATTAAATTCTTGCTATAAGGCAGTAGTAGGGTTGTCGATTTTTTTATTACTGTCTTTGGGTTGAAATATATTTTATAACATTTATCCATGCTTCATAGTTAATAAACAAAATATTAAAAATAATATATTTTGATTAACAATTTAAAATGGTAATTCATTTTTAAGGTAATACTATTCAACACTCGTTTTAATTTTGAATAATAATCTTTAAATATAATTATATTGTGAGCAATCCATTGGTGTGAATTCTGAATATAATGTCAGTCACACTTCATACAGATGTAGGCGACTTGAAGATTGAACTTTTTTGTGAATACTGTCCTAAAACATGCGATAACTTTCTTGCTCTATGTGCAAGTAACTACTACAATGGTTGTCTTTTCCACCGTAATATCAAAGGTTTCATTGTCCAAACTGGAGATCCGACACACACTGGCAAAGGGGGAAATTCAATATGGGGAAAGAAATTTGAAGATGAATTCAAGGAGGAATTAAAACACAATGCTCGTGGCATGGTGTCTATGGCAAACAATGGACCGAACACCAATGCTAGTCAGTTTTTCATCACTTACTCTCCCCAGCCGCACTTAGACTTGAAATACACCTTGTTCGGTAAGGTGATAGACGGTTTTGACACACTGGATGAACTTGAGAAACTGCCTATCAACCCCAAAAACTACAAACCACTCACAGAAACCCGTCTCAATAGTATAACGATACATGCTAATCCTCTGGCTGGCTGATCTTGTAAAGTGCCTACAATTGATAATAATTTTAAACTCTAAACTGACATATACAATAGTAATCAGTTTGTCTATTAATGAAGTGAGTTAGTGTCCATAGGTGTATTCATAGTTGTGCTTTGTTTCAGAGGACTCGTTAAACACACACACACCAACCATGCATCATGTTCGGAAGGTGTTTGTTCATTATTCACAATGGATGACCCAACATCAAGGTAGTCTTCAACTTGGGTTGAAAAAATCCATCTCTACCCCGTCTAACTTGTCCGTGTCTACAAACGACAAAACATTCACCACACACCTATCACAAAATCCATTACCTGCCTCCTTAACTAAAGTCTCAGAAGATTTCGGACTGGATGCCGATACTTTGTTGAACGCGATTGATTCTGTTCCTTCTTTATCGAAAATGGCCATTTCTCATTGGGAACAATATTTTACGAACATGTCTCGAAACGGGTTTGACCCAAAATTCAGTTTAAGTTTGCTCTCTACTAACCCAGATTTGTTGAAGATGAAACCTTGTGATCTTTCAGAAAGTTTGCAGCACTGGCGCAACTGTCAGTTCGGTGAAGACAGCCTGAAAACTCTATTGGCGATGTGCCCGATCCTTCTGTCGGTACAAATCAAAGAAATCTCACTGCGAATACCTAAACTGAAGTATTTAAGTTCTACCAAAAGAAATATTGTAAACTTGTTGGGGAGTTGCCCTAGCGTTATGTTTGAGAACTGGAAACGAGTGGAAAGTAAAATAGATTACCTCAGTAAAACGATGAAGGTTGAGAATGTCCAGATTGTGAAGTCACGCGCGCTTGCATGCTCGCTAGACGACATAAAGCTGAGACACGTGTTTCTGGAGAGGTGTGGGAAATATGTCGCTCCGAGCGCCAAGGTTGACCCCATGGAACCCAGTAAGAACCCACCTTTATATATGATCACAGATTCTGAAGACAAGTACTTTGCCACGAAAGTTGCCGGACTTTCACTTGAAGAGTTTGAAGTTTTTACTGAAATGTTTGCTGAAGAGGATAGTGATGATGATGATGATAGATTTAACAGACACTGATAGTGATTGATAACATGTTTTTAAATAGCTATCAAGCCTAGGACATAGGCTGCACTGATTCTGTAGGAATAACTCTGAAAGGCCTTTTTTTCCTGCAACAATCCCACTAAAAGTTAGGATTGTAGCTCAACAATGAAAAAAAGGCCTTTAAGTCTTCCACTCCTACCAAACTCGGTGTTCAAGCCTGAGTTACTATATTTTAAGAAACTTTAGACATTGGTAAATAAAACCCATTGAATACAAAATATGTTTTAATTTTGTTTGAATGGATTTTTAAAGGCAAAAATACAGTGTTTTTTTATTATTATTTCAAAGTCCTAATTTGTTAGTAATTGTTTTGTTTAGCAATGGTGCTTATCTGATTAGCTCTAGAATGTTATTTATATGGTAAGCCTACTAATATTGTTTACACAAACAGACTAAAATGGCGGAGAACAGAAAAGCTAAAAATATTTTGACCTGTGCAAAGTGGACAAATTTGAGCAATTGTATTAATTTTGAACGCAATTAATTTACAGTTCTTTAATAATTATATTGAAATGTTTGCTCACAAAGATATGTTGTTGCGAATCACATACAAAATTTGATTTGATTCCTTATTTCAGGTTTATCCATGTATAACTTATTTCAATTAATTATTTTGTAATTTATTCCCCCTTAAATGTTGTTTTTAAACTAAAAATGGTAGAATTTTCAAGGGGCTCTCTCTCTCTCTCTTTTAAAGACAATTAGTTGACACTGGCAGATGTCCTTTGTTCAGATTTGAAAAAAAAAAAATGGCAATTTTAATTAGGTACTGATAATATTTTACAGCGTGAAAAACAAATAGAGTATTCTAAAACTGCCTCAAGTAGCCCGAGATAAATATTGCGGGGCACAGTTTGAAAAACGCTGCTCTAGAGGGTCTAAATGATCAATTTCACAGAATTATAACATAATTTATAATTAACTTGCAAAATAACCAAGAGTAAGGTTACCTTTAACTATTTCAATTAAGTGAAAAATGACAACCTAGATACAGGAATCAAACTAGGGACCTTTGGATTTTCTGAGCCATCTTTCACTTGCTGTTTGTCTAATGATTCTATATGTGGTAACTGGTAACAAAGCCAAAGGTCCCGGGTTCGATTCCAATGTCCAAGTGGTAATTTTTAATTACATTAAATTTTAGTTGTCCCTCAGGACTAATCCTGTATATAAATAACCATCATGCATCAGTTTGTGATACTCATAAATTAACAACTAATTATTTATCTTACAAATTTTTCATAAATACATTACAGACATAATATATATAGTTAATACCTATGTTAGATACATTTTTAAACCAAAATTTACAGAGCAAGAGAATAAAAAATAGTTGAGTTATTCGCAAGTTAAATGTGTCTTGGTTCCTCGATACATTGTCGTCTACTTGGCGCGCACCGTCGTTTTACCGGTATTTGCGCGGCTCTTGGCCACCTGCACCACCTGCGTCATCTCTTGCAGAAACCTCTTGATGCACATAAGCTGGCGGTGCACGTCCCCCTGGGCCAATGTCGGGGGTTCCCCTCGGTGTCTGCACACCTGCTGGTACATACTCCACGTCGCTGCCTGTACCTGTAAACAATTGTGATGGAGCCAAAGACGTCCAATCGGGACTCGATGCGAAGCGTCGTCCACACTTATTTTAGGGATAGGAAGGTTATATTTCAAAGAAGTGTACCCACATTTGCATAATCCCAGCTTCTATCAGTCGTGGGCATAATGGCATATTTAAAAGGAACTTGACCTACCTTCAGTGGTTGAATGCTGGAATAAACTTAAATATGGACTTCTTATACAATGGGATAAACTAATGAAATGCGGTCTAACTTTTTGAGGAATATTTAAAATTACAAACATTGAAAGTTTATTAAAAAAAGTTTTGATGCAATATTTATTGATCATATTTCTAGCGCTACTCCCTTCTATACCAACTGAGGGGCTACCATGATTTTCTAAACCTCAACTGGAACTAGCGGTCTCAAGATGGTAGAAACGTTTTTTTACTGCCATGCTGAATATATTTTAAACAATGTCACAAAACCAATTGAAAGTTTTAACTATATTTTTAACAAAACTAGATTTTATCTATATGAATGCGAAAATATTTTACATTGCATCTTTTCTAATATGTCTTGAGCGACCTACCTGCCCCTAAGCTCGGATGTTACTCTGCCTCGGAGCCTTTTGAGTCTTCTTGATCCTCTCGACGCTCGCCTCCCAGGTGGACGTATTGGCCAGAGCCTTGTCATACCTCACATGAAGAGCCGCCAACTCGTTGTTCAGACCAATGATGGTGTGCGTCTTCTCCTGTCCGACAAACACACGTGTCAGGTGTTGGGAACTCTTAATTAGACACCTCGATCGGAGGACAATTCCTCACACTGTGATATTCATATGAAAACTGCAGCTCCGATACTTCATAGCTGTGATAGGAACCCTAAAAAAATAACTTTGATGTTTCTGTTATGACTAGGAGTGCATCAAGGTCACGTTTTAATTACGAAAAGAAGCTTGAAACACACAAAGAAAGCGGTAGATAATGTTTTTGTTGTTGTCACAAAATACTTTTAATGTGTAAACTATCCAATTAATTACTTCCTGGTTAAGGAAAAAGTTTAAAGAAAGGGAAAAAAACTTATTTTATGCTGACATATCTGAATTTATCTCTGCTTAAGTTATTGGTGTCATTTAATCTCTAATCTGTGTCAAAATACTGTTTAAAGGCTGTTATAAAGATGTATGTCATATTTAGCGAGATTTTTCTAATATATTTTTCATATATCAATGTTCTTCCTTCCTTCAAAAAGTTTCGAATACATGAAGTTTATTGTGGCTGTTGTTGTTGTTGTTGTCATCTAAGGAGCATCAACAGAGCTTACTATCCCCTAGTCTAAATAATTTAATATAAAAAAGATCAAAAATTTATATGGAATATTTTAAATAATACAGTAGAGTCCCAAGTGCCGATAGTTGGAGGTTCCGTCCGGCACACCCCCTTTCGCGTACCACTTGTCTGATCATTAACGTTAACTTTTAAAGGAGTTGTGTGAAAAACCTGACACTCGCTGGAAGACAACTTCCTGGAACCGTTGGAACGAGAATTTGAGTAATGCAATTCAAGAATGAACCAATGAATTACTCTCGGTTATTTCATGTAGTTTTAGTTTATGAATGTTTTAGGCTGCCCTGGTTGTGACCAAATCGTTAAGACTATCGAGAGACTACAGCACAACGATAATAAATAAATTACATATTTTACAAAAGAAAATTCGTCAGCAAATAAAACCATCGTTTAAAAACTTTATTATTCTCTGTAACCATGGATTATTTTAAGGTATATTTTGGTTAATATTGGTTACTCTCCGCCATGTATGAGAGGGGGGGGGGGGGGGTTGTAATATACCTGAGAGAGATGAGCCATCTCGCTTCTCTCTCTCTCTAGAGCCGTAGGTCTCTCTTCTGTCTCGCCGCCAGCTCGTCCCTCGTCGCCACCAGGGTCTCGTACCGGTTCAGGACCTCGTGGATGCTGTTGAACTTGGAAACAGTCACCACCTTCTTGAGGAAGTCCTCATAGATCTTGCAGTCAGTCACGTGCTGGTCCATGTTCTGTTTGATGAGATCCAACTTGCTGATGGTCTCCTGACGACCAATGAGAAAACCCTTAGAATGTCAACCATTGAGTACACCTGCTTCGGTGGTCCAACGGTCTAAGGCATCACTCTCGCAAAAGACTGAATTGCCGATGACGGAGAGATTAGGGCTCGAATCCTGGTTGACTGGACCCAGGATGGATTTTCCCTTCATGCAAATGCAAGTACACTTACTTAAAACTCAACCTTCCCCATTAGCATAATTAGCAGGGAGTCATACCAGAACCAATAACCAAAATTAATAATTTTTAAGAGAGAGAAACCCTAAAAATAAAGTGCATAAGAAACAGACCCTGAATTTAAATCAATAGTATTTATAGGTTCTTAAAGGTTCTAAATTTTTATAACTATTTTTTATAAATGCTTGTTGTGTCCTTTCTTTAACTCAATTTTATTTTGAAACATTTTATTCGTCCTTTTCTCGGGATTCCCGAATGTCATAACCCTATCATAGCAGTCCAGTTTATTGTGAGAGTGACGCTTTGGACCATGTGACCACCAAAGCGGGCTCAATATGATATACAATAGATGACAAGGGAGTACGGACCTTCATGGCGGCGATGTCCAGGTCGCGGTGCTCCTGCAGGGACAGTTCCTCCTGCAGTTTCTTGGAGGCTCGCTCCCTTTTCAGTTCATTCTCCGTCAGAAACGAGTGGAAGCGCGTGAAGGAGTCCCTCAGGGCCTTTTCCTGTGAAAACAAACTATATTGTCATAACGGTTTAGAGGGGGGAAGGGGTGATAGACATTGGCCATCGCCGCCGAGACACGAAACATTCCGCTGATACTTTTCAAGTCACATGATAGGATACTTGTACAAATCATGCTGATCACGTGACCTACTGTGTCGATGCAGCTAAGAACGAAGTGTCAGTTTTCAGTACAGGAATTCTACAAAAAAAACCCTACCAAATGGTCAATTTTAATGGCTCATCAAGTATTTCACAAAGTTTTGAAACATGCAATTCTCTTTTGTTCAGAATATCCGCAATCTCTTTGACACTTAGGTTTCAGAATGTTTCAATTATTCTACTTCCTCTAAGTCTTTAGGAGAGGAATGTGCATCACAATCGTGTAAAGAAGCAGTGGATCGTTTCTAAATTAAGTCCTAATGATCAAAACACGAGAAACAAAAGGAATTGAAAATGTCCTCCAGTGTGAAAGTGTCTTATAACTAACTGCCTGTAGGTAAAATAGAGCAGTGTGACATTTGAGGTTTTCTTGTGCCGCATTACTTGATGTCAGTCGACTTGTTGTCTTGCACCTACGCAGTGTTGCCAATGACCATATAAGTGTTGTAGCTAGATAAGTACCAGAAAGTTACAAGATTGTCACTAAACGAAAAACTAAAAGTCGTTAGATTTGTCGCCAAACTTAAAATGCATACATTAATTTGAAGTGAATGAAAGATACTGAGGTGGTCCCGAATACGGAACGATGTCATTGTGATTTGTGAAGGACAGATAGTTTTAGAGCTCTTCTTTAGACTGAAGCAATGCATTATGTGTTCTTGCAGTACAGTAACTCAAAAATCAAAATTCTACACCATTATAATCTAAAATAATGAACATGAACTTGACAGAAAATTAGGGAAAGTCGCCAGTCGCCAAATTAGTTGCTAGGCACTAAAAATGTAAATTAGTCGTTTTAAGACCGTAAAAGTTGCTAAGTCTAGCAACAAAGTCGCTATATTGGCACCTACATCTTACTATAGCATTATAAACTTGAAGTCCATTGCCACTCTAACAAAAGTACACCATCTATCCCTATCCAGTCCACCTCATTACACCCTATCCCTATCCAGAGCTTGTTCTATCCAAACCACCTCATTACACTATATCCCTATCTAGAGCTAGTTCTATCCAGTCCACCTCATTACACCATATCTCTATTTGAGCTAGTTCTATCCAGTCCACCTCATTACACCCTATCCCTGTCTTGAGCTAGTTTTATCCAGTCCACCTCACTATACCCTATCCTTGTCTTGAGCTAGTTCTATCTGGTCCCCCTCATTACACCCTATCCCTATCCAGAGCTTGTTCTATCCAAACCACCTCATTACACTATATCCCTATCTAGAGCTAGTTCTATCCAGTCCACCTCATTACACCATATCTCTATTTGAGCTAGTTCTATCCAGTCCACCTCATTACACCCTATCCCTATCCAGAGCTAGTTCTATCCATTCCACCTCATTACACCCTATCCCTATCCAGAGCTAGTTCTATCCATTCCACCTCATTACACCATATCCCTATCTTGAGCTAGTTCTACCCATTCCACCTCATTACACCCTATCCCTATCCAGAGCTTGTTCTATCCAAACCACCTCATTACACTATATCCCTATCTAGAGCTAGTTCTATCCAGTCCACCTCATTACACCATATCCCTATCTTGAGCTAGTTCTATCCATTCCACCTCATTACACCATATCTCTATTTGAGCTAGTTCTATCCAGTCCACCTCATTACACCTATCCCTATCCAGAGCTTGTTCTACACAGTCCACCTCATTACTCGACGAACCTTCTCTGCGAGATCCTCCCACTGCTTGTCCAAAAGGGCCCTCTGTTTACTCTGCTCCTTCCTCTTCTCGGCTAGTCTGCAGTCAGCAGCGTCCAGCTCACGCCTGGCCAGTACCACCTTACAGGACGGAGACACCCGGGCCACGTCCCACTCTGGCTTCTTGTGCACCCTCCGGAGCCGCTCCTCCATCTTGGAGACCAGGAACTCTTCCACCGTCTTCTCCAGAGGCAGATCTCTGGGAGTCGCCGACATCTACACACACACACACACACACACACATATATACATATATATAACTCGCTATGAGTCTTTAAGACAAAGTGGCATCCATGGTGTATTTCTATCTTGTAAGGTCCAGAGATGGTGTATTTCTGTCTTGTAAGGTCCAGAGATGGTGTATTTCTGTCTTGTAAGGTCCAGAGATGGTGTATTTCTGTCTTGTAAGGTCCAGAGATGGTGTATTTCTATCTTGTAAGGTCCAGAGATGGTGTATTTCTGTCTTGTAAGGTCCAGAGATGGTGTATTTCTGTCTTGTAAGGTCCAGAGATGGTGTATTTCTGTCTTGTAAGGTCCAGAGATGGTGTATTTCTATCTTGTAAGGTCCAGAGATGGTGTATTTCTATCTTGTAAGGTCCAGAGATGGTGTATTTCTGTCTTGTAAGGTCCAGAGATGGTGTATTTCTATCTTGTAAGGTCCAGAGATGGTGTATTCTGTCTTGTAAGGTCCAGAGATGGTGTATTTCTTCTTGTAAGGTCCAGAGATGGTGTATTTCTGTCTTGTAAGGTCCAGAGATGGTGTATTTCTATCTTGTAAGGTCCAGAGATGGTGTATTTCTGTCTTGTAAGGTCCAGAGATGGTGTATTTTGTCTTGTAAGGTCCAGAGATGGTGTATTTCTATCTTGTAAGGTCCAGAGATGGTGTATTTCTGTCTTGTAAGGTCCAGAGATGGTGTATTTCTGTCTTGTAAGGTCCAGAGATGGTGTATTTCTGTCTTGTAAGGTCCAGAGATGGTGTATTTCTGTCTTGTAAGGTCCAGAGATGGTGTATTTTTGTATTGTCATGATCTGATGTAATTGCAAGGAATGGTCCTTGTTTCAACTACCCACCACAAACCTGACACAAAGTTTAACACCAGATCATTCAGTATAAATGTGTTCGAACCAACGTGTAGGGGGAAGTGTGGAAAATCCTCCCGGTACGGCTGGCATCCATCCCATCACCGGCAATCCAGTATACATTATGAGCTTGACGCCTTAAACTGCAGGATAATCGGTGTGAGCCATTTTCATCGGTGATAGTTAGCTAATATTTCATTTTAAAAGGTATCAACGTGCACTTTCTAAACCAAACATTTCAGCACACGATTTATAAACTAACTTAACTCTAGAATAAACACAACATCCAGACCCCCTCCCGGCCATTAATTCATCACATTTCACCTATGATTAAATTTTCAGCCACACCGGGAATCGAACTCTGGACCCTTAACTCGGGAAACAGCCACGCTACCTAGTGAGCCCAAGTGTCAGACTTGTTGATCAATCGGTGGTGTGAGGGGTCATTAGATCTGTCCCTGGGACAACGTAAGGGGATGGTTCGTTTTGAGGAAACGTTTGCCCCTAAAATCTACATTTATTTCAATCGAAACCCAACTCGTTTCAGTGGCCGAATGGTCTAAGGCGTCATTCTCGCAATGTACCGATGACGGGGACCTCGGGATTCGAATCCTGGTCGTGTGTACAGAGGGTGGATTTTACTAAACCGTTTTCAACTCAAATGCTGGTACACTTCCTCATCCTTAACACAGTATAGTTACTATATAAGCGTATAACCCGAACTGGTAGTAAGACGTGGTGATATATATAGAGGAAGAGAGACCCAATATTTTTATTATTAATATTTAGCGCCGCGTCTTACTACCCGTTCGGGTTATACGCTTTAAGTACTAACTACGCTAATGGGTTGGGAATTTGGGAAGGTTGAATTAAAGGAAGTGAACCCGCATTTGCGTGGAGGGAGAGTGGAAAACCACCCCAGTTCACCCGACCGAGATTCGAACCTAGCTCTCCCCGTCCTCAGCATCGAGCTCAACACAACTAGCGCGTTAGCCAACTACGCCACCGAGGCGGGTGAGACACCCAATAGGTTTATTATTATTATTAATTAATTATTATTATTATTATTATTGGGTATTTAAGGAGGTTCCATTCCCTACAAAAGCGGTTAAAAAATCTTTTATATCATTTAATCTCTTCTCGAAGCAATTTAATAAGTTTATTTTGAGAGTTAGCTGTTAGTAATAAGCTACTAGCCCTAGGCATTTACGAGGAATATAATAATATATTGACACATTCGTGGAGGGAGAGGACAACACCTTGGCCCGGTCCTGAATTACCAACATTATAAAGATATTACAGATCATGCGCCCCCACCCCATTGACAATGTCCAAGCGCGCCACTGCGGAGCGCTGTCAGCTGTGTCATCGCTACCAACCCTTTCTACACCAATTCTTCAGGGTCACGTGACCGATAAAATCGACCTTTTTTTTTACGCGTTCAAGGATTCATTATCTTGATCATTTTTTATACGGTTAAAGCTTATATTTTAAAAACCAAAGATTTCAAGAATCGACGCTACAAACTTGTTTTATTTTAAAAAGATAAACAATTTCTTCTACCGAAACATAACGGCATCAAAACTGGTCCGAACTGTTGACGGTGCGGTCGTTTCGCGACTGGCGCCTCGCGAATTTACACTGCTAGTTCACGTGCTCTTATTTTAAGGGGGAGATGACCATTCGGAACAGTCTTATAAATCAGAACGTTCTAAGATAAATAGCTACCTATCTCCTGTGTCCATCACATAGTTCCCTATCTCCTGCGTCTATCACATAGTTCCCTAGCTCCTGAGGCTATCATATAGTTCCCTATCCCCTGTGTCTATCACATAGTTCCATATCTCCTGCGTCTATCACATAGTTCCCTAGCTCCTGAGGCTATCACATAGTTCCATATCTCCTGCGTCTATCACATAGTTCCCTAGCTCCTGAGGCTATCACATAGTTCCCTAGCTCCTGCATCTATCACATAGTTCCCTATCTCTTGCGTCTATCACATAGTTCCCTATCTCCTGCGTCTATCACATAGTTCCCTATCTCCTGCGTCTATCACATAGTTCCCTAGCTCCTGAGGCTATCACATAGTTCCCTATCTCCTGCGTCTATCACATAGTTCCCTAGCTCTTAAATGAGAGGATTAATGAAACCCGGTATCTTGTCGTAGAACTTAAAAGAACTACGTAAGTTTTCGTGTTCCGGAAGTAGTCTTTGATGCTCAGCATGTCCAAAAGTCTCAAATCTCTTGCAAGAGTCCTAAGAGACATTCCTGGTGCGTCATCAATGATTCTCAGACACTTTCATCCCGCCCACATGCTAGTCCACCAGGAGCAAGTAATACTCACTCAAGGTAAGACGTTATTGTACAGCTGGTGGTATTCAGAGTAGGATATCTAAACGGAGTGAACAGCTGTTTCAAGATGTAAAAAGGTAGTCTCCACTACACGGATAAAGATTACGAACATTCGCATCTAGAACTATCGAACATGGAATGGCTTTTCTAAGATGAACTTGACCGTTTTGATCCATATTGTATAAATAATATACCCAAGTCTATTGATTTAATTTGGTCACCATATTATTTTAAATTAGTGTTACTCAACCTGTGGTGACAATAATGGAGGTACAAATTTGAATAATATTGCAGCTGTGGTTACACAAACCATTGCTAAAGAGTATAGTAGTTGTGCCCAATAATAATTGAACTACACAAATGGCCTGGTTAAGTCGGTAAGTAAAGTCAGATGTATTTATTTTAGACATAGCTGGAAGTCATAAATTAAGTTCAAAATGTGGCTGTGTTGCCCCTCCCCCTTAAATGGAAAGGGTGAAAAATATTTATTGAACGTTGACTAGTACTATGGTGCTATCTACCGTCATTTTCTATTAACTAAACGCGCGAGCGTGCGCGGCCTGTTATCAAACGAAAGAACTACTGATAGCCCACTCAATGGCTGCTTGAATTGATGAATAGCGCCAGCGTCTAATAAATGGTAAAATACGACACTAATAGAAAATTTTACCTCTTTCTGTGGCCCATCCAATAAGAGCCGATCAGCTCCGTTACTTTTGAAATGGACATTATAGAAACTTACAGCTGACAGATGATGGAAAGAGGCAAGTACCTATGGTTGACATAAATGGAAGGGAATGGATGCAGTAGCGCTAAAAAAAAAAGTTGTTAGGTCTTTCATGACGGATCTCATTTAAATGTATATTGTTTAAAAAAATATATGTATATATATTTGAATCATCCTCCCATCACGCAAATGTGGAAACAATTACTCGAAACTTTACTTTCCTCCACCTTACTCCACAACTGTGATAATAATAATAATAATAATAATAATAATAATATAATAATAATAATAATAATACTTTGCACCGCGTCTTACTACCAATTCGGATTAAATGCCTAAGTACTAATTACGCTAATGGGTTAGGAATTGGGAAGGTTGAATTTAGAGGAAGTGTACCCTCACCTACGTTAAGGGAGAGTGGAAATACATTTAAAAGAGAGAGAAAAACAACTCGGTACACTTTTCTGAGATTTGAACCCCAATCTCCCCGTCATCGGTGGTCGAGTCAATTGCGAGACTGACAATTTGAAACACGCGACCATCCATGTGGGTAATTTTATACCACTCCGATAATCTATACCCTGATTTTGGTTGAAAAAACAGTTTAGAAAATATACATTTTTTTTTAGCTCAACAGTGATAAAATTTTAATCATCATTATCAACAACTGTTTCCCGCCTGTGGCTGGGTCAGTTTAGTAAAATACCTTCATCTTCCTCCTTTAATGGCTTCCATTCTTCTCCTCTCACTTGCACACATTTTTTATCTGCTCCTCCCATCGCTAACATTTACTATATTATTAATATTATTTTATAGGTATTAATAATATATCTCTCAATCGTGACGGTTGTAAACTATGACTTGACTCATGAATACATTAGATTGTTTTAGTAACTTTTGAAGCTGTTAGATAACAAGCCAGGCCATTCTCGACGATAACTTATTAATATAAAACCCTTCAAACTCGCCCCCTTTCGATACGGCCCCAAGTGGGGATCCTTTTCCTTTCCATAGGCAGGAGTTGGGACCTAGTTAATAATCCTCATCCTGTCCTCCTGAACTCGCTAGACTAAGCAGCTGATGCCCAGTGTTCGCATTAGCAAGTACGATTTTTTTTTAACTGTCTATTATTTAGGTATCTATCCACTCGGTATCCTGGTTTGAAAGATCCTTGGTTCAAAGACCAACCTGCATCTGAGGTGTAGACTTCGAGGGCACATGGTCGCTTTCCCCTTTGCTCTTCACCAACAACAAATTCTTGTGGAATGATTTCTTGATGCTGAATTTTTCTTCCATGTGAATTTATTCCCGTTGTCCCATTGTTGGCAGACAAGATGTCACAAACTGAATCAGATTCTTGGAAGGGGAAAATAATCCATGCACGCTGCCTAGCGAACAATAAAGGCACTTTTATCTAGTTGGTCCTTTTTTTTTGAAAGGTTCAAGGATCCTTATTTTATTTTTTTATTTTTTAACCTCTTCGTCAACAACTTCTCTCAGACCCGTGTATATTCAATCACGCGTCTACGATGAAACTCGACAGATAAGTGTATCCAATTTCATGCAGGTGTTCCAAACGATTGAAAAAATAAATAAAAACCTGTCTTGATGTTTGTTTGGAGACCATCCTCTTAATGTTCTAAAATTTACATTCTCTCTTAACGTTTGATTATACAACGACTACACCATAAATTATGAAATGTTTCTTTTACGTTTCGAGGGCTGTGTAAACTCAGGGTCTAATCTTGGCGTTTTAACCTCTAAAAAAAAGTTTGTTATTCTTTGTTCTTCTCTTTGGTTGTTAAACCAAAACTTAAAAAAAAAAAACCAACAATGTGTTTCAAAAGCAATTAAAATAGAAACGAAGAGGATAATACATGCGGAAGAGATAAATTTCGCTCAAATCATTTTCGTGTTTCATTTAGTAGTTCGTTTGTTTCTTCTTCTTTCTTTTTTTACACCCCTCATTATATTATGTATTGGTTATAAATTAAAGTGCTCAGTGTTATTGAAGAACCGGTCAGTCCAGTCAGTATCTGGTGTGCAGTGATCGTCTCATTCCGTTCCGCCTACTCTCTTCGTGCTTGTTAGTGGCTGTCAAAACTTTCCCCCTCCAAGGCAAACTATCTTCTTCATTTTGTTTTGTCCCGCGCTGACAGTTTGTGTTGGTGTTTGTTTAGCCGGAGTACGCACGCGCAGAACCAGTCTCGAATCGACCGCGATCGTAGCTCGCTCTATCTTACAGCATTCGTGTGTCGGCCACCGGAACGTTTTCGCGCTTTTCGAGAGAAGAATTTGTTTGGATTTAGATTAGTTTTTTTTTAAAAGATTCAAGATTAGTTTATTTTCACGCGTTTTTCGTTTTGTTAGGCTATAAATACGTGTTTAGAAATACCCGAGCTTACAAACATAAAAAAAGAACGTTCGACAATGAAGTGAGTTCGCCTGACATGTGATCATCGAATGTGACGTTGTGACGGGGCAAAGGGAATGTTGAGTTCGTCCTCTCAGAATAACAATGTCTCGGAGCCCCAACTCCTTCCGGGTGTCCGGTCTGTGCGTGTTCGTGACGGTGTACGTCAGCCTGTTCATCATCGCCGGGGTGATCCTATTCGGGTCCCTCTTCACGCTCCGTGGGCAGAGGGGCACACCCCCCGCGGCTTCTCGTCGGGGCCCTCATCCTGAAGGGAAGTCCTCCAGGTACTACGACGAGACGCAGGATGAATACCGCTGGGAGAACGTCCTCCTAGCGAACCTCAGCGGCGAGGATTACATGACGACGTTGAGGATCTCGTCCCACTCCTCGGGAGGACTGAGATTCCCGTACAGCAGCTCGGCGCCGGTCAACTGCTCGACGCTTCAAGAGGTGACGGAGTTGGAGTTCGTGGCCGCGGGTTGGACAAAGGCCGTGTACAAGGGCCGGTTCCGAGGAGAGGCCGTGGCGGTGAAGACTGTCAACCTGAACGGTCATGACATCCAGGAGTGTCTGAAGAGGACGGGGACTACTCTACCGGTGTGCTACCGTCGTGCCGCCGCCAAGATCCTCAAAGAGATCATCCTGCTGTTCGAGCTGGCGCACCGTAACGTCATCAAGGTAACACTTCCTCCAGATCATGTGGACCTTTGTCTCTCGGCCTTCAGTCGAGCAACGTGCTGTTGATACAATGTCCTTACTATCGTCTCTCTGACAACTAATCGACCCCGTGGTGTAGTGGTCAGTGCACCTGGCTACAAGTATAGGGGTCCCAGGTTAGATTCCCGGCTGTTACCTTGGGTATTTTTCCCGAAAGGGGAATTAGCCTGTCACCAGGGTTTGGTTAGTTAGGCTTTAGTTAAGTTGTGTTTCCACTGGTTCCACCCCCTCGTACTCACTATAGAACCCTCCTACTCACCATCACCCTCCTACTCACCATCACCCTCCTACTCACCATCACCCTCCTACTCACCATCACCTCTATCACCATCACCCTCCTACTCACCATCACCCTCCTACTCATCTTATCAGGACATGGAAAGGACCTCCACAATCAAAGGAAGTACGACCAGTACATTCGGACATTCCTTGGGGTGCAATATTATTATTATTATTTTTATTATTATTATTATATGAAAACTAAAATAACTACTAGATCTACTTTCACATATCCATATGCCAAGTCGTGTGCTCTGCAGTTGTCACGTTTGACAAATATATACATATGGTCAGGGGTCGACCTCGGCTCCCCTGACCACTCAGTCTCAGGACTACTGAGGTGAAGTGAGTCACATGGAAGTGTTGCATGCTGGGAGAAAATAATGGCTGGTGTTGAGTGTAACTGTCACTGAAAGATTGAAACTAGATGAACCCACTGGTTTCATAGCGCACCATAGCAGGGTCTATCGTGATTAACAACTAATTACTGTCATTTAATTTAGGGTTGTTTGGCTTTCGGGGTTTTAGCAACTTTTAAGTTAGGTATTCCTCTAGCATTACCTAAAATTTCAAATTTATAGCTCTGCTGAAAGTAGGCCTCCAAAAAATATTCTGTATAGGTACCAATTCACGCAAGCGTCGATGCACCCCTTCCTCCTTCAACCCCCACCCCCACCCCCTCCATCTCTCCATCCCTCCCCAGTTCATTCACCCAGAAAGATAGTTGACAAAATTATTACTCCTGAACCCTAATAGTTCACTTTGCACATTTAAAACACTGCTCAGCAACCTGTGTCCAGCCAGTCACTCTCAACCTAACTGGTACCTACTACCTTGTCCAGCCAGTCACTCTCAACCTAACTGGTACCTACCACCTGTGTCCAGCCAATCACTCTCAACCTAACTGATACCTACTACCTGTGTCCAGCCAGTCACTCTCAACCTAACTGGTACCTACTACCTGTGTCCACCAGTCACTCTCAACCTAACTGGTACTTACTACCTGTGTCCAGCCAGTCACTCTCAACCTAACTGGTACCTACTACCTGTGTCCAGCCAGTCACTCTCAACCTAACTGGTACCTACTAGCTTGTCCAGTCACTCTCGACCTAACTGATACTTACTACCTGCGTGCTGTAATTACATCACGGGGCTGATTGCTATTCAACACCTGGCTGGTTTTATTAGAGAAGATTATCTGATTACCAAACCCTTCCTTCACCTCTGACAAGACATCTTGTGAATGTGGGGAATGCCAGGCCGCCACCGTGGTTCGGATTTCACGTTAAACTGTAGGTCCTTCATTTCATCTCACAATCACCCTACCATTACACATTAGCGTAAGTGCGTATAACCCGAATGGGTAGTAAGACGCGGTGCTAATAATAATTTAACCACCATACACAGGATATTTTAAAATATACATTTGCTCTATACTTAATTCAAACTAACAGGTTGGGGAGGGGGGTGGAATTGACAACGTTATTTGTTAATGATTTGTTGTTTAAGTTGAACCTACCTTGGCAACATTTCACGGTACGCCTCTGCTAGTGATAGCACGATTTTATGGCGGAGCGAACTATCTCAATCCGGCTTGTTAAACTGTCAACAAAACAAACTCCTGTGTATACACCGCGACCTTGAACATTGCTACTACTGTTCCAACTATTACATGACCGAGCTATGTGGGTAGTGGTAGAGGGGTGACGTCATATCTGTCAAACTGCGACCTTGAACATTGCTACTACTGGTTCCAACTATTACATGACCGAGCTATGTGGGTAGTGGTAGAGGGGTGACGTCATATCCGTCAAACTGTGACCTTGAACATTGTTACTACTGTTCCAACTATTACACGACCGAGCTAAGTTGGTAATGGTAGAGGGGTGACGTCATATCTGTCAAACTGTGACCTTGAACATTGTTACTACTGTTCCAACTATTACATGACCGAGCTAAACTGGTAGTGGTAGAGGGGTGACGTCATCTCTGTCAAACAAACTTATGTACGTACAATTAGAAGTTATTAATGGCTTTCTTAAATTCGAACTATCCTTAGTTCTAAATAAAGCTCGTGGGACATTAGTGACCTTGTTTGGGGTCAATATGATTTAGGCAGTGTTCACCGAACAAAGGATAGGATAGTCAAATAAACACCTGTGACACACCCAGGGTCGAACCCGGGTGCTATGGGTCTTACTGCTCGGGGGCGTTGCTGTCTGGCGTGATTAGCGATATTCCTCTCTTCTTCCCTCCGATATCACAATAAAGAGTCCGTCCTTCTATTGTTGAGCTATTTCTGTGTTCAAGTCTTACGTCCGAGGCGCTCCACTCGGCCATCTGTGAAACTATTGATATTAAACTCATTTTGAAATAAAACGTGTGGTTGATTTACGATGCTTCATTTCTTGGCAGCCGATGGTAATAGTCGGCTGTCGAGTGCCGCTGTTGGAGGTTCGAGTTAAGTGAGTTTGTAAGTCGCGATCCAAACCCTATCTTTGGAATGTGTTCGTTTGAATATCCCAAATAAACTAAACTATTTGGGAAGATTAACCAAACCCTGTTTTTTTTATAGGAAGCCCACCTTCGATCACCGACATCGATTGAAAGTCACTAAAATTTGTCAATCTATAAATCTGTTTTACTTATTATTATTACTATTATTTATTAGCACCGCGTCTTACTACCCGTTCGGGATATACGCACTTACGCTAATGTGTGATGGTAGGGTGACTGTGAGATGAAATGGAGGACCTACAGTTTAACGTGGAATCCGAACCACGGTGGAGGCCTGGCATTCCCCACATTCACAAGTTGTGATTAATACACGTCTTGTCAGAGTTGTAGGAAGGGTTTGGTAATTAGATAAATCTGTGCCGGGACCGAGGATTGAACCACGGACCCCAGCACAAGTCTGATACCTTACTCCTAGACCACGAGGTCACCGACGACCTTGATTTATTAGTTATAAAGTTTATCCAAAAGTTATAAAATGTGTAAAATAATACTTCCTTATGGAGAAGTGTATAATTACTTTTTACATTACTAATCAAACATACTACGAATGTAAATACAATGGTAATGTTTTAACTTCCTCCAGTTCCTCCGTCAAGTGATAACAATAGAATAGGTGGACGTGAACCGAGGACAGGCCCATTTGAAAAGTTACCAGACCAGATTATGTATCTCTACGCCGAACCATATGCTCTGCAAAAACATGTGTTTAGCAGCTGTCACTTCTGACGGCCAAAATGTAGGTATATACCTAAATGTTGATTGTCAGAAATCAGCTGTAAGCTGTCAGTCAGCACCAAAGAAGCCATGGGGCTACTATAATGTCTGTAAAAGGTTTTTTCCCCTCCGCTCGAAAAATTAGGGCGTGCAGATAATTGCATAGCTTTCCCCCATCAAGATCAAACCATTCTGTTTTAAACATTAATGGCGCGACTTCACAAAAGTGAATTGTATAAAATATTATATTCCATTCGTCCATACAACTCTTGAGTCTAAAAAATGTCTGGGAAAATGGGAAATTCATTTGAAAAACCTGTAAAATACAGGATTATTTTTTTATGCACTAATAACGTAGATTTTTATTTTTTATCTGTAAGTATTTATGTCCAATATAATAAATGAATAAAAATGTGGTGTTCATATTTAAAATATATTATTTACTAGTTGTTTTGTCTTCCGACAGGTTCGTTGTCTTGTCCAAATTGAATCCTTGAGTGTGTCCTACCAGCAGCTTCCTTTTATTCAGATCATGAAATTTCATTATCGTTCCTCGTTTGAGCTCATTCGTCGTGTTCCCTGTCCCCCCCTTTCCTTCCACCTTGCCTCTCTGACGTCGCTCAGTAATTAAAAAATAAAATATTGAACGCAAACGAACTGAATTGGCGATCAAAAGTGTTGACTGGAGCCGATCCCACATCTGACACCAGATCTATCTCTGTTCGCCTGATTCCGGACGAACTATCACATTGTTAGTACATCCTGTTGGGCGATCCCACATCTGACACCAGATCTATCTCTGTTCGCCTGATTCTGGACGAACTATCACATTGTTAGTACATCCTGTTGGGCGATCCCACATCTGACACCAGATCTATCTCTGTTCGCCTGATTCCGGACGAACTATCACATTGTTAGTACATCATGTTGGGCGATCCCACATCTGACACCAGATCTATCTCTGTTCGCCTGATTCCGGACGAACTATCACATTGTTAGTACATCCTGTTGGGCGATCCCACATCTGACACCAGATCTATCTCTGTTCGCCTGATCCTGGACGAACTATCACATTGTTAGTACATCCTGTTGGGCGATCCCACATCTGACACCAGATCTATCTCTGTTCGCCTGATTCTGGACGAACTATCACATTGTTAGTACATCCTGTTGGGCGATCCCACATCTGACACCAGATCTATCTCTGTTCGCCTGATCCTGGACGAACTATCACATTGTTAGTACATCCTGTTGGGCGATCCCACATCTGACACCAGATCTATCTCTGTTCGCCTGATCCTGGACGAACTATCACATTGTTAGTACATCCTGTTGGGCGATCCCCTTGTGATTGGCTCGAAATTAAAATGAGCGCGTTTCTCCTTTTGGACGAGGAAGCAAAACTCATTTCGTTATAAGCCGTCCCCCACTCAGGCGTCTTTGGGAACGATTGGAAAACACTCTCGGCCTCTCTAGCGTACGAATCGAAACAGAAAACTACAATGGAGACCGCAGTGAAGAAAAAAATTCCCTTCCTTTCGCACACATACCACACCCCCTTTCCTCCCCCTTTCTTTACCAACCCTCGCGTAATTGAATTTTTGGCCCTTGCCGCCGTCGAAACAGCCCATTGGAGCTGGTAGTTGGTATTTTGTTCTAAATTAGAGAGTCTTATGTCCTCTCTTTAGTTCGACTGATTCCTGTTTCCAGCGCCGTGGATAATGTCACCAAGTTTGACCTTGGGGGTTTGGATATGACCTTGACCTTTCACATTTTGAGATGAAATACCTCACAGGTTCACTGGTCTTGCAGATTTCTTCTCGCTGGCTACGAACGAACCGTTCTCGTCGTAAAACAAACTTATGCATATTAAATTCCAGGCGACGGAAAGAAAATACTTGAAATATTCTTTAATTTTAACTTCATTAAAGTATTAATATATATTATGTCAATAGTTTAATGGATATTTCCCTTTATTTGTTGGTAATACACCCCCTAAAACCTCTATGAACGTTTTGTCACAGTGGACGTGGTCCGCCACTATAGCTACTCTTGACTAATATTGTCCGCCACTATAGCTACCCTTGACTATAATATTGTCCGCCACTATAGCTACTCTTGACTATAATATTGTCCGCCACTATAGCTACCCTTGACTATAATATTGTCCGCCACTATAGCTACTCTTGACTATAATATTGTCCGCCACTATAGCTACCCTTGACTATAATATTGTCCGCCACTATAGCTACCCTTGACTATAATATTGTCCGCCACTATAGCTACCCTATTTAACGGTGACAAAGAAGGAATGCCAAGTGACTGGCTTTCTCCTTAAACAAATTACTGGAGCCTCCAGGTCTTGTAAAGAAGGTCTCCTTGGGATGACTTCGCCAGACCACTGAAAGAACATTCTATCTATCTAATGGTAGTCGAGCGACTGTAGCACTGCTACCGGCAAATCCGTTAACTAATTGAAGCCACAATGCGAGTCTTATTTCCCGAGTAAATGAAATCATCATTCCGGAGCCTAGCTCTCTTTGGGACAGGGGTAATTAGGTTTCCTTGGATGTTGGCATTTTTCACTTTAGTTTTTTTAGAATAAAGAAATTACATCCTGTAAATTATTTTTATAACTTGTTTCTTTGATATTTTAAGCATTTAACAATACAATTAAAATATATATTTTATGAAAGAATGGTAGAAAATGAAGCACAAATATAAGATTATTTACATATTTATAAACAACTTTTGATTCTTTTTGCTTGTAATTATGTACATAATTTTAATTGTGTTTCATTTTTTACAAAATTTGACAGAACGAGAAATGAGAGAATAAGAAGAATATTAGAGGACGAGCCAATCCAGGACAGGATAGAGAGGATGGTATGGACATGTGAGAGGAATGGAGAGGGTAAGGAAGTCAGGAGAATGTTGGATGTGGAGGGGGGTCCAGTGGCTGGAGGGAGTAAGGGGGAGTGTGGAGGAGGGTCCAGTGGCTGGGAGCTGTTCATGATGATGATGATGATGATGATTCACAAGAACGTCAATATTTCGATTGCAACATGGTTCGAGTTATTCAGAACCGCGTCTTACTACCCGTTCGGTCTATATACTATTTACGCTGATAGTTATAAGGACTAGGGAGGTTATATTTACAGGAAGTGTAACCACATTTGCGTGGAAAAACATTGTTTTTAAAAATATAACACCCGACTGAGATTCGAACCTCGATCATCGGCAGTCTGGTCTACTGCTAGAGTAGCGCGTATTATAATAAGTAATGTATTCGTTTCTCTCTCTCTCTCTTCGCTCCATCACGGCCAGAACGTGGATAGAATTACAAGCCCCCCGGAAAGGACGAGGGGAGAGGACTCTAGAAAATGTCCTCTTGACTCACCCTCCCCCCTCCTCTCTGGAGCCAGTGCTCTTGAAGATCGTCAAACTCTCGTGTGGAGGACCTTTCTGTAAACTTCATTACAGACTAGCAGCCATCTTACTACCGCTGCTACGTCAGAGGTCTCAGGTTCCGATGTTCCTGGGTTCAAACCCAGCCGGGGTCGGCGGATTTCTCTTGAGCGATAACAATCCGTAGCACAACTTCCTTCAGAGGATCAGTAAAGTCGTCGATTGTGACGTGTAACAGAACCCTGGAAGATATGTGATGATGATGATGATAATAATAATAACTCTACTTTTTTAGTAACACAAACGTGTCACGTGTGATATATTTTTTTATCTTGCTTGTAAAGTAAACTATGTGGTCAGCCACTGTAAATGTTATTCCAAAAGTGGTAAACGTGGTAAAATAAACCAAGCCTCGTGTCTTTCATCAAGTTGCACGCCCTGTTCTTCAGGGTGTAATATCCCCCAGGGCTGCCGACTGTTGTCTTTCCATCAGCCCCGAGAAAGGTAAACACGGGGGGGATCTCGTCGCCTAGGACTATTTTTTTTATGTCATTTTGTGAGGAGATGATTCTTCTCTCTCTCTCTCTTCTCTTCTCTCTCTGTGTTTAAATATTCAAATTTTAATTGCCGAGGTGGGTGAACCCATTTCGGAAAAAAACGGGCGTTGTGTAATTTTATGTGCCAGTAAATTGGTTGTTTACTTTGAGCATAAGGCGTTCGGTGCACTTGGGATTACGCCATTGATTGTTTTATTAATAGATCCTTGTGTTATACACGTATTGCTTCTATTTGACCATGATCTTCTAGTTTTCTCCTCTCATAGTAAGATACTCTTCTTCTTCTCTTTAAACTAGATGATAACCCGAACAGGGGAAGGGGGGGGGGTCAAGGGACAGCTCGAACTATTACCCAGATATTACTAATTATGGATCATTTTTCTCCTCACAGACACGTGTTGTTTACATTCACTCTCAAGCTAACAGACACGTGTTGTGGTTTATCTTCCCTCTCAAGCTAACAGACACGTGTTGTTTACATTCACTCTCAAGCTAACAGACACGTGTTGTGGTTTACCTTCACTCTCAAGCTAACAGACATGTGTTGTTTACATTCACTCTCAAGCTAACGGACATCTAGGGACGCACTATTGTGACGAGTTATACCCAGAACATCATCTCCTCCGTCTGGCGTGTTTGCTGATACAATTCACGGTGAGGAGACCCTGGTTTTGTGTGTGCGGGGAACGAACGCCTGACGAGAAGTTTGTTGTCTGATCAGAGCTCTGGGGGAGGTACAAGGTCGGGTTGTCAGCAACGCACAGATACTGTCTGTTGCAGACATCACTAAACACTGACAGGGTAAAATGTTCTGGTTGCTGGATTTTCTTCGCGTCCCGTCCGGGTTGTACGCTTACGAACAAATAACGCTGATTTGTCATGAATGAGCAAGGTCGAATTTTAGAGGAAGTGTATCCGTATTTGCGTGGTTTGTTAGTAGCAAATTGTAGCCAAATATCAAATAGCCTTACATCATTTGATTCTTTCATAAAAAATTAAAAAAAAAGTATTATTGCAGAGTGATAAGGGGGGGGGGGCACAAGGCTCCCCCTTCCCCGATGACTCTACAACATTTGCTACTAACAACTTAGAATCATCAATATCCGAGCTAACTGATAAAAATAATAAAACGTAGATTTCTTCCCATTCCCTCGTCAACCGCTTTCTTTTCATTTTGTTCATCTACAACTAAATTCTATTTTTTGTTGATTATTCAGAAACTTTTTCTTGGCAAATATTGGTTCTTGAAACTCAGAATTAGTTCAAAATTCTCTTCAAATTCTCTAAAATTCCCTTACACGAAAGTTAACTTCCTGAATTTTCTCTCTAAGAGGGGGAGGGGGGAGAGACTACAATCCACCCCCCTTCCCCCATTTGTAAAACCTACATGGGTACCCTTGATCCCAACTACTTTCACAAAAAGTTAATTACACGTTTTTGTTACTTGATTTTATTAAATATGTTATATCAGAAACAACCTTAAAAATAGCTATTTGCCGTTTTACTGCTTCAAATAATGTTATCTTACATGACCCAATAAAAATAATGTTACATTAAAAAAATATTACTCGCGCTGTTATAATTAATCTATTCATCAATATTATTACAAGAATTTTCTTTAGTAATTTGTTAGCAACTTTTTATATAGTTTCGTGTTATTTTAAGTTTGTTTACATTTTCTATTTAATATTTTTGAGTTTTCTCCCATTTTTATATCATAATTTGATTCATACATCTTGTTAATTAATCAATTAATCATTAAATCCAACCTTTTTCTTACATCCAAGTCCTCTCTTATATTAGACTGACCTTGGCTACATTTGTACGGATAGAATAGAACTTGGTAGGTTTAGAATAATGTCCCACTAGTTTGTTGTTGTTTTTGGGCGAAAGAAACGCGTTAGAAAGACAAAATAACTAAACATATTTCTGAATAACTCTTTCGGTCTATTTCCATGTGTGTCTCCCTGGCCACCCGACTTTTAGCCACCCGGTTTTTGAAAACGCCCATCGTTTGTGCTACGTTAGTGCTGGTTAGTGCCCGATTTTCATCGTTAGTGCTGTAAATTTACAGCACTTATTCACGATTCTTTATGGGTGACTAGGGAGATATCTCCCTGGCCACCCACTATAAGAAATAATAGAGATAATCAATTTTTGAAAACGCCCATCGTTTGTGCTACGTTAGTGCTGGTTAGTGCCCGATTTTCATCTTTAGTGTTGTAAATTTACAGAAATTATTCACGATTCTTTATGGGTGGCTAGGGAGATATCTCCCTGGCCACCCACTATAAGAAATAATAGAGATAATCAATTTTTGAAAACGCCCATCGTTTGTGCTACGTTAGTGCTGGTTAGTGCCCGATTTTCATCGTTAATGCTGTAAATTTACAGAAATTATTCACGATTCTTTATGGGTGGCTAGGGAGATATCTCCCTTGCCACCCACTATCAGAAATAATAGAGATAATAAATTTTCGAAAAAGCCCATCGTTTGTGCTACGTTAGTGCTGGTTAGTGACCGATTTTCATCGTTAGTGCTGTAAATTTACAGAAATTATTCACGATTCTTTATGGGTGGCTAGGGAGATATCTCCCTGGCCACCCAATATAAGAAATAATAGAGATAATCAATTTTTGAAAACGCCCATCGTTTGTGCTACGTTAGTGCTGGTTAGTGCCCGATTTTCATTGTTAGTGCTGTAAATTTACAGAAATTATTCACGATTCTTTATGGGTGGCTAGGGAGACAACTCCATGGCCACCCACTATAAGAAATAATAGGGATAATCAATTTTTGAAAACGCCCATCGTTTGTGCTACGTTAGTGCTGGTTAGTGCCCGATTTTCATTGTTAGTGCTGTAAATTTACAGAAATTATTCACGATTCTTTATGGGTGGCTAGGAGACAACTCCCTGGCCACCCACTATAAGAAATAATAGAGATAATCAATTTTTGAAAACGCCGATCGTTTGTGCTACGTTAGTGCTGGTTAGTACCGATTTTCATCGTTAGTGTTGTAAATTTACAGAAATTATTCACGATTCTTTATGGGTGGCTAGGGAGATATCTCCCTTGCCACCCACTATAAGAAAGTAATAGAGATAATCAATTTTTGAAAACGCCCATCGTTTGTGCTACGTTAGTGCTGGTTAGTGCCCGATTTTTATCGTTAGTGCTGTAAATTTACAGAAATTATTCACGATTCTTTATGGGTGGCTAGGAAGATATCTCCCTGGCCAGCCACTATAAGAAATAATAGAGATAGTCAATTTTTGAAAACGCTCATCGTTTGTGCTACGTTAGTGCTGGTTAGTGCCCGATTTTCATCGTTAGTGCTGTAAATTTACAGAAATTATTCACGATTCTTTATGGGTGGCTAGGGAGATATCTCCCTGGCCACCCACTATAAGAAATAATAGAGATAATACATTTTTGAAAACGCCCATCGTTTGTGCTACGTTAGTGCTGGTTAGTGCCCGATTTTCATCGTTAATGCTGTAAATTTACAGAAATTATTCACGATTCTTTATGGGTGGCTAGGGAGATATCTCCCTTGCCACCCACTATAAGAAATGATAGAGATAATCAATTTTCGAAAACGCCCATCGTTTGTGCTACGTTAGTGCTGGTTAGTGCCCGATTTTCATCTTTAGTGTTGTAAATTTACATAAATTATTCACGATTCTTTATGGGTGGCTAGGGAGATATCTCCCTGGCCACTCACTATAAGAAATAATAGAGATAATCAATTTTTGAAAACGCCCATCGTTTGTGCTACGTTAGTCCTGGTTAGTGCCCGATTGTATCAATAACATATATTATTTACATCGATAGTATAGTAGCTAGTTATTTGTTAAATACGTTTAAGTAAGATATAATCCATGCCATAGCAAAAATATAATAATACAATTTTGTCCAGTATAATGGATAGCGATAATATTTTACTGTCAATAATATACTTATGATAGTTGACCACATTTAATAACTATAGCCTAATGTTGCGTTAATAAGATAGTATATTAGCGTTATTTAGCAACAACCACTTGTGCGCCCGGATAAAAATAATAGCTGCACAATTTTTTTAACACTCATTCTTTGCGTTTTTGGTAAATTCCATCCCGTTTTCATTTTAAGTTCACAAGACCCGAAAAGATAGGAGATTAGATGGTCTCTTATGCACTTCAATACTACAAGATTGGTGGAAAAATCACGAATATTCAAAATAACTCTAAAACTATAGATTTTTCATATAAAAATTCCCCAACTATAAGGAAGGTCCTGGAATTACCTACTTAAAGAAAGCTTAAATGTTTTGATCGAATAAAAAACTAAGTTGTTACCGGCTCTTCTGTAGCCAACATATATGGTAAACATAAACATTAAAAAAATCACAAAACATGATCCGATCGAAAAGTGTAATTTAAATGTGTTCTCGTGCACTTCAATACTACCAAATTGCCGGACACACTACACAAACATTCAAAATAACTCTAAAAATATCGATTTTTCATATAAAAATTCCTTATGTAAAACGAAGTCCCTGGAATAACCTACTTAAAAGGGATTACATGTTACGATCGATAAAAAATTTAGCTTCACTGGCTCTTACGTAGTCAACATACATGGTAAAATGAAGGGCTCGGATTTACGTACATAAAAAATTACAAGACTCGATAATATAAAGATTATATGGTGTCTTGTGCAGTCCACAAAATTGCCAGACACATCACAAATATTCAAAATAACTCTAAAATATCAATTTTTCATATAAAAATTTCCCAAGTAATGGGAAGGCCTTAGAATTACCACTAAATAAGATTTCACATGTTACGATCGGATAAAAAATTTAGCTTTTAAGGGTTTTAATGTAATCCACATATATAATAAAAGGAAGGGTTCGGATTTACATACATTAAAAAAGTACACAAGACCCGAAAGATTAGATGGTCTCTTATGCACTTTAATATTACAAGATTGGTGGAAAAATCACGAATATTCAAAATAACTCTAAAACTATTGATTTTTCATATAAAAATTCCCCAACTATAAGGAAGGCCCTGGAATTACCTACTTAAAGAAAGCTTAAATGTTTTGATCGAATAAAAAACTAAGTTGTTACCGGCTTTCTGTAGCCAACATATATGTAAAAATTAATTTCAAAAAAATCAAATTAACAAGATCCATGAAAAGTGTAATTAAAATGATTCTCGTGCACTTCAATACTACCAAATTGCCGGACACACTACACAAACATTCAAAATAACTCTAAAAATTCGATTTATATATAAAAATTCCTTATGTAAGAACGAAGTCCCTGGATAACCTACTTAAAAAGGGATTACATGTTACGATCGGATAAAAAATTTAGCTTCACTGGCTCTTATCAGTAGCAACATACATGGTAAAATGAAGGGCTCGGATTTACGTACATAAAAAATTCACAAGACTCGATAAATAAAAGATTATATGTGTCTTTCAGTCCACAAAATTGCCAGACACACAAAATATTCAAAATAACTCTAAAAAATCAATTTTTCATATAAAATTCCCAAGATAATGGGAAGGCCTTAGAATTACCACTAAATAAGATTCAATGTTACGATCGGATAAAAATTTACTTTTAGGGTTTAGTAATCACATATATAATAAAGAAGGCTCGGATTTAATCATTAAAAAGTTCACAAGACCGAAAGATAGGATTAATGGTCTCTTATGACTTAATATTACAAGATTGTGAAAATCAGAATATTCAAAATAACCTAAACATTGATTTTTCATAAAAAATTCCCCAACTATAGAAGCCCTGAAACCTACTTAAAGAAAGCTTAAAGTTTTGATCAAAAAAAATAAGTTGTTACCGGCTCTTCTGTACAACATAATGGTAAACTAAACATTAAAAATCACAAAACATGATCGATAGAAAAGTGTAATTTAAATGTGTCTCGTGCATCATATACCAAATTGCCGGACACCTACACAAACATTCAAATAACTCTAAAAATATCGATTTTCATAAAAAATTCCTTATGTAAAACGAAGTCATGAATACCTACTTAAAAGATTACTGTTACGATCGGATAAAAAATTTAGCTTGGTTTTAGAACAATAGGCTCGATTTACATAAAATCACAAGACCGAAAAAAGATTAATGTTTGCACAAATGCAATCCAATATCAATAACTTAAATACATTTTTCATATAAAAATTCCAAAGGGCTGATTACCCAAAGATTATGTGTCGATAAAATGTTTTTGTACCACATAATGAATAAATAAAAATCCAACGAAAAGTTATTGTTTGACTTCAATAAATTGGAATCACAATCAATAACTCAAAATATTTTAAAATTCATTAAGGCCTGGAATCAAGTTATGTTGTCATAAAAATTTGTTCGCTTGCAAGGTAACTAAAAAAAAACAATGTAATAAAGTTATTGTTCGCCACAATTGCGGACTACAAAATTCAAATAACTCTAAAATATCATTTTATATAAATCTGTAAGATGAAACTAAGATACATACGATGGATAAAAAATTAGTTATGGTTTTAACACTTAATGAGTCGGTTACATAAAAATAAAGACGAAATATTATGTTTGCATAAAATAAAATAAAACAAATATTTTTCATAAAAACCAATATGAAGGCTGAATACCTAAGATAATGTGATCGATAAAAATAGTTTGTTTACCAATAGGTAATAACATAAATACAGACAAAAAAGAATATGTCTTCACTCAAATAAAATGGGAAACAAATTCAAAAACTTAATTATTTTCATAAAAATCATAAGAAGCTGATATATTAAAGTATGTAATCGATAAAAAATAGTTCGTCGTAGCAATATGTAAAATATTAAAAAAAAATTCACAAGACTCGATAATATAAAAGATTATATGGTGTCTTGTGCAGTCCCACAAAATTGCCAGACACATCACAAATATTCAAAATAACTCTAAAAATATCAATTTTTCATATAAAAATTTCCCAAGTAATGGGAAGGCCTTAGAATTACCACTAAATAAGATTTCACATGTTACGATCGGATAAAAAATTTAGCTTTTAATGGGTTTTAATGTAATCCACATATATAATAAAAGGAAGGGTCGGATTTACATACATTAAAAAAGTTCACAAGACCCGAAAAGATAAGATTAGATGGTCTCTTATGCACTTTAATATTACAAGATTGGTGGAAAAATCACGAATATTCAAAATAACTCTAAAACTATTGATTTTTCATATAAAAATTCCCCAACTATAAGGAAGGCCCTGGAATTACCTACTTAAAGAAAGCTTAAATGTTTTGATCGAATAAAAAACTAAGTTGTTACCGGCTCTTCTGTAGCCAACATATATGGTAAACATAAACATTAAAAAAAATCACAAAACATGATCCGATAGAAAAGTGTAATTTAAATGTTGTCTCGTGCACTTCAATACTACCAAATTGCCGGACACACTAACAAACATTCAAAATAACTCTAAAATATCGATTTTTCATATAAAAATTCCTTATGTAAAACGAAGTCCCTGGAATAACCTACTTAAAAAGGATTACATGTTACGATCGGATAAAAAATTTAGCTTCACTGGCTCTTACGTAGTCAACATACATGGTAAAATGAAGGCTCGGATTTACGTACATAAAAAAATTCACAAGACTCGATAATATAAAAGATTATATGGTGTCTTGTGCAGTCCCACAAAATTGCCAGACACATCACAAATATTCAAAATAACTCTAAAAATATCAATTTTTCATATAAAAATTTCCCAAGTAATGGGAAGGCCTTAGAATTACCCCTAAATGAGATTTCACATGTTACGATCGGATAAAAAATTTAGCTTTTATGGGTTTTATGTAATCCACATATATAATAAAAGGAAGGGCTCGGATTTACATACATTAAAAAAGTTCACAAGACCCGAAAAGATAGGAGATTAGTGGTCTCTTATGCACTTCAATATTACAAGATTGGTGGAAAAATCACGAATATTCAAAATAACTCTAAAACTATTGATTTTTCATATAAAAATTCCCAACTATAAGGAAGGCCCTGGAATTACCTACTTAAAGAAAGCTTAAATGTTTGATCGAATAAAAACAAAGTTGTCTCCGGCTCTACTGTAGCCAACATATGTGGTAATATAAACATTAAAAAAATCACAAAACATGATCCGATAGAAAAGTGTAATTTAAAATGTTGTCTGTGCACTTCAAACAACCAAATTGCCGGACACACTAGACAAAAATTCAAAATAACTCTAAAATATCGATTTTTCATATAAAAATACCTTATGTAAACGAAGTCCCTGGGATAACCCCACTTAAAAATGGATTACATGTTACGAATCGGATAAAAAATTTAGCTTCACTGGCTTTCCGTATCAACATACATGGTAAAATAAATGTGTTGGATTTACGTACATAAAAAATCACAAGACTCGATAATATAAAAAATAATGGTGTCTTGTGCAGTCCACAAATTGCCAGAACAATCACAAATATTCAAATAACTCTAAAAAATCATTTTTCATATAAAAATTTCCCATAATGGGAAGCCTTAGAATTAACACTAAATAGATTTCACATTTAATGATCGGATAAAAAACTAAGCTTTTAAGGTCTTTATAGTAAACCACATATATATAAAAGAAGGGCTCGGATTTACATAACATTAAAAAAGTTCACAAACCATAAATAGGAATTAATGGTCTCTTATGCACTTCAATACTACAAGATTGGTGGAAAATCACGAATATTCAAAATAACTCTAAAAATATTGATTTTTCATAAAAATTCCCAAACTATAAGGAAGGCCCTGGAATTAACTACTTAAAGAAAGCTTAAATGTTTGATCAATAAAAAACTAAGTTGTTACCGCTCTTCTGTAGCCAACAATATGGTAAACATAAACATTAAAAAAACAAAACATGATCCGATAGAAAAGTGTAATTTAAATGTTGTCTCGTGCACTTCAATACTACCAAATTGCCGACACACTACAAAACATTCAAAATAACTCTAAAAATATCGATTTTCATATAAAAATTCCTTATGTAAAAAGTCCTGGATAACTACTTAAAAAGATACATACGATCGGATAAAAATTATTATGTTTCTAGTAACAAATTAAAAGAAGCTCGATTACTACTAAAAAATTCACAAGACCATAAAAAGATTAATGGTTCTTTGCAATACAAATTGGCATCACAATATCAAAATAACCTAAAATAGATTTTCATAAAAAATTCCAATTAAGAAGTGAATACCTAAATGAGTAATTTTGATCATAAAAAACTAATTTTAGTCTTTTACAATATAAAAGAGGCTCGATTACAACATAAAAAATTCACAAACCCGAAAGAAAGAATTAAATGGTCTCTATCACTTAATATACAAATGTGGAAAAATCACAAATTCAAAATAACTCTAAAATATTTTTTTCATATAAAAATTCCCAACTTTAAAAGAAGTCCTGGATAACCTACTTAAAAAAGATTACATGTTTACGATCGATAAAAAATTTAGCTTCACTGGCTCTTCCGTAGCCAACATACATGGTAAAATGAAGGCGGATTTATAAAAAAAATCACAAAACTGATAATAAAAAGATTTAATGTGTCTCGTGCATTCAACTACACAAATTGCCAAACAAAAACACCTAAACCACAAGACATATCAAAATAACTTCATCATAAAAAATAGTATGTTTTTACAATATAAAAATAAAATCCACGAAATATGTTAATGTACAAGTCACAAATTGGAAAAATTCAATAAACCCAAATACTTAAAAAAAAAGAGAATTACTAAGTGTTACGATCGGATAAAAAATTTAGCTTTACTGGCTCTTATGTACCAACATAAGGTAAAAAGAAGGCTCGGATTTACATACATAAAAAAATTCACAAGACCGAAAAAAAAGATTAATGGTGTCTTGTGCACTTCAATAACAAATTGCGAACAAATCACAAAATATTCAAAATAACTCTAAAAATATCATTTTTCATATAAAAATTCCCAAGTATAAGGAAGGCCCTGGAATTACCTACTTAAAGAAATTTACATGTTATGATCGATAAAAAACTAAGCTTTTACGGTTTTGTAGTCCACATATATATTAAAAGAAGCTCGATTTAATACATTAAAAAAAGTCACAAGAAACGAAAGAAAAGGAATTAGATGGTCTCTATGCACTTCAATACTACAAATTGCGGAAAATCACAAAATTCAAAATAACTCTAAAAATATGATTTTTCATATAAAAATTCCCAACTTAGAAGAAGGCCCTGGAATTACCTACTTAAAGAAAGGACTTAAATGTTATTGATCGATAAAAAACTAAGTTAGCTTACCGGCTCTTCTGTAGCAACATAATGGTAAAAATATTACACATAAAAAAATCACAAAACTGATCGATAGAAAAGTAATTAATGTTGTCTCGTGCATTCAATACAAAATTGCCGGACACACTCACAAACATTCAAAATAACTCTAAAAATATCGATTTTTCATATAAAAATTCCCTAATGTAAAGAAGTCCCTGAATAACCTACTAAAATGGATTTACATGTTACGATCGGATAAAAAATTTAGCTTTTATGGGTTTATGTAATCCACATATATAATAAAAGGAAGGGCTCGGATTTACATACATAAAAAAATTCACAAGACTCGATAATATAAAAGATTATATGGTGTCTTGTGCAGTCCCACAAAATTGCCAGACACATCACAAATATTCAAAATAACTCTAAAAATATCAATTTTTCATATAAAAATTTCCCAAGTAATGGGAAGGCCTTAGAATTACCACTAAATGAGATTTCACATGTTACGATCGGATAAAAAATTTAGCTTTTATGGGTCTTTATGTAATCCACATATATAATAAAAGGAAGGGCTCGGATTTACATACATTAAAAAAGTTCACAAGACCCGAAAAGATAGGAGATTAGATGGTCTCTTATGCACTTCAATATTACAAGATTGGTGGAAAAATCACGAATATTCAAAATAACTCTAAAACTATTGATTTTTCATATAAAAATTCCCCAACTATAAGGAAGGCCCTGGAATTACCTACTTAAAGAAAGCTTAAATGTTTTGATCGAATAAAAACTAAGTTGCTACCGGCTCTTCTGTAGCCAACATATGTGGTAAATATAAACATTAAAAAAATCACAAAACATGATCCGATAGAAAAGTGTAATTTAAATGTTGTCTCGTGCACTTCAATACTACCAAATTGCCGGACACACTAGACAAACATTCAAAATAACTCTAAAAATATCGATTTTTCATATAAAAATACCTTATGTAAACGAAGTCCCTGGGATAACCTACTTAAAAATGGATTACATGTTACGATCGGATAAAAATTTAGCTTCACTGGCTCTTCCGTAGTCAACATACATGGTAAAATGAAGGGCTCGGATTTACGTACATAAAAAAATTCACAAGACTCGATAATATAAAAGATTATATGGTGTCTTGTGCAGTCCCACAAAATTGCCAGACACATCACAAATATTCAAAATAACTCTAAAAAAATCAATTTTGCATATAAAAATTTCCCAGTAATGGGAAGGCCTTAGAATTACCACTAAATGAGATTTCACATGTTATGATCGGATAAAAAACTAAGCTTTTAAGGGTCCTTATGTAATCCACATATATAATAAAAGGAAGGGCTCGGATTTACATACATTAAAAAAGTTCACAAGACCCGAAAAGATAGGAGATTAGATGGTCTCTTATGCACTTCAATACTACAAGATTGGTGGAAAAATCACGAATATTCAAAATAACTCTAAAACTATTGATTTTTCATAAAAAATTCCCCAACTATAAGGAAGGCCCTGGAATTACCTACTTAAAGAAAGCTTAAATGTTTTGATCATATAAAAACTAAGTTGTTACCGGCTCTTCTGTAGCCAACATATATGGTAAACATAAACATTAAAAAAAATCACAAAACATGATCCGATAGAAAAGTGTAATTTAAATGTTGTCTCGTGCACTTCAATACTACCAAATTGCCGGACACACTACACAAACATTCAAAATAACTCTAAAAATATCGATTTTTCATATAAAAATTCCTTATGTAAAACAAAGTCCCTGGAATAACCTACTTAAAAATGGATTACATGTTACGATCGGATAAAAAATTTAGCTTTTATGGGTGTTTATGTAATCCACATATATAATAAAAGGAAGGGCTCGGATTTACATACATTAAAAAAGTTCACAAGACCCGAAAAGATAGGAGATTAGATGGTCTCTTATGCACTTTAATATTACAAGATTGCTGGAAAAATCACGAATATTCAAAATAACCCTAAGACTATGATTTTTCATATAAAAATTCCCCAACTATAAGGAAGGCCCTGGAACTACCTACTTAAAGAAAGCTTAAATGTTTTGATTGAATAAAAAACTAAGTTGTTACCGGCTCTTCTGTAGCCAACATATATGGTAAACATAAACATTAAAAAAATCACAAAACATGATCCGATAGAAAAGTGTAATTTAAATGTTGTCTCGTGCACTTCAATACTACCAATTTGCCGGACACACTACACAAACATTCAAAATAACTCTAAAAATATCGATTTTTCATATAAAAATTCCTTATGTAAAAAGAAGTCCATGGAATAACCTACTTAAAAAGAGATTACATGTTACGATCGGATAAAAAATTTAGCTTCACTGGCTCTTCCGTAGTCAACATACATGGTAAAATGAAGGGCTCGGATTTACGTACATAAAAAAATTCACAAGACTCGATAATATAAAAGATTATATGGTGTCTTGTGCAGTCCCACAAAATTGCCAGACACATCACAAATATTCAAAATAACTCTAAAAATATCAATTTTTCATATAAAAATTTCCCAAGTAATGGGAAGGCCTTAGAATTACCCCTAAATGAGATTTCACATGTTACGATCGGATAAAAACAATTTTTTTAAGGGTCTTATGTAATCCACATATATAATAAAAGGAAGGGCTCGGATTTACATACATTAAAAAAGTTCACAAGACCCGAAAAGATAGGAGATTAGATGGTCTCTTATACACTTTAATATTACAAGATTGGTGGAAAAATCACGAATATTCAAAATAACTCTAAAACTATTGATTTTTCATATAAAAATTCCCCAACTATAAGGAAGGCCCTGGAATTACCTACTAAATGAAAGCTTAAATGTTTTAATCGAATAAAAAACTAAGTTGTTTCCGGCTCTTCTGTAGCCAACATATTGGTAAATATAAAATTAAAAAAAATCACAAAACATGATCCGATAGAAAAGTGAAATTTAAATGTTGTCTCGTGCACTTCAATACTACCAAATTGCCGGACACACTACACAAACATTCAAAATAACTCTAAATATATCGATTTTTCATATAAAAATTCCTTATTTAAAACGAAGTCCCTGGAATAACCTACTTAAAAAGAGATTACATGTTACGTGAGGATAAAAAATTTAGCTTCACTGGCTCTTCCGTAGTCAACATACATGGTAAAAAAAAGGGCTTGGATTTACGTACATAAAAAAATTCATAGAATCGATAATATAAAAGATTATATGGTGTCTTGTGCAGTTCCACAAAATTGCCAGACACATCACAAATATTCAAAATAACTCTGAAAATATCAATTTTTCATATAAAAATTTCCCAACTAATGGGAAGGCCTTAGAATTACCCAATGAAGAGATTTCACATGTTACGATCGGATAAAAAATTTAGCTTTTATGGGTTTTTATGTAATCCACATATATAATAAAAGGAAGGGCTCGGATTTACATACATTAAAAAAGTTCACAAGACCCGAAAAGATAGGAGATTAGATGGTCTCTTATGCACTTTAATATTACAAGATTGGTGGAAAAATCATGAATATTCAAAATAACTCTAAAACTATTGATTTATCATATAAAAATTCCCCAACTATAATGAAGGACCTGAAATTACCTACTTAAAGAAAGCTTAAATGTTTTGATCGAATAAAAAACTAAGTTGTTACCGGCTCTTCTGTAGCCAACATATATGGTAAACATAAACATTAAAAAAAATCACAAAACATGATCCGATAGAAAAGTGTAATTTAAATGTTGTCTCGTGCACTTCAATACTACCAAATTGCCGGACACACTACACAAACATTCAAAATAAATCTAAAAATATAGATTTTTCATATAAAAATTCCTTATGTAAAACGAAGTCCCTGGAATAACCTACTTAAAAAGAGATTACATGTTACGATCGGATAAACAATTTAGCTTCACTGGCTCTTCCGTAGTCAACATACATGGTAAAATGAAGGGCTCAGATTTACGTACATAAAAAAATTCACAAGACTCGATAATATAAAAGATTATATGGTGTCTTGTGCAGTCCCACAAAATTGCCAGACACATCACAAATATTCAAAATAACTCTAAAAATATCAATGTTTCATATAAAAATTTCCTAAGTAATGGGAAGGCCATAGAATTACCCAATAAATGAGATTTCACATGTTAAGATCGGATAAAAAATTTAGCCTTTATGGGTTTTTATGTAATCATCATATACAATAAAAGGAAGGGCTCGGATTTACATACATTAAAATAGTTCACAAGACCCGAAAAGATAGGAGATTAGATGGTCTCTTATGCACTTCAATATTACAAGATTGGTGGAAAAATCACGAATATTCAAAACAACTCTAAAATATTGATTTTTCATATAAAACTTCCCCTACTATAAGGAAGGCCCTGGAATTACCTACTTAAAGAAAGCTTAAATGTTTTTATCGAATAAAAAACTAAGTTGTTACCGGCTCTTCTGTAGCCAACATATATGGTAAACATAAACATTAAAAAAAATCACAAAACATGATCCGATAGAAATGTGTAATTTAAATGTTGTCTCGTGCACTTCAATACTACCAAATTGCCGGACACACTACACAAACATTCAAAATTACTCTAAAAATGTCGATTTTTCATATAAAAATTCCTTATGTAAAACGAAGTCCCTGGAATAACCTATTTAAAAAGAGATTACATGTTACGATCGGATAAAAAATTTAGATTCACTGGATCTTCCGTATTCAACATACATGGTAAAATGGAGGGCTCGGATTTACGTACATAAAAAAATTCACAAGACTCAATAATATAAAAGATTATATGGTGTCTTGTGCAGTCCCACAAAATTTCCACACACATCACAAATATTCAAAATAACTCTAAAAATATCAATTTTTCATATAAAAATTTCCAAAGTAATGGGAAGGCCTTAGAATTACCCACTAAATGAGATTTCACATGTTACGATCGGATAAAAAATTTACCTTTTATGTGTTTTTATGTAATCCACATATACAATAAAAGGAAGGGCTCGGATTTACATACATTAAAAAAGTTCACAAGACCCGAAAAGATAGGAGATCAGATGGTCTCTTATGCACTTCAATATTACAAGATTGGTGGAAAAATCACGAATATTCAAAATAACTCTAAAACTATTGATTTTTAATATAAAAATTCCCCAACTATAAGGAAGGCCCTGGAACTACCTACTTAAAGAAAGCTTAAATGTTTTGATCGAATAAAAAACTAAGTTGTTACCGGCTCTTCTGTAGCCAACATATATGGTAAACATAAACATTAAAAAAATCACAAAACATGATCCGATAGAAAAGTGTAATTTAAATGTTGTCTCGTGCACTTCAATACTACCAAATTGCCGGACACACTACACAAACATTCAAAATAACTCTAAATATATCGATTTTTCATATAAAAATTCCTTATGTAAAACGAAGTCCCTGGAATAACCTACTTAAAAAGAGATTACATGTTACGTGAGGATAAAAAATTTAGCTTCATTGGATCTTCCGTAGTCAACATACATGGTAAAAAAAGGGCTCGGATTTACGTACATAAAAAAATTCATTAGAATCGATAATATAAAAGATTATATGGTGTCTTGTGCAGTTCCACAAAATTGCCAGACACATCACAAATATTCAAAATAACTCTGAAAATATCAATTTTTCATATAAAAATTTCCCAAGTAATGGGAAGGCCTTAGAATTACCCAATGAATGAGATTTCACATGTTACGATCGGATAAAAAATTTAGCTTTTATGGGTTTTTATGTAATCCACATATATAATAAAAGGAAGGGCTCGGATTAACATACATTAAAAAAGTTCACAAGACCCGAAAAGATAGGAGATTAGTTGGTCTCTTATGCACTTCAATATTACAAGATTGGTGGAAAAATCACGAATATTCAAAATAACTCTAAAACTATTGATTTTTCATATAAAAATTACCCAACTATAAGGAAGGCCCTGGAATTACCTACTTAAAGAAAGCTTAAATGTTTTGATCGAATAAAAGACTAAGTTGTTACCGGCTCTTCTGAAGCCAACATATATGGTAAACATAAACATTAATAAAAATCACAAACATGATCCGATAGAAAAGTGTAATTTAAATGTTGTCTCGTGCACTTCAATACTACAAATTGCCGGACACACTAGACAAACATTCAAAATAACTCTAAAAATATCGATTTTTCATATAAAAATACCTTATGTATAAAACGAAGTCCATGGAATAACCTACTTAAAAAGAGATTACATGTTACGATCGGATAAAAAATTTAGCTTCACTGGCTCTTCCGTAGTCAACAAACATGGTAAAATGAAGGGCTCGGATTTACGTACATAAAAAAATTCACAAGAATCGTTAATATAAAAGAATATATGGTGTCTTGTGTAGTCCCACAAAATTGCCCAACACATCACAAATATTCAAAATAACTCTAAAAATATCAATTTTTCATATAAAAATTTCCCAAGTAATGGGAAGGCCTTAGAATTACCCGATAAATGAGATTTCACATGTTACGATCGGATAAAAAATTTACCTTTTATGGGTTTTTATGTAATCCACATATACAATAAAAGGAAGGGCTCGGATTTACATACATTAAAAAAATTCACAAGACCCGAAAAGATAGGAGATTAGATGGTCTCTTATGCACTTCAATATTACAAGATTGGTGGAAAAATCACGAATATTCAAAATAACTCTAAAACTATTGATTTTTCATATAAAAATTCCCCAACTAAAAGGAAGAGAAATGAGATGAAAATAGGAGGGAGGATAAAAAGAGGTAGGGGGCTATACAGTGATGTTAAGACTGTATTTTTTTTTAAGTTAAAGTTTGGTTATTATATTGACACGATGGATGATTTGAAGCTTTGTTTTACAGGATTCTTTACAATATTTTTTTACGCGGAAGGGGGCTAGTGCTTTATATGTTGCTAACTCTCCATGTTCTCCTTTTTAGACCTTTCTGGTCAAAGTCTGGCGCTAGCCCCGCTGTCTTGCAATCCAATACCCTCTATCAACTTAACTTCCATTTGACTGCTGCCTTGTCGCCTTGGACACGTTCTTTTCCCTGCTACGGTAGTTCCTATGTTTTTGGAGTTGTTAAGCCTTTTTCATAACTATTGTAACCCCATATCACCTTTTTAAGTTAATTGTATAATATATCTATTTTTGTTACCTATTTTATTCGTTTACACTTATGAAATATGTTCCCCAACCTACTTCGGTAGAATCTTTCACACATTCATTCAAGCACTTGAATGAAGATCAATTCAAACAGAGGTCAGAAAAGATTGTGTTCTGCCATTCCGTGGTAGGTTGTTACATGGACGTTCATTATATTATTTTAATTATTACGTTCAATATTATGGCTATTAATAGGGTAAGGACGAGAAAGTGGGATGTTTTAGATTAATTGCACACGCATTACTGGGGAAAGAGGATGGTAAATTCACCGTGACAAACCATATGTTGAAAACAATCCCTCATGCATCCGGCCGAGATTTGAGCCTTGACCCCCATGTCCATGTCATAGGAACCAAGCCCGTTGGGAGACTAATCCCTAAGACCGTACGACCACTGGTGTGGGAAGATATTTACTATAATAATATACCTAAGATAATATTTGTTTCGTGTACATCCCTTGTACAATTTAATCTTTTTAAATGTGGCTCAACATTGTAATTATGATGTTAAAAATCAACCTGATATCTAAATTATAATTTGTGGGCATTTTTTTTTATTCAGCGGTGGATCAATGATGCAATATCTTAATCTGAGTAAAAGAAACAAATCGATGTATTATTAATATAAAATCATAGTCATCTAAAAAAACTAAAATCTTTTGATCAACTACCGTACGAACAGTATTCAAAATTGTAATGGTGATTTATTTGAAAATATGTTGAGCTTATTGAAAAACTCACATCAAGAAACCTGATATGAAAGCGGTTTCTGGTAGCACGACGGTGAAAAATACTTCTTTAGAGGTGTTTGCTCTGTTGGCGACCCTGCTGGTAACCACACTGGTAGCATAGCGGTACTGTATATTGGATACTATGTGAAGGCTATACACATCTGGCTTGACATCCTAAAAACATAATACATCCATTATTATTGAATATTCAGAAAGTTTATCTGAAGATATTGCTCTGTTGGCGACCCTGCTGGTAGCCTCCGTACTAGTATAGCAGTATTGGATGTTAGACACAATGTTTAGGCCGACAAACATCTGGTTAGACATCCTCTAGACATATGTCCATTACTAATGCACATTCAGAATGTTAGTATGAAGATATTGCTCTGTTGGTGACCCTGCTAAATCCTACTGACCAAAGTATAATATTTTCAGAGCGTGAAGATATATCACCTCCATTCCATGAAAGACAGTCCACTCCTATGAAATAAATACATTTGGTGATTGATATAGAGACTATTTCTGATCACCTGATATTTTATTTGTTCGCAATGTTTAACTGGTCATACTCTCCTTCCCTCCACCCCCGCACCACCCCACCCCATTTTATTTTCTCTTCGGATCTGCATAGATCTCGGGGCATCCCCAAACTATGGAAAGGGGGCTCGATTTCCCCCATGCCCCACCGGGGTACGCTACTGAGTCTACACCCAATATCATCGCTGAGGTAACTGCAGGTCTTATGGAGAAAAGCTTTATCTTCGTTCTCTCTCCGTTAACTGTTGCCAAATCTCCTCGTTCTCAGTTATGTCGGAAGGTGGCAAGAAGGAGTTACTGGCAACATTGACTAACCAGCGTTGCGAAACTTTTTTATACATAAAGGCAAGGAAGATTGACCACACGCAAACAATTAAACGACAACGCTATTTCCCAATAGTAGCTATGCAGTCCCTCAAAAATGATATCCAGTGTAGAATAGTGCTCATTACATATTGTAAATGTAAATATTTGTAATGGGGCGTTACACTATACAATTGTAATTACCAACAGGAGTGTTGGTTGGGTGATAAGGGGAACTACAAAGATAAAATATACCAAACACTAATCAAAGGAAGAGTAAAGTAACACAATATTAAAACTAACCTAAACTCAAGAACTAAAATAATATTCAGCAGCTCAATCTAGTAATTTAATTTAACTATTAAAGTTTGTTTAAATTATGAAAGTAGCCTACATCATATTTTTAAGGGTTTTGGAACATTACTGAAACAGTGAAGCGGTTGAATTGAATTTTATCAAATTTAGTAGTTCCTGAATGACGTTTTACGCAATAAAGAAAAACAAAAGTTAATGACTTTCCTTTTTAAGCGAGACTTTCAACACCACTGATTACTGTACTACAATAGCGGTACTGAGTGTTGAATACAATGTGTGGGCCGTACACATAACTGTTCTAACTTCCTGGATACACACACGTACACACACGTACACACACATGATGCATAACTTGATTTTCTTACGAATGGACTTTTGGATTGAATTTAAAAATAAAGTACAAAGAGATATGCTGATGTAGCTTGAACCTTGATAGCGTTTTACAAAATGATTATTGTTCTGTTCAAACTTGATGCTTATAAGTTATATTGGCACATCTCAAGGCAAATTGGTGATGTTGATTCTAGTCCTAAAATCATTGGTAGTTAATCTATGACTAATTTATTAAAATTCAAAATATTTTAGGTGACCTGGTGGTCTAGGGGTAAGATGTCGGACTTCTTTGCTGGGGGTCCGGGGTTCAATCCTCGGTTCCGGCACAGATTTATCTGATTGCCAAACCCTTCCTTCACCTCTGACAAGACGTGTATTAATCATAACTTGTGAATGTGAGGAATGCCAGGCCTCCACCGTGGTTCATATTCCACGTTAAACTGTAGTTTCTCCATTTCATCTCACAATCACCCTATCATTACACGTTAGCGTAAGTGCGTATAATCCGAACGGGTAGTAAGACGAGGTGCTAATAATAATCTAAATATTTTATAAATGGCTTTACACGATTTTGTTCTAAATTTACATCTATGGAGTGTTTTACAAGGTAAGAAACACTTTATTCTTGTTTTTTCTTAGGGTGGGGGGGCTAAATGGTTATCCAATTAAATTAATGATGGTTGATTATTGAACATTTGGAATATTGCGAAAATGGCTTTCATTGTTTGGTTTAAAATCTACATAAATCTATACGTAGCCAAACTTTCAGCCATTTTAAGCAATAAAAGAATTAAATATTTCTAACATTTAATATGTGTTGCATTTGTGTGAGTAAAAAGTGTATTGGGTGTTTTTAGAAAAATAAAATATTCAGCAGTTGTACTACTAGGGGGTCTAAGTCCTTTAAATACTTCAAAACATTTGATTAAATTAAAAGCGCATGTTTATCCAGTTTGTACAATAATTTATTTATTTATTTTCACTTAAATCTAAGGCATTTTCTCGTTTAGGAAATATACATGATAATCGATTAAATTATTTTAAAAATCTTCAATATTTCTGCTCATCAAATAGTTAATCCTAACGTCCACCATTTTAACTATTGTCTAGCAAATAAATTTCGAAATATTTGTTGCTAGATTGAAATTTTCGAGAGGTTAAACAATTACAGTGAGATTTATTCTAATGAAAAAAAAAATCTCATTCCTTAACGAAGTTATGTTCATAATTATCTGCATGTGATCTTATTTTGGGTTATGTTACGTGACCGCTTCATCTTGCAGTGTAATAAACTCGCATCATCTCAAGGAGAATTGAGATTTTAATACATGTCTGGTTTTACGCCACGTTGCCTTTTAACGTGTCAGGTTTAGTTGGTTTTTTTTTTAATATCTTAGGAACTTTACGTATACTCTCTGAGCTGGCTGATTATATAAATGTACGAGAATTTCTATGAGCGAGAATGAAAGGGCCTATCAATTTTACCGGGAAAGGTATTTTCACACGCCACAATTAACATGGGAACGATGGCTTTATTTCCCCACCAAAGTAAGTTGTGCTACGTATTTTTTACCCCTCAAGCAAAATCCGTCGACCCCAACTGGGTTTGGAACCCACGAACATCGGATCTTGAGGCGAGCATTTTACCCCAACACCACCAAGGTCGATATCAAGTTTAAAGATTTGGTATGAGAAACAATTGATAAAATCCTAAATTAAATATATAAACCAAGCTCAAATAAATGTAATCATAACATAAATTGACAGATTTTCAATCTATCGGAATGTTTTTAGTGCCTGTTTGCAATATTTGTGTTCCTAAATTAATAAATAAAGGAAACCTGATGAAAATAAATTAATTTTAAATAAACATATATCTGAAAAGACAATAGAAAACCTTTTATAGAAATAAACTATTACCAGTGTATCTGGTTGAGAATTGAACTCGGGTCTTCTTTTGTCAGTAAAGCAAGATTTTACTTAAGACCATTACGCTGGTTCATTATTTTAGAGCTCAGAAAGTAATATCTTGGTATGCGCTGTATATTACTATCCGTGTAAGAGGAAATGTATCAACATTGACGTGGAAGATGATAATAACAACATTTAGTACAAAAACAGTCTCATTATACCCGTCCAAGATTCAAATACTGACCACTTCCCCGTCACCAGCATACAAGATCAGATGAGGATAACGTCTTAGCCCGTGTTCCCACCGATGTGGGTGGGTCAGAAACATTAAACTGATTAAAAATTAATCGTTAAAACGAAACTAAAAGCTTTTATCGAAAGTTCATATGCTATCACTGTTGACCTTTATTTCTTTATTAAATAACAGCACAAACAACAGAAAATAATTGCCAAGTAAAACTATTCAAGCTTGGATCATACATCCAATTAAAATTTTTGTATTAACCTAATTAGTAACGCATTTACCAAGTGTCCCTAATTATATTCTCAGCGTGATAAAAAAAAATTACAGGAGAATGTGTCTGTGTTTCCCCTTCGATAGAGATGAAACGACTGTCTTTAAAAAAAAAGTTGTTACGTGTTTTGTTTTTTTAGATTGCGGTTAATCTGTGAGCCAGGTATGTGCTGCTATAGTAAGTAGACTTAATACGTACTCAGTCTGCCCTAAATTGTAGCAATCGTACCTTGGTGGACTACACAAGGGCCCCATCTAGGACTACATGTTTAATACCTATAGTTGTTGTTTTTATCACCATGTATTTCTATCCTGGAATGCCAGGTCGCCACCGTGGTTCGGATTCCACGTTAAACTGTAGGTCCTTCATTTCATCTCACAATCACCTTACCATTACACATTAGCGTAAGTGCGTATAACCCGAACGGGTAGTAAGACGCGTGCTAATAATAATAATAATAATATTTCTATCCGTTTGAATAATACGCTTATGTAATAATTACGCTAATTTTAGGGATCAGGAAAGTTATATTAATAGGAATTGTACCCACATATGCGTGTAGGAAGAGTGGAAAACCATTTTGGAAAAAAAAACTGTCCACTCGATCGAGATTCGAACCTTGATCTCCCCGTCATCGGCAGTCTAAACCACTGCAAGAGTAGCGCGTTAGGTCATCCATCGAAGTGTGTAGTACTCCTAGTTAAGTAAACTTTTTTTTTTACAAAGAGACACATCGTAAATAAATCAATATCAAACTTCATTGATGAGCACGCAGATTAAACGTCAAGCTCATCTAACGGGGTTTGACTATAACTTGTAGGTCGGGATTGGAATCCAGGCCGTTTTTAGTTGGGGTTTTTTTTCCCCTAAATGGTTTCTTATTCTCCTTCCACACAAAAGAAATAAAATTTCCTTTAACATTTTTATCTTCTCATCCTTAATCCATAAGCGCGATTAAAATTCAAAAACATAAATATTACGACACAATCTTACATACTTACTCAAATAATGTATTATGGTTTGTAAATTATGATACAATTTTTGAAATATCAGATTTCGGTAAATTACACATTAATAAGTTTTCTTTAAAAAAAACACGTTGTTTTGATCATCATAACAAGCTTCTTCATATGTAAATTTTGAACAGAAGTGATATAGCCATTTTTTTAAAGTTACAGATTTAAAAAAAAAAAATTATCTTTATTAAATTACTCTAATTTTGATTAATTGCATCTAAATATCACTTTTGAACAAATTCATCAAACCGTTTAGTCTATGGCCCCGGCTAAAGGCAGATGTACTGAGGGACAGATAGACAGACATCGAACAGAAAGTATTCATTCTTAAGTTCAGGGTACAAGGGCGTTGAAAATGAGGGGACAGATCTCATATTAGCGTTATTTAGCAACAACCACTTGTGCGCCCGGATAAAAATAATAGCTGCACAATTTTTTTAACACTCATTCTTTGCGTTTTTGGTAAATTTCATCCCGTTTGCATTTTAAATGGTAGAAATGGTGTAAATTCCGTCTTAATATTATAAGCGTGCTATATTTACTGCGTCACTCACATTTATTTCAACATTACCACATTTTTAAATCCTAGTACAGATATCAAAATTACAAAAAGAATAATTTGAACTTCAAACTTTTGAAAAAATAAAGACTAATCTAATACACATATTTCATTTAAAAATTTAAAAAATTATCCACAATGGTGCAATGTATTGTTTATTTAGAGCATCTATACTCACCGAGAAAATTACACAAGTAAATATGTATGTCACATCTCTTTGACAAAATCAAACAGATATATTTATCTTTAACTATAGTAAGTAATTTTATTAGCCAGAAACTGCTATTTTCCCACTGTAATCTTCAACTTCTTTGGAGGGTTGTTTCCTAGACGAGTGTACGTTTCCATCTGTACGTCTTTCTACGCTTGTAAATATTGGGGTGTATGTATCTGACTGATAAATGAGGGAGGTTGAATTTAGAGGAAGTGCATCCTCCCCGCATTTATATGGGGAGAGTGGGAAACAATTTTGGGAAAACCACCCCCAGTAGACCCGACTGGAAATGAACTCCGATCCCTCAGTCATCAGCAGAGCAGTCTAACACAAAGGTTATGCCTTAAACCAGTGGTTTCCAGCCTGGAGTACACGTAACGCCAGGCATACGTCCAGGACTTTTGGGGGTACGTGAAAATATTTAAATAATGTTGGAAAAAGCGACATATGCCAGCAGTGTAAGACAAAATATCAGTTAAATTTGTGATATTAGCTCAACGATATAGTGAGGGGTGGTGCTGGTTGTCTTATATATTTGCCCTCGAGTAAATTATTTCAATTTCACCAGTTTGTTGTTTAAGTACGTATACAAGAATAGTTAGCTATGCTGTGTATTGATCAAGCAACAAGGTTAATAATAATAATAATAATAATAATAATATTTAGCACCGCATCTTACTACCCGTTCGGGTTATACGCTTTAAGTACTAATTACGCTAATGGATTAGGAATTGGGAAGGTTGAATTATAGGAAGTGAACCCGCATTTGCGTGGAGGTAGAGTGGAAAACCATTTAGAAAAAACCACCCCCAGTTCACCCGACCGAGATTCGAACCTTGATCTCCCCATCCTCAGCAGCAACAAAGTTGGGTAAATCCAAGGAAAGAAATTGTTAAACGAAATAGGAAGTATTAGCGGCGTCTGGGGAGAGTGATGGAAGGGATAAGTCCTTGAGATTAGGAAAATCCAAACCTTTCAGCTTGAAACTATTAGAATGGTCATTCCAAGTACACGCTGCAAATTAGTTGGCAAAGAAAGAAGTATGAGAGTGTGGGATTAGATAAGAAGGGTTGAATTGGAGAGAGTACAGCATACCTGAAAATAAATACTGCATACACTGACTTTAGCCAGAAAAGTGACATCTTACTAATATTATAAATGCGAAAGTATGTGTGTTTGGATGTTTGTTGCTCAATCACGCCAAAATTGCTGACGGATTCGAATGAAACTTTGTACGTTGGTAGAACATGTCCTGGAATATCATATAGGACTATTCCCAACCTTTGATTTTAAATAATAATAAATATATGATTATAATGTGATTGAAATGATGTTATTAAGAATATGTGATTTGATATTTTGTAATTAAAGTAAATAGTAATTAGTGTGACGTAGTTTCATACTAATAAATAATAAATATGATGTGATTTTAGCTATGTAGTTCGATTTTTTATTTAATTAATTTATTTATCTTACTAATTTTGAAGTTAAAAGTAAAAAAAAAATTATAATTGATAGTTTAAATAATATATATTTCTTTTATTACGAAATATTTAAAAGTGAAAATTAAAATACGGCAAAATTATTTATAGCTAGAACTGAGAAAAACGCATAGATATTTGAATATTTTTTATTAATGACCAAAACAGTTAAGTTAAAAATTAAAAGATGTTATCAATTATTGCGGGCGAAGCCACGATGGGTAAAATCTAGTATGGTTATAAATGTTAGTCAAAAACATTTAAGTTGTGATCAAAAAATGTCGAGCACAAGAAAAAGCGAATTTTATCTTCAATCATTCACATTACGAAATAAATTCAATATTCAATAATTAAAGAATAGTTTTAATGTAGAATTGTTATTGATTATCTTGAATTTAATCTAACATTTAATAAATGTGGCATTTACAATAATTAGTTCCTTGTGCGATAGCGGACACCAAAATAAAGCTTTTTCTTCCCTATCAATTTATTCTATAAAAAGAATAGTCAAATATATATATATATAAATCAAATGTTTAGGTTTTGGGTTGCCAACACTTGTAAAAGATCACAGTTTTGTTATAAATGTAAAGATATTTAATTACCTATTATATATTACATTTAAAATAACGTAAACTTAAGTTTTCTCATACTCTCATTTTTTTAAATAATTTCTTTTTATCCAACTGGAAACAATATTTTAAACTTAATTAAAAGTACTTATTTTTCGTTTTGGAACGTTACTGATTTTGTGTAATATAGTGCACACATCAATACCTTTTAATACAGGCATCGTATAAATACGAAAAGAGAAAATTGTTGTCATTTTTTTACATATAATAAATGATTTTATGACTATTTTAACTTAGTTTTAAATATTTAACTGAATAAAATATTTTCATCAACTGCGTGCCTGCATCATCGTAAAAAACTTGTTTACAGTTATGTTTAATCATATGGTTTAGATCCGTCAGGCGCCATTTTGAAGCTATGTTCGTTAGTTATTATGAAAGTGGTGTTAATATTTTTTTAAGGGGAATAAAACTATATAAAAACTTTGTGTCCGACCTCAAATAAATATATAAATAATATTGGCCTAAATTACTGTGGTTAACTATCACATTAATAGACCTATATTACCATCTGTTTTCATTAGTCATCCAAAGTGATAGATGTCAGCTGTTGGCGTAGTGATATATCAGGGATTACTTCTAGTAACATTTCGAGCTGTCATCCAGGTAAACTTAGCTCGTGAATTAATTTTAGTAACAATGTAAAACTAATTTCTCATAAAAAACATGGCTAAAATAAACAAATTTGCAAAACAACTGAGTTTAAGCTATAGTTGCTTTTCAAATAAGTCTTTGAAAAAATACATTACAGTTAACAGTATTATTCATAGGAAGAAAAAAAAAGTTGCCATTTAAAAGATAGACGGTGAGAAACCATAGAACAATAAACTTTGAAAAGTGATTAAATGAAAAAAACTAAGAAATATTAGCCTAAAACATAAGAATTCAGTATAAACGTAGAGAAAAGTGGTGGTTGCATAGGATTTAGAGATACTTCACTTAAACATAATGTAAACTAAATATAATTATTGTGAATGTGGGGAATGCCAGGCCTCCACCATGGTTCGGATTTCACCATAAACTGTAAGTCCTCCATTAAGTCTCACAATCACCCTATCATTACAGATTAGCGTAAGTGCGTATAACCCGAACGGGTAGTAAGACGCAGTGCTAGTAATAATAAATTAATATAATTATAAGTTAATGCATAAAATATGGAAAAGATATTATGTATTCAAGTTGATAAAAATTGATCACAAGCGAGCACAAACCAGCACTAACGTAGTACAAACGATGGGCGTTTTCAAAAATTGATTATCTCTATTATTTCTTATAGTGGGTGGCCAGGGAGATATCTCCCTAGCCACCCATAAAGAATCGTGAATAATTTCTGTAAATTTACAGCACTAACGATGAAAATCGGGCACTAACCAGCACAAACGTAGCACAAACGACGGGCGTTTTCAAAAACCGGGTGGCTAAAAGTCGGGTGGCCAGGGAGACACACATCTATTTCCAAACTAAACACTTATTTTAAATAATTTTATACTTTATAACACCCCCCCCCCCTTCCCCCATATTTAGTGTGAAAGTTGAGTCAGGCTAAAGTCGTTTCTCTCCTCTCACGTAATATCTGAGGGCTTAGCGCCCGCCCCCCCCCCCTTAAAATCGGGTTCAGCGACTAAACCGCCTCCCGCGGGCAATGTTTAAATCTCAAGTCCCGGCAATAAATCAACCTTCACTTCAAAACAGGATTAGCGTAGTCGCCTTCCGTTTGAGATTATGCCCTGCTCTTGGTATGAAATATGGGCCCTACCCTTGGATGATAAAGGTCTGATGGCCTTGAGACGGGCCTTAAGACAGGGCTCGATACTAATCGCCATGGCCAACAAGTCGATGCCCTCAAAAATATCAAAAATAAATCACTTAAACATTGTGTATTAATGCATTCAAAAAAAAAGTTGCACTTAAAAACTCAGTTTTTATATCATCAAAAATATAAAAAATAACACTTAAAAATTGTGTATTGATGCTTTCAAAAAATGCACTCATAAATAAAAAGATGCACTTAAAACTAAATTTTTATAAAAACAAAAAATGTTATTTAAAATCAAATAATACATTTAAAATCCAATTGTTCTTCTTGTCCGTTTATGGTAATGGCTGTGGAATCTTGCAAAGGAAGAAATAAATATTAAATTGTATGGCCAATATACATATTAAAAATAACCTACTTACTTAATTAGTACTAATTAGTACTATTCTGTCAAAAAACATTACTTTATGCTCATTGTTTCTGGTTTGAGCGTACATCCGCTACTGTTTCCCGCCTGGGTTAATTTTTTATTCAAGTCATACATTTTCCACAACCGGCTCGCTAGCCCTCTGAGCGTAACAATTACTCGAAAAAAACACAACGAATGCTCCAAGTAAATGGAAATAAAGAATTTGTGTATTAAAAAATTACTCGTGTGTTACGATTCTAAAAATGACAGAAAATGCACGGTAAGTATAAACACACACCCAAAAAATACCTCCCAAAAAGGTTACAAAATCACATAAAATGTGAAATCCTTCAAATATGCCAAAATCTGCACCATAAAAGTAAATATCAGAGTTTCATAAAAAAGTGTTTATATATAAGTTATCATTGGAACCGACTTCACTGGAAAAAAATATGCACTGTCGTCAACTTCACAGTTGGAATGGACACATCATTCAAATATATAATTTATATTCTTTAAATTCAGAAAGAACATCTGGACAAAGGAATCGAACCCGGGACCTTTGTCTTAGTAAGCCACTGCTATAACCACTGAGCTATCCAGGAGTCGTCCCGTGCCCAGATTGCTGCGTTATCTTAATTGATCACTCATATGTAGCTGGCGATTTCCGCACGTCCATCACAGACTCGGCGTTAAAATATGAGTGAAGAACGACCCTGGGTCACGGGACCATTCCTGAATATCTCAGTGGTTAGAGCATTGGCGTAAGTAGTCCTAAGTCAAAGGTCCCGGGTTCGATTTCCATGTCCAGGTGTCATTTTTCAATTTAAAGAACATATTTAGATGCTGTTATAACCACAACTAACAAATATAATAGCCTGAATTACACTAATGGATTAGGAATTGGGAAGGTTGAATTGGAGGAAGTGAACCCACATTTGCGTGGAGGGAGATGGAACCATTGGAAAACACCCCAGTCACCCACCGAATTCGAACCTCGACTCCCCGTCCTCGCAGACGAGCTCAACACACTACGGTGATAACTACGCCACCGAGCTGGTAGTTCATAATTAATGAGTTTTGACTGCCTCTTTGGTACTACGGGCAATAGTGCGGGTACAGATCAGAGTTGTCCCGTGGTTGTCGTAATTCCCGATAGGTCTGTAACAAGGTCAAACTCAGCCTCTTAAGGACAAATGAGGAGATACTTGAATAAAGAAGGAGTAGCGGTTCAGGTCTAGAAAACTGATATTAACGGCTGGAGGGTACGTTGTGCTGACCGTATGATACCCTCTATCCGCAAATGTTGGCACTAGCTTCGCCAACATGCGGCGGACACTCAGTCTGTATAGCTCGTTCGTTTTTTTAATACGGTTAATGGGGACGATCCAAGCGTTATTATTAGTACTGATGATGATGATGATGGCTCCCCCCCCCCAACCCCCCATAATCTTTGTATTTTATCCTCTAAATTAAGAATACTCTCTTTTTTTTGGAGCAATGCATAAATTATTTAATACAGGTTTTTATTTCCCCCTCTCGGTGGCCGCGTGGTCTAACGCGCTATCTCGCAGTAGACTATACTGCCGATGACGGAGAGATTGAGGTTCGAATCTCGGACGGGTGTACTGAGGGAGGTTTTTCCAAAATGGTTTCCCATTATCCTTCCACGCATATTCGGGTACACTTCCTATTAATATAACTTTCCTCATCCCTAAAACCATTAGCGTAATTAGTACATAAGCGTATAAACCGAACGGGTAGTAAGACGCGGTTCTAAAACAAAACGAACTTTTTTCCCCTGACTTATAGAATTAATCCCGTTATATTATTAGTGTTATTCATTTGGGTACAAAATTTCTATTTTTTTAAAAACAGAAAATAAGTTTGTTCTCTCTCCTGCCCCCCAGATGATTATAAATGATGAAAAATGTTTTTGAAATATCTTTCCGAACAAAGATTACTCCGTTCCCTCGTGGGATAAAACCTGACAACTTTGTTTCACAGTCGCAAAAAAATAGAACACAAAAGTTCGTGGAAACATGACAAACTAAATTATTAATTAATAAATTACTTTCCTCTGGGGCTCGTCGTGGGATTTCACATCACAATGGAGGAGGGGGGGGGGAGTCCCAACGAACGATATGTTGACGTTTGTTTTCTTCCGTCGAAAATTGTGCTCGTTTTTAGTAAATTTTGGCGAGAACTATTTTTACAAATTTTTATTATTTGTTCTGGAAAATAGTATAACAGACTCGCTTCAATGGCCGTATGGTGTTTAAGGCGCTACTGTCGCAGTAGACTAAAGATGACGTGAGATCAGGTTCGAATCTAGGTCGGGTGTAATTGTTGTTCCTCACTGTCCAGTCGGCCCTGGTATCTTTCCTCAGTACTTGCACAGGCCGCGCCCCCCCACACCCCTTCTCACCCCTTCTCCTGCCTGGACCCCGCCACAGTCCATGTCCATGATTGCAAAAACATTAAAATCTGCTAAAAAAAGTTTAATGATAAATATCTATAATGTAGGTAGAAAACAGTAAACATTCACAGATCATAAACACTAGTACAAATAGTACAAATCACAGATCATAAACACTAGTACAAATAGTACAAATCACAGATCATAAACACTAGTACAAATAGTACAAATCACAGATCATAAACACTAGTACAAATAGTACAAATCACAGATCATAAACACTAGTACAAATAGTACAAATCACAGATCATAAACACTAGTACAAATAGTACAAATCACAGATCATAAACACTAGTACAAATAGTACAAATCACAGATCATAAACACTAGTACAAATAGTACAAATCACAGATCATAAACACTAGTACAAATAGTACAAATCACAGATCATAAACACTAGTACAAATAGTACAAATCACAGATCATAAACACTAGTACAAATAGTACAAATCACAGATCATAAACACTAGTACAAATAGTACAATCACAGATCATAAACACTAGTACAAATAGTACAAATCACAGATCATAAACACTAGTACAAATAGTACAAATCACAGATCATAAACACTAGTACAAATAGTACAAATCACAGATCATAAACACTAATACAAATAGTACAAATCACAGATCATAAACACTAGTACAAATAGTACAAATCACAGATCATAAACACTAGTACAAATAGTACAAATCACAGATCATAACACTAGTACAAATAGTACAAATCACAGATCATAAACACTAGTACAAATAGTACAAATCACAGATCATAACACTAGTACAAATAGTACAAATCACAGATCATAAACACTAGTACAAATAGTACAAATCACAGATCATAAACACTAGTACAAATAGTACAAATCACAGATCATAAACACTAGTACAAATAGTACAAATCACAGATCATAAACACTAGTACAAATAGTACAAATCACAGATCATAAACACTAGTACAAATAGTACAAATCACAGATCATAAACACTAGTACAAATAGTAAAATCACAGATCATAAACACTAGTACAAATAGTACAAATCACAGATCATAAACATAATACAAATAGTACAAATCACATATCAAAACCCATACTATAGAATTGAGATGTTTGGCTCGAGTTGTTACGTTAAGTTACGTGAATCATGATAACACATCTGTTTTCTTAAGTGGACGTTACGTTAAGTTAAAGTTAACTTAACTTAAGAAAACAGATGTGTGATAACGATTCACTTAACTTAACAACTCGAGCAAACATCTTCATTCTCGAGTATTATCTGTGATTTGTACTAGTTATAAAGTGATGATCTGTGAATGTTTACAGTTTCAATCAATATAATAAATATCTATTAGTAAACTTTTTTGATAAATTTAGTTCCTTATTTTAGTTTAATTATCTTGTTTCAATATCTGATCACTAGAACTTACGCTAACGAGTAAACATTGGTCATAATACCAACAAATGAATTACTAAATAGCCCTGTTGACGTCACTCGCATAATGATTGGCTGGCTAGATCACGTGATACCCTTCAAGTAAACGTTTTAAGTAAAGTAAAAGACTATCCAAACACCCTTTACGTTAAGTTGAGATCCTGGCATTACATACAAGCTGTCTAAAAGGGTTTTAAAATAAATGTGCGACAGAGATCGGACTGAAGTCGCCTTACCAACCCCAGTCACGTTTTTAAACACACGAGGAGGCCCTTTACGTTTAACGTAACGATCGTGATCCCGGCATTACAGACGATAGCTTCTAAAAGGCTGTGTTCTCTTCACAAATTAAGATGGCGAACAGGATGAAATCAGAGTGATTGATGACGTCATACAAACAATTTTTTGTTTGTTAATAATAATAATAGCACCGCGTCTTACTACCCGTTCGGGTTATACGCTTTAATTACTAATTACGCTAATGGATTAGGAATTGGTAAGGTCGAATGAGAGGAAGTGAACCCGCATTTGCGTAGAGGGATTTGGTTTGTTTATGCGCATGTGTTTATAAACTAAAAAAAATGTTTTATTTGTGAAACTAATATTTTTTGTTGCTCTTTATGTAAGTTATAAAATTATATATATATATATTGGAGGCCAGTTATTAAAATATACAAGTGTGAATGTAATACGTTTTAATGTATTATTTCATATATTATAAATAATATTAATAATATATCCTGTTGGCACAGCTGCGAAACAAAGGACATAATAGTTTTATTAATATATTTAGTTCTTTCAATAAGTCACGAAAAAGCCATTGATAAAGTGACCCTTAGTGTAGTATAATTAGAACCGTTTCTTAATATCCTTGATTGATAATATTGAGGTAAAGTGCTCGCCTCAGGCCCAGATGTTCTTGGGTTCAAACCCAGCCGAGGTCGGTGGATTTCTCTTGAGTGATAACAATCCGTAGCACAACTTCCTTCGGAGGGGAAGTAAAACCGTCTGTCCAATGTCGATTGTGGCGTGTAAAAGAACCCTGGAAGGTTTGTGAAAATACTTTTCCCGACAAAATTTGTTTGGGCCCTTTCGCGCTAGTTCGTAGAAATGTATTGTGTAATGCAAGCCACCTCCTGAACTCCCCCGGTTATATGGGGTTTCTACCAGATGGTGCAGGCAGTACTAACCAGTCGGAGGGCTGAGTGCATGCCCAGCTCAGGATAGAACTCACATAAAACCAACCCTGGGGTTGTTGGTTTAAGATGACGGGCGACATTACTGACTCTCCACCTGTATTAGCAATAACAGTCCTCTGTCATCTGTCAGTTATCAGCTCTCCTAGGCACAATGGACTGTTCTTTCCCCTGTGGGTAAGGTATGCCTTCGTAGACCCTCCCCTGACACCCCCTGCGGGTCATAAGGCCGCCGGAGCTTACACTGGCCTAGGCAGGGGCCGGGGGGCAGTCAACTTTTACCAGGCATTGTTGTGTTTTTTTACTGAGGGGCTGTAGTGGAGTGATAGAGAGAGAGGGGGGTAAAGAAGAATACTGTATTATCTTTCAGGGGTGAACACCCTTACACTCACGACCCTCTTTGTTGACCAGAAGAAAGATGAACAAGGTCGAAGCGAGGGATTGGGGGTGAATTGTTCGCTGGAAAATCTTAATATATACCTTCAGCGAATACAAGTTTTTATAAGTGCGTATATCTAGAAAGAGAGGGCTATCAAATTCCGACACCCCTGTTTATACTCCCTTGATGATTGATATGACTTGACCACTTGTTTTTATCGTGTTCATATATGACAGGGTGGGACATTACATCCAGTCGCCGTGTGTTTAGACTATTAGCCGCTCTGGGGGGCGTAGCTCTGACCAGGGTGCACCATAGGAAGTCGTCTACAAGAATATTGTTCGTTATATTAATAATCTGTTTATTAATACTTAATACCGCGTCTTACTACCCATTCGGGTTATACGCACTTACGCTAATATGTAATGGTAGTGTGATTGTGAGATGAAATGGAAGGACCTACAGTTTAACGTGGATCCGAACCACGGTGGAGGCCTGGCATTCCCCACATTCATAAGATGTCTTGTCAGAGGTGAAGGAAGGGTTTGGCAATAAGATAAATCTGTGCCGGGACCGAGGATTTGAACCCCGGACCCCAGGACAGAAGTCTGACACCTTACCCCTAGACCACCAGGTCACCCTACCTCATCATAAGAGTTGGATTCATTTGATCAAGGGGTCAAAGAGGGAGCCGAACCCCGGCCTTTCTAATGAAAGAGTTCCTTTTTATCATCTGTTGTCCGTGTCGCTGGCGCTGAAACTGCTCCCGAGGGAGGGGAAGGGGGGGGGGTTTGTTTAATTGAAATTTGCTCTCGCCCGAGGTTTATGGGTGTGATCCTGTGAGTTACATTCCCCCCCCCCCTCCCCGGCCAGGGGGAAGAGACGGGGATAAAAAACAACTTTCAGCAAGCTTTTTTAATCGTTCTCTCTTCCCCTAGAATGTCAGTTGGCGAGCTCTGTTGGGGAAATTGGTGAAAATGAGAACGAGTTGAGAAGGGGGTTGGGGGCTATCTGGGGTATTAAGTCCACCCCTATATAGGGGTTGATGGCTCTAGAATAGGCTACATGAACCAACCCTCATTGACTCGCTGCCTGAGCTGTACGTACTTTATTTGTACAGGCGTACAGTCGCCGTCTAAAAAAAAATACTGACAAACTGATGTAGTTATTTTATTTTCCTGCATTTTGTCTTACTACCCACCCGGCTATACTTAGCTCCACACTAGCATCAAGGTCAGGATGAGGAGTCAGAATTTAGAGGAATTAAAGCACACGTCAGACTAAAGACTAGCCAATAAGCCAATGAGTGAGGGAAGAAAATAATAACTAATAAGCCAATAAGTGAGGAAATACCATAATAGCTAATGAACCAATAAGTGAGAGAAAGAAATAACTACTGAGCCAATAAGTGAGGGAAAGAAATAGCTACTGAGCCAATAAGTGAGGGAAAGAATAGCAAATACAATAGTGATGAAAAATACTAACAAAAAGGAAAAATCAATGACCAAGGATGGAAAGAAAGCTAATATCAATAAGTAGGAAAGAATAGCTAATGACAATAATGAGGGAAAGTACTAATAGATACCAAAGTGAATGGAAGTTTTTAGACATTATAACAATTCTGCTAGATTCTTTCAAAAAAACATAATTTATAAAATATAATATAATATTTAAGGCCATTTTTGATGAAAGACGTGTTTTCATTGATATTATGTTTGGGGCAGTGAAGCTGGTGGCAGGGTCTCCAGGGGTAGAGTGTACCCGGCCAGTGAGGGCGGTGCTGGGTGGAGTTGAAATCAGGATTTATCCTCGTGCTCTGCCCCTTCAACTCTCTCACACTATTCGGGAGCCCATTAACTGCTCCCTCGAGCTCATTAATATTTTCTCTCTCTCTCCTCTCTCTCTCTTCACGACACTTGGGGTCCTTCACTCACACAATACCCGGGTTCGTACCCTGCCTGACCTCACAGTCAGATGGCGCAGTTCCTTTGAAAAATCATGTTTCGATCGTCCACGGTTCGAAATTTCCCGGGGTGCGCCGAAGAACAGATTTGAGTTCAATTACAATAATTATATACTCATTTCGGTGGCCGCGTGGTCTAAGGCGTTACTCTCGCAGTAGACTAGACTGCCGATGACGGGGAGATCAAGGTTCGAATCTTGGTTGAGTGCACTGAAGGTGGTTTTTCCAAAATGGGTTTCCACTCTCCCTCCACGCAAATTTGGGTGCGCGTTCTTTAAATATAACCTTCCTAATCCCTAAGATCATTAGTTTAATTAGTACATAAGCGTATACGCCGGAAGTGTAGTACCAGGTAGTAAGACGAGGCTAATAATAAGACAATCAGTCTACACAGCAAGATAGCCACGAGGGCTGTACGTATGCCACATGGCCGATAAACTCTCTCAGCAGTAATAAATACGATATATTGTGTGTGTGTGTGTGATCAGCAGTGGTTTATGGTTCTTCTCGGAGTTAGGTGACGTCATCACAGGGCCCGGCCGCATTTTATCTTCTACATTTGGTATTTTAAAAGGCGCTAAAGAGCAATGTGATACGTTGTTTTATCGGGCAATGTATAAAATTGTCCTGTCATGTTTCACTGGTGGGTTTCATTCCATTTCTAATATCGGGGACATTTCTGGTCGTATGCTGGATGTCTCTGCTGTATTCAAGTCCGGGGTTCAATCCCAACCTACGGCACCCGCAGTAAATCTTCTTGTTTTATTCTCGGGATTTAGCGTTCTCTTCTAAAATACATGTCGTGCTTATTATTATTATTATACTATTTAATTTTCCTCAACTTTCATTTTTATTTCAAAGTAACTTTCTCATTAATTATTATTTTTTATATATTCTCACATTTATTGATAAAATGTATTAATCGATACTATCCCACATAATTCAAAACTATCTTATCTTTCACATTGCTCTGCTGTCTATTACGTTTTATATATTTTGCTTTAATTTTGTTTTACTTTTATTTCATGATAAAATGTTTGTAATGTCTTTAAATCTTTTTACCTATGTAAAATTTCATTATTAGAAATCCATAATTCTATAAGCGAGCTCAAGCTTTTTGGATAATGTAGTTAATTAAATTATCAAATCAAATTTTTAAAAATCTTGTCCGCCTTATAAAATATCCCAGACTAGAATATCAAGAGTAATCTTAGTACGTATTAATACTTTTTTTTTCTTCTCTACGTTTCTTTCTACGACCACACTGGGTTTTCTGACCTCACTGTCCCTTGGAGGCTGATGTAACGAAAGTAAACGCTAGAATGTAAAAGTGACCTTCACAACACTGTTTCCTTGTTAAATTCCACTTTTAAAACCACCAAACTTCCGAAGAAACTGAACACGTGCTTGTCAGTTTAATGAACTGAGAGAAGGAAGCTAACATCGTAAAATAGATGATTAAATTCCCTTTGACCACAAACATTTCAGACTTAAAAAAAACCCAACATAAAATGGCTTTGATTTTGAACTTTTAAGAAGTTTAATCAAGGAAATACTTTCAACTTTAAAAAAAAAGTAAAAACTAGAAAAACTAATTACGGAAGAGACTTGGAGAAGGATGAATTGTTGAGACAAGTTGGTAGGAATGAGATTAACGTGTGCATAATCTCCTTGTCAAAATGGCCGCTACCTTGTCCTAATCACGCCATAGAGGTTGCAAGCTAAGGAGAGTTCCGATCTCTTCGCATGACGTGACCTAAATAGAATGAAATTGTCACGTGACTTGGGGCATATCATTAAGTGGTTACAATGGCGGGGAAGTTTGAGTTGTTTGTTCGTCTTTAATTAGTGGAAATATTGAACTGGAATATTTTTGTCATAATATTGTTGCTCTGACCATCTTGGTGGGTAAATTACCTTTACACCTTTTATAAAAGGGGTTTATGACGACAAAAACACTTCCACCATTAATCATGACTAATTCATACAAACACTTGACATGTCAATATTATGATTACTGTTTTATTGGATCAGACAGTAATTAACACGCGTTTTATCCGAATAAAATAGGTCATTCGTATTTAACTCTGTTAATTATTAGGTCCATTTTCTTCCACACATTATTCATCTGTGACAACGTTGAAAAAAAAAAAAACTAAAATTCCATGGAAGTAAGTGACAAGCTCAAGATGAGATGAAAGGGAATGCGAGGTTTAGAAAGTATTTTTTGCAGTTTTAATAGCAAAAGTGTTTTGAAACACAATAAATAAAACACTGCTTCAGTAGTTTAATTTTCTGCACGTGGCAATCTCTATAAAGTTCTTGAATATTTGTCAAACAAAAACCTTTGAAATTAATAGAAAAATGTGATAATCAAATTGCAGGATTTCCATGACAGATATTCAAGAAGGGCCTTTTGAGATTGCCAAGTATATAAAATTAAACTAAACACATCTATTGAACCAATGTTTTTTTAAAATTCTGACCCAAAATACATTTTTACTGGTAAAAATTGTAATAATGCTGGCCTAAAATTCTGTTACTTTCCTACGGAAATGCACCATTTTCCGCAACGGGGGGATCCCGGCTTTCTAAGTAGCTGATTTGTGGGAGCTGGTATCTAGAAGAGCCATAAAACTGTGCTTGTGGGCGAAGGGGGAAAGGGGTTAAGGGGCAGAAGTTGTTAGCAAGCACTCGAGTCAACCTTGAAACTATTTTAATGCTCAATTATTATTACTAGCCCCGCGTCTTACTACCCGTTCGGGTTATACGCACTTACTCTAATGTGTAATGGTAGGGTGATTGTGAGATGACATGAAGGACCTACAGTTTAACGTGGAATCCGAACCACGGTGGTGGCCTGGCACTCCCCACATTCACAAGATGTCTTGTCAGAGGTGAAGGAAGGGTTTGGAAATCAGATAAATCTGTGCCGGGACCAAGGATTGAACCCTGGACCCCAGCACAGAAGTCCGACACCTTAACCCTAGACCACCAGGTCACCCCTTTAATGATCAAATACGGAAAATAAAATCCAAACAAATAATGGTAATTTACGATTAAAAAAATCTTCCAGTACAATTTTCAGTTCGTTGAATCTCAGAGGACGGTGATGTTGCAGTATTATTAACATATATTGGTCTACAGCAGACTCGTCTTTAGGGACACATTCAACCACCAAGCGCTGTAGTCAATACGTGAATTATAAAAGTAAATTGTAATAGGGATTATATTGTCGACCTCGGTGGTCCTGGGGTGAAGTTCTCACCCCAGGACCCGATATTTGTGGGTTCAAACCCAGCCGGGGTCGACGGACTTATCTTGAGCGATAAAAAATCCATAGCACAACTTCCTACGGTTCCATGTCGATTGTCTCATGTAAAATAACCTTGGAAAGTTTGTGAAAATACCATTCTCGGCAAAATTGGTAGGCACTTTCTTTCTCTATCATAGAAATTCTTTTGTGTTGATATAATTAGTAGGTTCAGAAAATGTAAGTTTAGAAAAACTTAAAATAAATTTAAGACAAATATTATTGCTTTATTGAAACTCATTTAAACAGTTGGATTTAATTCTCCTCAGAAAAAAAAAAAAGCAACAGAAAATGTTCCGTTTGCACCCTTATACCTCCATCCCACCACAACCTGTGTACCACGAACCACGTGTTACCGCGTGTTCAGTCCTTAACCAGATGCTGTTGAGTCAACAGAACGCCAGAGGACATAGACTTAAGTCCGTTCTATCTTACCAAAATACTACTACACAGTAGGATTGTGGTAAGAAATAAGGCCTTCCAGAACTCGCTGCCTACCAAAACGAGGGGAGTATACCTGTCTGTGTAGACACAATTTAATTACAGGTATCGCCGGCTCCTAAAACATACAACAGTGACTGGTTCCACAACTTTTTAACAAGGGGGGACGGACCCGGAGCGAGCTGATTTATTTCCTGCGGTCAGATAGTTTTATGGAGACGTTTTGTTCTCGTGGAAGTTTGAAACGAGCAGAAGAGCCTTCCTTTTGTTTGTTTTTTGTGACGTAGTTTCCTCAACTTGTGCGTTTCTTGGATAAACTGCTCCTGGAAGTTTGTTACACTTTGCAACGCGCCGGTATCCACATAATACAATAATAATAATAATAATATACTTACTACCCGTTCGGTTTATACACCTAAGTATTAATTACGCCAAATGGATTAGGAATTGGGAAGGTTCAATTTAGAGGAAGTGAACCAGCATTTGCGTGGAGGGAGAGTGGAAAACAATTTAAGAAAAAATCACCCGAGTGAGATTCGAACCTCGATATCCCCGTCCTTGGCAGTCTAGTCCAACACGAAACTAACGCGTTCTATAACTACGCCACCGAGGCGGGTCTATATAATACAATGGTTATAATATGTACACTTATACATTTTAAAAGTCACAAATGCTTACAACTAAAAGTAGACCTACATTTAGGAAACTTACCAGATAAAAGTAAGGTTGCATTTAGGAGAAGTGAGCCCGCATTTGCGTGGAGGTGTAGTGGAATATACGCCCGTGATCGTTAGTTCAGTCTTTTTGCGAGAGTAGCGTCTTAGTTACCTCTGAACTGTTTATATGGCGCGGAGTAAAGATAAGTTTTAGGTTAGACGTAGACTAGTGTGAACAGTAGACATCGCTCCCTCCGTCTTCTTATTGTTAGGAAGTAAATGAGGAAGCCTTCAACCCTTTTTTTTAGCACCACGTCTTACTACCCGTTCGGATTATACACTTATGTACTAATTACGCTATTTTTTTAAGGATTATGAAGGTTATATTTAGAGGAAGCGTACCCACATTTGTGTGAAGGGAGAGTGGGAAAACCATTTAGGAAAATCATCTTCAGTACACCCGACCGAGATTCGAACCTCGGTGATTGGCAGTCGAGTCTACTGCGAGAGAGACGTGTTTAGATCACGTGGCCACCTATTCACGACAGACAATGGTCGTTGGATCTATACAACAATACAATTCCATATCAGATATTCTTCGCTTCCTCTTAACAGTTATTTATTTAAATATTTTTTACTTTCTCGCTATCTTACAGGTAGAGAAAGTATTGTGATCGTCAAAAAAATCAAACTCGAGATTTTGATGAATCTCGACTTTTCATGACCCCTGAATCCGAAGAGGTTTTTGAATTTCCGTCTGTCTTGTCTGTTTCTTTTTACCTCCAAACCTGCCTCGGTGGCGTATTGGCTAACGTGCTAGTCGTGTTGAGCTCGACTGCTGAGGATGGGGAGATCGAGGTTCGAATCTCGGTCGGGTGAACTGGGGTGTGGTTTTTCCTAAATGTTTTTCACTCTCTCTTTCCACGCAAATGCGGGTTCACTTCCTCTAATTCAACCTTCCAAATTCCCATTCCATTAGTGTAATTAGTACTTAAAGCGTATTACCCGAACGGGTAGTAAGACGCGGTGCTAAAAATAATAATAATATAATAATAATAATGTACCTCCCAATAGAGCCTAAACTATTTTATCTATCGGGCTAAAACTCGGTATCTAGAGTTTTCATAGGGTTGCCTCAAGGGTTTTGGGAATTGGATATCTAACCCTAAAATTAAGGGTAGTTTACTAAAGGTTGGAAAGAGAAAAAGTTGATTTTCTCAAAATCGGCTCTAACGATTTTGATTAAAATTCGTATCTAGGCGTTGATTAAGATTATAGACTGGCTATTTTCATTTTGCCATGAAAAGTACCTTTAGGGTACTTTACAAAAACGGAAATTTTCGTATATCCGCAACTATTTGAGATACTAGATAACTTATCGTTGCAAAATTGTAGTACTATTAAGAATAAAAAACTTTTATTAGAAATATATTTTTATATAATTAACAATTTCTGAGATATTCGCAAATTAATTAATACAATTTTGTGAGTTTTAACGCAAAAATTCTCCAATGCCATAGAGTAATTAAATATAAGTCTATAAAAGTTTATTTTTCCTTTAACCTCTTGGGAGAAATGTATGTACAACAATGATCCCCCTTCATTTTAGACTCAATAATCAATATTTACATTTTTTATTGATCAAAATTTTTAAATGAGGAATTTAATAGCAATGCATGAAGATTTGTAACACCTAATAAAATGTCAACAATTTTAACCAGAAGTCGAAATTTTAATACGAAGTGTTGACCCTAGTGAACCCAATATCGATCTTTTTTTATTGGTTCGAACATAAATACAAATGAGGAGATTAATTCTTCAAAAATAAAATTTAAACCGGGACTCAAAAAAAGTTTTATATAAGTATAGTGCAATTTATGCTGGGTTTGCTAATTTTGCATATATTACGAGTTTTGAGTAAATATCTCCATTTTCAAACAATAGAGCGAGAAAGTCCGTGTGGAGTTCCGTACCATTTATTAAATCAATAGTTTGTTGGCCCAGGAGGCGGGGGGGGGGAATCCTTGCTGTGCAGTGCCCACATCAGGCAACGAATGTCCGTCATATTGTTTTATAGGAACCAGTAACCCGTACTAAACTTTCACACATTCAAGATAACCGTCCCCTCCCACCCCAAAAAAACTAATCTTTTGTTGTGTTGTTGAAATTAAATACTCAACGAAGTGTATAAACAAAATAGCAAAGAGAGTTTATTGATGTGAACGTATTTACAATTTACATTACCAATATTTGATGTGAAAATGCAATCATCTTGAGTTCTTTGTTTGTCATTTCCGGTAATTGATACAAAAATAGTGTATGAATGGTGTTTTTATTGTGTAATACACAAAGTAAGCACCAAGTATAGTTAATTAACAACTACGAGAGCTCATGTAATCGTTTGCAACGAGCTATTATCTAATTAAACACTGATCGAAGATACTTTTATAGCGAAATTCCTTTAGAGATCATTTTGTATTTAGTTTCGCAGCCATATATTGTTAGCATCGCCACGACCCACGCAGTTTTCCCGCTCAATCAGTTGTCGAAGTTTGGCTTCCCGCCAAATACCTGCGAGCCAGCAGATTCTTTTTTAAAACTGCTCCCGATTAGAAACAGCGAAAATGAGAGAAACCGCGGATATTCCCCAGATCGTTTGGCGGGTCCACTACATAATATTATAAGCTGAAGGAAAGAAAAAAATACCGCGCGGGATCCATATTTACTGGTTAGTCTCCTTTTAAAAGCTTTTGATCCCTCTGTCTGATATAAAAACGTATTTCAAAGTGAGCCGCAAGGGAGGGGCACAGATAATACGCTATTTCCTAAATAAAGTTGCCCAATAGTGCGCCCTAATCCTCCCCTAATCCCCTAAGCCTCAGAGGGTTAATTCGGACAAAACATGATATTTAAATGAGTACTAAAAAAAAATTGTTGCCCCTCATCAAAAGAAGAGATACTGCCGGGAGATACGTCGCCCGTTCGGCTACAGTGGCTGGCTTCCATGGGTTAGGGGAGGGGGAATTGCGGGGGTTTTGTGGCGCATGAATATCGTTACTTTAGATGGTACGCCACACGTGCAATCACCACACCCAGACAGGACCGCTAGGTGCTCAAACCGGGCCCAGTACCAAGGGCATAGCGCAGACCCTCGGCCCCATGCGAATGTTTGAAAATAGGAATCTCCCAGAAGATATCTGGGGGCAGTTGCATCCGAATTACACTTCTCAATAAGCTATTTTGAGTGGTCTTCACCTTGAATTTATTTTGAAAATTATATGCCTTCGAAAGATATTTAGAGTGGGCCTCTTCCAGAAAATTTTGAAAAAGTTGGATGCTCTCAGTTGATATTTGAAATGGTCTTCCCTTGGAAATTTTAATGATCGGATGCCTCTAGAAGCTATTTGTAATTTGATAGAAGATCATTTTTCAGCTTAATATTCGATAATATCAGAGGTGAGTGAAATAAATCTAGAGGGGCAAGTTTATTCCAATCGGAAGGGGGGCACAAATTATTTACCAAAGGGAGGAAGCTCCCGCCCCCCTCCCCCTCCACAGTAGTACCAACACTGCCGTACTTAGATTTGTACCTTGTTTTTAAAAAGCATTGTTGTTCATATTTACAAAACAAAAAGCAATGTACGCAAATTATCCTCAACTGAACATTTAAATGTTAAACCCAAATTTAAAATGATCTTGAACTTCTGCCCGATTCTCTTCACACACAAAATTTAATTCAAGTACAAAACTAAGCCTCCTTGAAACTTCCCAACATTTCCGAACGAAGGACATTATTTTAGTTAATCTAGTACATTTTTTTTAAATTTGTTATTTTGGATCTTGGGACCAGGGCCTTGATAGTCCTGGGCCCAGTACCATTATAGAAATAGCCCCCCCTCTCCCCCCCCCCCCCACACACACACAACCCCTCTAATAGCGAGGCAGCACCCAGGTCATGTTGTTTTTTTAGCACCGTGTCTTACTACCCATTTGGGCTAAACGCCTCAGGTCATGTTTAAGGACTTGAACCACCATTCCATATTGAGGGGGACTTGAACCCCCCCTTCTCCCCGGGGCAACGTAGTTGTGTTCCTACTCGTGTAAATATTTGTTAGCTCGGATTGCGTGTCGTGTTGGTTTTCCACCTGACGAGGCCGATGATCGTGATTATATCGTGTTCGTAGTAAAACAAACATCCCTGAAGGCGAAGGACGCTACACTATCATTAGAACGAGCCGTCTCCTCGGAAAGTCGGGTAGACAGGAATAACACGTTAAGAAGAACATTTGAAACATTCCCTAGAAACTCGTTAATCCGGACTAATCGGAACCGAAACTTGTTCCGAATAACCGGCAAAATACAGGGATAAAATATTTACACGGATTTTAACTTAGAGTTGGATGAGATTAATCAAATTCACATTTATTTACCTGATGTATAGCATGTGACAATGTACTGCGATTATTTGTAGTTTTATTATTTAGTACCGCTTCTTACTACCCGTTCGGGTTATACGCTTAAGTACTAATTACACTAATGGATTAGGAATTGGGAAGGTTGAATATATAGTAAGTGTACCCGCATTTGTGCTGAGGGAGAGTGGAAAACCGTTCTAAGTACACTGGACCGGGATTAGAACCCCCCCCCCCCCCGTCATTGGCCCTCTAGTGTTTCACCAGAGTGACGTCTTGTACCATGTGGCCACCGAAGCAGGGACTGTTGGGGACATTTGAGTATACTATTTTATATGTACAGTAATCCCCGAGCTACGTAACGTGCGACTTACGTAAATGTACGCAGTAAGTCGTGAAAATTCTTATAACTATTGTACCGAGGGTAAGGGGAGGCGACAATGTAACACATTACAATACAGCCCCCTTATCCGCTGTTTCAGTATCCGTGGTTTACCGCTGCCCAATTTTTATTTATTTTTGATTAAAGAAAAAATTATTTATAAGTCACAATGCCTACACCATCAGCTCACTTAATCTCCTTATCGTGGGCCTAGTGCTATCATCCTAATCCTCATCCTAATCCTGTGATCGTCTCAACAAGAAGAATGGAGAGTAATAAGTACACGTTTTTATTAATCTATTTATTTAATGTTGGTAATGTCTTACTGTGAGTAATTTGTCAATTAAACTTTACTGTATTTATGTATGTTACAAGAACACGTTATATAATAGTTAGGTACTATCCGCGGATAGGGGGCCCTACTGTATTTATGTATGTTACAAGAACACGTTATATAATAGTTAGGTACTATCCGCGGATAGGGGACCCTACTGTATTTATGTATGTTACAAGAACACCACATTATATAATAGTTAGGTACTATCCGCGGATAGGGGGCCCTACTGTATTTATGTATGTTACAAGAACACGTTATATAATAGTTAGGTACTATCCGCGGATAGGGGACCCTACTGTATTTATGTATGTTACAAGAACACGTTATATAATAGTTAGGTACTATCCGCGGATAGGGGACCCTACTGTATTTATGTATGTTACAAGAACACTACATTATATAATAGTTAGGTACTATCCGCGGATAGGGGGCCCTACTGTATTTATGTATGTTACAAGAACACGTTATATAATAGTTAGGTACTATCCGCGGATAGGGGACCCTACTGTATTTATGTATGTTACAAGAACACGTTATATAATAGTTAGGTACTATCCGCGGATAGGGGACCCTACTGTATTTATGCATGTTACAAGAACACGTTATATAATAGTTAGGTACTATCCGCGGATAGGGGGCCCTACTGTATTTATGTATGTTACAAGAACACGTTATATAATAGTTAGGTACTATCCGCGGATAGGGGGCCCTACTGTATTTACACACTGGATATTGTTATTTTTAGTTCTTCATACATTTTTACGTTTTACAAATACATTCTTGGTTTATAAACGTTCCGCATCAAAATATTGCAGTTTTTTTTATTAAGTTACAGAATTAAGTTACAGTACTACAAATTACAAATTTACAAATCCGACTCACACAAAATATGAGTTACGTAACGGTCCCGAAAACTACGCGAATCAGGGGGGGGGGGGGGATTGCCGTATTGATATTTATCAAAAGAGACAGTAGCACGCACGACTTGACGAATGAACTCCTGAAAATAGATCCAATAGCTGTTACTGTCTATAAAGTTTCTTCCTATCTAAATCAGACTCTAATGATTGTTGACCTTGGTTGCTATGGAGACAGAGAACAGAAACTTTACCCTCTCTACTCTCTCTTTCTCTCTGTTCGATTGGGAACAACATTATTTAGTAGCACTTGTGTCGAGCGCTCTAAAAATAATCATACATCAAATTAGAACAAAAAGGGCGAACTTTTTTTGCTATTAAATATGAAAAAGATCCAGTTATCGAGATTAGAGAGTACATCTTTGTGGAAACCCACTTCTGTGGCCGCATGGTCCAAGACGCTACTCTCGCAGGTAGACTAGACTGACGATCACAGAGAAGATCGAGGTTCGAATCTCTGTCGAGTGTACTAGTAGGGCTTTTCAAAATGTTTTCCCACTCTCCCTCCAAGAAAGTGTGGGTACATCTCCAAATATAACCTTCCTACTTGGTGGATAATTTGGGGCGTACAATCGGACTATCGATACAGCGATGAATCTGTTTCATAAAAAACTAAGTGTGAAACAAATTAAATAAAAATTATACAAAATATATTGTTCGGGATCCACATTTGCACACCCCTTTAGCCCCGACTGATTACACTATGGTCCTATCTTATAAGCTACGCCATAGTGGAACAATGCAAGGTAAGCTAGAGATCTACTTTCACGTGTTGTTCATACGTCAAGTCATGCGATCTGCAGCCGTCACTTTTGATAGATATTATCAATTCCTATCAAATAATAGACTAACGTAGTAATATGCAATCATTGTTAGCTTCGATGAAAATCAATATTTTCTAAAATAATTCTTCGTATGAACATCGTATCTAAAGTTTGCTCACGATAGGTTTTTCGAACTGTCATCCAGGTAAAAACCGATGTTTAGGTTTTGGGTTGCCAACATTTGTAAAAGATCATAGTTTTGCTATAAATGTAAAGATCTTTAATTACCTGTTATATATTACATTTAAAATAACGTAAACTTAAGTTTTCTCATACTATTTCATTTTTTAAATAATTTCTTTTTATACAACTCGAAACAATATTGTAAACATAATTAAAAGTACTTATTTTTCGATTTGGAACGTTACTGATTTTGTGTAATATAGTGCACACATCAATATATTTTAATACAGGCATCGTGTTTACTTGGAATAGAGAAAATTGTTGTCATTTTTGTACATACAATAAATGATTTTATGATTATTTTATCGTATTTTGAAATATTTAACTGAATAAAATATTTTCATCAACTGCGTGTCTGCATCATTGTAAAAAACTTGTTTACCGTTATGTTCAATCATATGGTTTAGATTCGTTAGTCGCCATTTTGAAGATATGTTCGTTAGAAGTTTTTGTGAAAGTGGTGTTAATATATTTTTTAAGGGAATAAAACTATAAATAAACTTTGTGTCCGACCTCAAATAAATATATAAATAATATTGGCCTAAATTACTGTGGTTAAATATCACATTAATATATTACCATCTGTTATCTTTACAGTGATCCAAAGTGACGGATGTCAGCTGTTGGCGTAGTGATATATTAGGGATTACTTCTAGTAACATTTCGAACTGTCATCCAGGTAAACTCAGCTCGTGAATGAATTATACCTAGCACAAGCTGTTATAGGCTGCCGTCAGTGAAGTTGCAGGTTCCATGTCCACGGCTGTACCTGTAATAATATGTACTTACTGTACATTCATATCATACACTAGCAAAGTTCTGTAGCTACAGTCGGTTTATCGACGTGGGTGAAGGTCTTGGAGGAATAAAGTGCTAACAACCAATTCAGTTCAAATATTTGAACACGGGCTTAGATTTGTACGTCCTGCTTACTTCCCTCTCTCTGAACGGCGTCCCAAGAAAGTGTCCGCCATTGTATTGGTCAATAGAGGACTCGGCCCCGCGGCGAGAAATATCGACTGGACACCGAGGGACCCTGGTTCAATCCTCGGTAGTGATAGTGATATGTGAGGAACACAGTGGACATCACATGATTGAATCCCAAGGGGAAGGGGGTGGTTTATAATATTGTAAGAACATATCTGGTGTACAACAGACCAGAGGTTAGTAACACATTCAGCCACCGAGCGCTGTAGTCAGTTGATAACGTCCTCGGGAGAAGTCGCCCTCTCGATATATCGTGTCATTTAAATAGCTGGAACCTGCCTCGGTAGTCGAACGATCCAAAGCGTCAATATACTGGACTGACGATAACCAGGAGGTCGGGGTTTAAATCCCGGGTGAGTACTCAGAGTGATTCTTTCTAAATGGCTGGAAATATTCAAGAAAAAAATAATTTGGGAAAGAAATAAAGACATTTTTTTTTTCAGACCATACACAATCGTCCCTTTCACATCCTCCATAATGTTCTGTCCTCACATCCTCCGTAATGTGCTCTCCTCACATCCTCCGTAATGTTCTGTCCTCACATCCTCCGTAATGTTCTGTCCTCTCTCACATCCTCCATAATGTTCTGTCCTCACATCCTCCGTAATGCTCTCTCCTCACATCCTCCGTAATGCTCTCTCCTCACATCCTCCGTAATGTTCTGTCCTCCCTCATATCCTCCGTAATGCTCTCTCCTCACATCCTCCGTAATGCTCTCTCCTCACATCCTCCGTAATGTTCTGTCCTCTCTCACATCCTCCATAATGTTCTGTCCTCACATCCTCCGTAATGCTCTCTCCTCACATCCTCCGTAATGCTCTCTCCTCACATCCTCCGTAATGTTCTGTCCTCTCTCACATCCTCCGTAATGTTCTGTCCTCACATCCTCCGTAATGTTCTCTCCTCACATCCTCCGTAATGCTGTCCTCAACATCCTCCGTAATGCTTCTTCTCACATCCTCCGTAATGCTCTCATCCTCACATCCTCCGTAATGCTCTCTCCTCACATCCTCCGTAATGTTCTCTCCTCACATCCTCCGTAATGCTGTCCTCACATCCTCCGTAATGCTCTCTCCTCACATCCTCCGTAATGCTCTCTCCTCACATCCTCCGTAATGCTCTCTCCTCACATCCTCCGTAATGCTCTCTCCTCACATCCTCCGTAATGCTCTCTCCTCACATCCTCCATAATGTTCTGTCCTCACATCCTCCGTAATGTTCTCATCCTCTCTCATATCCTCCGTAATGCTCTGTCCTCCCTCGCATCCTCCGTAATGTTCTGTCCTCTCTCGCATCCTCCGTAATGTTCTGTCCTCTCTCACATCCTCCATAATGTTCTGTCCTCACATCCTCCGTAATGTTCTCTCCTCTCTCATATCCTCCGTAATGCTCTGTCCTCCCTCGCATCCTCCGTAATGCTCTGTCCTCCCTCACATCCTCCGTAATGTTCTGTCCTCTCTCACATCCTCCGTAATGTTCTGTCCTCTCTCGCATCCTCCGTAATGTTCTGTCCTCTCTCACATCCTCCGTAACGTTCTGTCCTCTCTCGCATCCTCCGTAATGTTCTGTCCTCTCTCACATCCTCCGTAATGCTCTGTCCTCCCTCCCATCCTCCGTAATGTTCTGTCCTCACATCCTCCGTAATGTTCTGTCCTCACATCCTCCGTAATGTTCTGTCCTCTCTCACATCCTCCGTAATGCTCTGTCCTCCCTCGCAGCCCCAGGATCGTACACACTTTGTGTACCAATGAAAGGGGCGGATGTCGAACTCTTACCCTCTCCAGCTGGAAGTCCTTGTGGAGACGCACACGATGATAAATGGAGGACTGAAAGAGGCAGAGAGAAGTTCGGAACATGATAAAAGGCGAAAAGAAAGGATCGCTATACCTTGGTTTGCATAGGAAGATCTTTTATCCCACCAAAATACAGGGTGGGGCACAAATGTTGACACATTTAATATATATTTACTATTTTAACTACTAAATGCTTCAAATTAAAATTAAAACAACAAAAGATTGATAATTTTATACATAGTTTTGAACTATTCGTGTTTTAAAAACACTGTCGTTTAGATGGCCACCATTATATGTCACACATTGTTGTTTACGCTTCTCGAAACTTGACAATCGCTTCAATTCTTTCTTTAAGTTCCTGAATTGTTCTAGAACAAGTCGTGTACTTAGTTCATCAACATTCATAGCCACACGTTAATACCATATTTAGATCCCACCGAGATTCGAACCTAAATCTCTCAGATACGTTTTGTTCCGTCCACTGTAAGCTCGTACCGAAAACTCTATTCGATTCAAACAACCTTGTTTTTATGTAAGTGACTGTACAAGCAGGAGAAACTTTGCTCTCTTTGAAATCGAAATGTACATTGGGGAAAAAAGGAGGGAGCAAAATAAGAACAGGATGGAAAAAAATTCGATGAAGGCTTGGTGAGAGGGAGGGGGGGGGGGAAGAAGAATACTAGAGGGTGAAATGGTTATTTCAAAGTAAATTACCTTTGCGCCGTTCTTTTGTAACTTTTGTGTACGGACTGTCGAGTTGAACAAGGGGGGGAGGGGTGTAAGCAAATCGTGTGCAGTCCTCCAGGAGTGCCAACTCCATCAGTCCGGTTGTTTCTTTACCTGGGATCTCTACGGACATGGTCAACAAGGTAACATTGAGTTCAAACATCGGAGGTAATTGGCAAAATACCAAGGTGAGCTTTTCATCAGCTCGTGCTTGATTCTGTCCTTAAGGAGGGGAAGTAACGGTCAAAAAAACATAGAACCTCATTCGACAACTAGAACAGTTCTTTTCATCAACGCGTCTTACTACCTGTTCAGGTTGTACACATATGTACTAATTACACCAATTAGTTAAGGATGAGGAAGGTTGAATTTACAAGAAGTGTACCCGCATTTGCGTGGAGAGAAAGAGTGTGTAAAAACAATATAAGAATAAGCCACTCTCACTGCATCCGGCTGGGAATCGAACCCCGATCTCCCTATCATCGGAAGTTCAGTCTTACGCGAGGGTGACGCCTTGGACCATGCAGCCACCGAAGGGGTGAACTATATAAGCTACTAGATCTATTTTCACGCATTCATACATAAGGTGTTGTGATATGCAGCTGTCAATTTTGATATATTATTATTATTATTATTATTAATACAATGGATGTGTCTGACTTTTCAACTTTAGGACAACCCCCCCCCCCCCCTTATTATTGGTTTGTCCCTCATTCAAAACAGTCTGTTTCACCTAAACATGAAAATGAATTCAAGATTCAAAAATACCGTCCTCAAGTATTTTTTAAGGTGACAGAGATTAAAAAAAAACCTTTACACCTTAAGAGACTTACTTACGCTAGAGTCCCGCTTACACGAAGCGAAGGTCAGTCTGTTTGGTAAGGTCGCTATGCCTGTGTGAGATAACTTAAATATCTGAAGTAGGGGTAGTAATATATCTAAACAAACCAATCGAAAGTAACTTTCCTTAAATAGTAAATATTGTGGAATGGGTAGTCTGCCAAGCACGCCCATGATCAATCCTATAAAATACAGTAAAAACCTCCGTTTGATCGAACCCCGATAGTCTGAAATTACGGATAATCCGAACACACTTTTCGGAAAACAGGGATACAAATTTGTTAAGTCGTATGAAATATATTTTATTCGTTAACAAGCTTGAAGTTGAAAGAGAATTGTAATAAACAGTGATATCTTTCTGATCTACATGTTTTAGTCAACACAACATGTTTTCATGTAGCTACTATTGACTAAAGTACATTTCAAGTGTTATACATCAGGTGTATAAAGGAAAGTTTGATACAATTCGTGAAATACTGTATACCTGTATTCCCTCGCTTTATCCTAAACTACTGTGAGTGTCCCATCTCCCCGCCCACTGTCCCCATCACTGCATGGTGTGAGTGTCCCATCTCCTCGCCCAGTCCCCGCCACTGCATGGTGTGAGTGTCCCATCTCCTCGCCCACTGTCCCCACCACTGCATGGTGTGAGTGTCCCATCTTCTCGCCCACTGTCCCCACCACTGCATGGTGTAAGTGTCCCATCTTCTCGCCCACTGTCCCCACCACTTCATGGTGTAAGTGTCCCATCTCCTTGCCCACTGTCCCCACCACTGCATGGTGTGAGTGTCCCATCTCCTTGCCCACTGTCCCCGCCACTGCATGGTGTGAGTGTCCCATCTTCTCGCCCACTGTCCCCACCACTGCATGGTGTAAGTGTCCCATCTCCTTGCCCACTGTCCCCGCCACTGCATGGTGTAAGTGTCCCATCTCCTTGCCCACTGTCCCCACCACTGCATGGTGTAAGTGTCCCATCTCCTCGCCCACTGTCCCCGCCACTGCATGGTGTGAGTGTCCCATCTCCTCGCCCCCCCATTATCCTCACCTACAGTAGCCCCATGACTTCTTTGGTGTTGATTGACAGCTCACAGCCAACAGCTGACGGCTTTGAAAAGTTATCAGACCAAATTATGTATCCCTACGCCGAACCATATGATCTGCATAAACATGTATTTAGCAGCTCTAACTTTTGACAGTCAAAATTTAGGTATTGACTGTTAGAAGTCAGCTGTGAGCTGTCAGTCAGCACCAAAGAAGCCACGGGGCTACTGTACCATGAGGACACGTGCAACACCTCTGACTCTCATACAAACTAAACAGCGGCGGTGTTCTCTGGCGAACATCAAACCAGTGACAACCATCGCACCAATTTGCAGTCATTTTATTTGTGCCTTTTTGTATAAAATAAAGAAGTAACTAGAAAACAAAGATTTTTTATTTATAAGTATCCCAAAAACTAAGGGGGAGGGGGGCGTCGGCTGAAAAAAAAGGTCGGGTATCACTAGAGTAATGGAGCTGCTTCCTAAACCCTCCCTCGTACATGTAGCGCCTGTGACAGTATGCAGCCCGCTTGTCCGCCGTGCCTTGCGTCAAGTAGGACTGACACGGCGCTATTACGGGCTGATTAACTTGACATTGACGACCACAACTTTATTAATTGGAACACAGTTTAAAAAACATTGTTGTGGAGTGACAGTGTAAGGCTGGGCTCACATCCATATAATAATGTAAACGCACTGTTTAAAGTATTACTTAAATCGATTGTTTTGTATTTATAGAGATTGGCCTAACCTCGTCACACTACTAGATAAGATATTATTATTAATAATAATAATAATAATAATAATAATAATAATGAGGTGTTCTGTCTTAAGACAGGTCAATTTTTTCAGTGAACTTTGACCACCTCTGCCTCCTTCATCTCCCAGAATGTTCTTCTTTACTTCAAGTCTTCTAATATTTGAATCCTCCTCCTTCCTAAGCTCCTCTTTCTCTCAACCTTTCCTCCTATGACGTCGTGCAGATGACAGTTCCTCCTAAGGATGTGTCTGATCCAGTTTGCTTTGTACCGAAGGATCACATTCAAAATAGTTCTCTTCTCACCCACTCCTATTAGGACTTGTTCATTTGTCTCCCTGTCTGTCCACCTGATCTTCTCACCCACTCTTCTTATGACCTGTTCATTTGTCTCCCTGTCTGTCCACCTGATCTTCTCACCCACTCTTCTTATGACCTGTTCATTTGTCTCCCTGTCTGTCCACCTGATCTTCTCACCCACTCTTCTAATGACTTGTTCATTTGTCTCCCTGTCTGTCCACCTGATCTTCTCACCCACTCCTCTTAGGACTTGTTCATTTGTCTCCCTGTCTGTCCACCTGATCTTCTCACCCAGTATTCTTAGGACTTGTTCATTTGTCTCCCTGTCTGTCCACCTGATCTTCTCACCCACTCTTCTTATGACTTGTTCATTTGTCCCCCTGTCTGTCCACCTGATCTTCTCACCCACTCTTCTTATGACTTGTTCATTTGTTCCCCTGTCTGTCCACCTGATCTTCTCACCCACTCTTCTTATGACTTGTTCATTTGTCCCCCTGTCTGTCCACCTGATCTTCTCACCACTCTTCTTAGGACTTGTTCATTTGTCCCCCTGTCTGTCCACCTGATCTTCTCACCCACTCTTCTTATGACTTGTTCATTTGTCCCCCTGTCTGTCCACCTGATCTTCTCACCCAGTATTCTTAGGACTTGTTCATTTGTCCTCCTGTCTGTCCACCTAATCTTCTCACCACTCTTCTTAGGACTTGTTCATTTGTCCCCCTGTCTGTCCACCTGATCTTCTCACCACTCTTCTTATGACTTGTTCATTTGTCTCCCTGTCTGTCCACCTGATCTTCTCACCCACTCCTCTTAGGACTTGTTCACTTGTCCCCCTGTCTGTCCACCTGATCTTCTCACCACTCTTCTTAGGACTTGTTCATTTGTCTCCCTGTCTGTCCACCTGATCTTCTCACCACTCTTCTTAGGACTTGTTCACTTGTCCCCCTGTCTGTCCACCTGATCTTCTCACCACTCTTCTTAGGACTTGTTCATTTGTCTCCCTGTCTGTCCACCTGATCTTCTCACCCACTCCTCTTAGGACTTGTTCACTTGTCCCCTGTCTGTCCACCTGATCTTCTCACCACTCTTCTTAGGACTTGTTCATTTGTCTCCCTGTCTGTCCACCTGATCTTCTCACCACTCTTCTCAGGACTTGTTCATTTGTCTCCCTGTCTGTCCACCTGATCTTCTCACCACTCTTCTCAGGACTTGTTCATTTGTCTCCCTGTCTGTCCACCTGATCTTCTCACCCACTCTTATGAGGACTTTATGTTTAAAAATAATTCACTTAAGTTTTCACTCAGAAAAGTCCATGAAACTTTTTATTTTACAACATGAAACTAACCCAATTTAAGTGGCGCCTCTACTATTGAATCAAATTAGATTTTTATTTACTTCTGAGTTTAATATCGACACGAATATTGCGGTAGACCTACATCACAATAACATAATCACTAGTGTATAATATTTATCTATTATTTTTAATCATATTTTACAATAATTGTAAAATATGATTAATAATAAAGAGAAAAATTATAGTATTCAATTACGACATGACAAGGGGTGCTGGTTTGATCAGTCGAGTTAGGGGCGTCGCGCTGGTTGCGTCACGACATGGTAGGGGGTAGGAAGAGCACCCTTTGTGTGTCCCACACCCCGCTGTGTCTGCAAGCAGTGAAATAGGGGTGGTTTCTACCCCTGCAGTATCGTCAACCCGCCAAACAGTCAGTTTACTGGAAACGGAGCGACAACTGCACAGCGTCATCATCAAACACATTCTAAAATATATTTTCTTTTTGAAATTGTAATTACAAATTAATATCAATAAACTAACCGTGATAAACATTTGCGTTGTGATAATATTTGGTTAAGAAAACATTAAAACCGGGCGACATTGGGCGAAATAGAAGGTGATGTTTTATTAATGGTTTCCTACACTCCTATCCCTTCTTCCCTCTAAAAAACGCAAATTCTGGTACATTTTATCTAAATTATAATCCCTAATTAATTAAATACGTATTTCAAGAACAGGCAGTAAGACGTGGGTCAAAATAAAAAGCTGCGCGCAATAATTTCACATTAATATTTTGGAAGCTCCATTACACCACTCTCCCCCTTAATGTCCTCCCAGAAGAGGCCCCTAGTGGTAACAGAAGAGGCCCCTAGTGGTAACAGAAGAGGCCCCTAGTGGTAACAGAAGAGGCCCCTAGTGGTAACAGAAGAGGCCCCTAGTGGTAACAGAAGAGGCCCCTAGTGGTAACAGAAGAGGCCCCTAGTGGTAACAGAAGAGGCCCCTAGTGGTGACAGAAGAGGCCCCTAGTGGTAACAGAAGAGGCCCCTAGTGGTAACAGAAGAGGCCCCTAGTGGTAACAGAAGAGGCCCCTAGTGGTAACAGAAGAGGCCCCTAGTGGTAACAGAAGAGGCCCCTAGTGGTAACAGAAGAGGCCCCTAGTGGTGACAGAAGAGGCCCCTAGTGGTAACAGAAGAGGCCCCTAGTGGTGACAGAAGAGGCCCTTAGTGGTGACAGAAGAGGCCCCTAGTGGTGACAGAAGAGGCCCCTAGTGGTAACAGAAGAGGCCCCTAGTGGTGACAGAAGAGGCCCTTAGTGGTGACAGAAGAGGCCCCTAGTGGTGACAGAAGAGGCCCCTAGTGGTGACAGAAGAGGCCCCTAGTGGTAACAGAAGAGGCCCCTAGTGGTGACAGAAGAGGCCCTTAGTGGTGACAGAAGAGGCCCTTAGTGGTGACAGAAGAGGCCCCTAGTGGTGACAGAAGAGGCCCCTAGTGGTGACAGAAGAGGCCCCTAGTGGTGACAGAAGAGGCCCCTAGTGGTGACAGAAGAAGCCCCTAGTGGTGACAGAAGAGGCCCCTAGTGGTGACAGAAGAGGCCCCTAGTGGTAACAGAAGAAGCCCCTAGTGGTGACAGAAGAGGCCCCTAGTGGTAACAGAAGAGGCCCCTAGTGGTAACAGAAGAGGCCCCTAGTGGTAACAGAAGAGGCCCCTAGTGGTAACAGAAGAGGCCCCTAGTGGTAACAGAAGAGGCCCCTAGTGGTAACAGAAGAGGCACCAGGGGACCGATGACTGCAGTAGGAGCAGTTGTTCCTGTTAATCTATTCCTGTCACGGAAATGTGGATGTGTGTGATATTATAGCAGTTACAAGGGTTGCAACCCCTCCCTGCCTGTTTCAGACTACAAGCAGCAGTGACCAACCCTAACCCTACTCGTGAAGTTGTGGTTGCCATGGTTACCAGCCCACGTTAAGGGGAACACCAGCACCAACTCCCACAGGTTCGAGTCCTGGCTTCGAAAATCAGAGTGTTACGTCCAATTTTCATTGAAAAGTCTTTTAAACATTGATAATTTTACTATATTTTATTCTTTAAATTGAAAAATGACACCGGTTCACGGGAATCGAACCCGGGACCTTTGGCTTAGTACGCCAATGCTCTGACCAATGAGCTAATCAGGAGCAGCTTAAAGCCCTCCCGAGTTGAAGATGGCTCGTGATCTTAATTGATAACACGTATATAGCTGACAATTTACACATGTCTATCACAGACTCTGCCTTAAAATATGAGTGATGAATGATCCTGAACACAGGACAACTCCTGAATAGCTCATTTTTCAGAGCATTGGCGTACTAAGACAAAGGTCCCGGTTCGATTCCAGTGTCCAGGTGTCATTTTTCAATTTAAAGTTATATATATATATATATATACGGCTATTACCGTAACTAACAAATATAATAGTTTGGATATTTTAATATTTTTGTTATTTTATAAGTAATGATAGTATCTATCAAAAGTTACAGCTGTGGATCACATGACTATGAATACATGAGGGTAGATTTAGTAACTTTTTTTCTAGCCATGAGACTTCTCTCTCTCTCTCATACCCTAATTCGATCCTGTTCATCCTAGGGTTAGATGTTGTGTATGTTGTTCTAGGTTAAGTTTATAAATTGTCCGCCAGTATAACCTTGTTTTAAGAATGTATTTGTGTTAAATACTATGAGTAAAATTAATTCAACTCCATTTCAAGCCTGTGAGCGTGTCTGCTACCTCTGAGAGCTGAAGGACGATTGGAGGTCACGGCTCCCAACAATATCATACTACAACAATGAACCGCGAAGATAACATTTCTACTGGTTTCACAGATAATGCTGTGTTTGTAATTGAAATTCCTCGTCAATAGGAATGTTTAGTCCGCTGTGTTGGTTTGGGGGGAGCAGAGGGTAACCCAACAATGTAAATATTTGATCGACTGACTGGAATATAAAAATACAGCCCGATGCGATGCGACACTCTGGCGCCCATTTGCGAATTGGGCAAATAGTTTCACTTCAGTTGTCAACTTGGTACATTGCTGGAAGAAACCCTCTTGGGCGTTCGTTTCAAAATCTTCGATAGGATTATTATTAGCACCGCGTCTTACTACCCGTTCGGGTTGTACGCACTTACTCTAATGTGTAATGGTAGGGTGATTGTGAGATTAAATGGAGGACCTACAGTTTAACGTGGGATCCGAACCACGGTGGGGGCCTGGCATTCCCCACATTCACAATACACGTCTTGTCAGAGGTGAAGGAAGGGTTTGGTAATCAGATAAATCTGTGCTGGGACCCGAGGATTGAACCCCGGACCGCCAGCACAGAAGTCCGACACCTTACCCCTAGACCGCCAGGTCACCCTTCGATAGGATTTAAGTGAGCCGATTTACTGTACTGAAAGGATTTATTGTTCGCACTGGCTAAACTACTTTCTTTCTCTAGTGTTTTATTTATAACATACTTACTCGCTATTTACATACATGAATTGACAGAACATAATCGAAATAATAATTTTCTCCAACCCCTAGGGGTTGATTTATGAACGTTGTTTCATCATTGTTAGTTAGGAAGGAACACGAGTTGAAATAACCTCTTTGTAAAAGTTGTTTATCCTTGTTAATTAAGGAGGAACACGAGTTGAAATAACCTCTTTGTAAAAGTTGTTTATCCTTGTTAATTAAGGAGGAACACGAGTTGAAATAACCTCTTTGTAAAATTTGTTTATCCTTGTTAATTAAGGAGGAACACGAGTTGAAATAACCTCATTGTAAAATTTGTTATCATTGTTAATTAAGGAGGAATACGAGATGCAATAGACCTATCTAATAGTAGAAAATTATAGTTTTTTGTAAAGAGAAAAGAATTAGATAAATAAAAAAAAGTGGAAAGCTTGAAACTATAGTGTTCAAATAGTGCCATTTTTCAAAATCTTCTCTATAACAATGGTGTACGAGGGCCCTCTAAACCAGGGGGCTCTCAAATTGTATCTCGCAGGTCAGATGCGGCCTTAGACCATTTTATGTTTGAATAAATTATCCTTTAACTCATAAAAGTGGTGACACTTTATACTAAGTTTAGATAAATTAAATATTATATTATTATTTAGCACCGCGTCTTACTACCCGTTCGGGTTATACGCTTTAAGTACTAATTACACTAATGGATTAGGAATTGGGAAGGTAGAATTAAAGGAAGTGAACCCGCATTTGCGTGGAGGGAGAGTGGAAAACCATTTAGGAAAAACCACCCCCAGTTCACCCGACCGAGATTCGAACCTCGATCTCCCCGTCTTCGTTAGACCATGCGGCCACCAAAGCGGATAGAATTGTCACTTGATTCCCAAACTTTGGGCACCCCTGCTCCAGGTGAAGTTCACATGTACCCGAGCAGGTCAGAGCCCAGACACAAGATTCAGGGGTATCCAACACTTGAACTGTCACAAGAACATTTTTTAGCCCCTACCAACACTGTCAAGGACAAGGGGACGGGGGAAGGGGGGTGGAATCCTGTGTGTGCACGTAATTTGGAAAATGCTGCATCAGTTTTTATCATCAGATTGTCACCCGGTAGGCGAGGGGAAGGGGAAGGGGGGAGGGCTGTAGGACCAATTAGTGAGGGCGGATTGATGGGGAGGGGCTTTAATGAGAGCACTTCAACGAGCGACAAAGACTTTCTTTTTTTTGCAAATTATATTCAATTTGCACTTTTTAAACATCACTTTTTATATTCTACTTTTCCTCTTTTGTTGGGGAGGCAGAAAAAAAATACTGTTTAAAATTAGTTTCTAGAAGCGAGATTAAGTTATAAGAGCACACTTATGGAATAATTCAAAAATGTAAGCATCGACCTTACTGACAATATCAGACAAACTTAAATGATAAGAGCTCATGTAATGACATCAGGAAGAAAAAAATACAGTTTTACCGTCCAACAATATTTAAAAACAGGCAGGTAATTTTGGTAAAGTAATTTTTCATATTTTTTTAGCGCAACGTCTTACTACCTATTTAGGTTATAATCATTTCATTAATATAAACTATTAATTTATTTGAAAAGTTTTATTTGCTGTTTATTTTGTATCCACCTATTACTGATATGTTTTAGTGCCAACATTGAGTATTATCTATATAATTAAGCTAACTACAAATGTTTTGTTTGTTTGTTAATTGAACAAGTCAAGATAAGTTGTTTTAAGGTGCGGTAGAAGGAATCTTGAGTAATTTTACAGTTTTTATAACATTACAAGAGAGTTTAGTTTTATGCACATGCTGATATCAACAAATCTTTAATATCTGTCAAGGGTGTCCTGGAATTTTGTCAAAACTGTTTCTCTTTATTTAAAAAGTGTTGACAAAATTCCAGGACACCCTTGACAGATATTCAAGATCTGTTGATATCAGCATGTGCATAAAACTAAACTCTTTGTTGCTACTGGAGAAATATTTGATTTATTTTGACAAAAAATTTCACTTCTATAAAAACTGTGAAAATACTAGCGCTCCCTTCTGTCGCACCTTAAGAATGATGTATGGAGAAGGTATAGTTTAAGTGAATGCACCAACATTGACCTCCGAAGAGGATGTGAAACCGCAAGGTGGGTGAAAACAGCCCATTGCACACATCCGAACAAGAGCTCTCGGATCAAAGTCCGCTACACTATCCCTGGATCTATTTTTCAAACAGTTCCCAGCTTTGTCAACGTCAATAGCGCGGCTAATGCCACACTCGGCGTGTCTCTACAATAAATAGAATAGAGCGATATAAAGTAATATAATCAGTTATCTGAATCAGCGAGGTAAATAGTGGGGCATGTTTTTATCCACGGTTTGTCGGGGAGCGTGTTATTTCCGCCATTGTCACACACGCATTAATACAAATAGATTTTTAGTCAAGCTACGTTCACACCAGACAACCTTTCATAACACTTCATTTCTAATGCACAACTTATTAAATGTAGAATTGTTACAAGGACTATTGCATTTAATGATGGTGTAAAGAGGAGAAGGGACCATATACAATCTCTTGACTCCTTAAGGATACTTAGGATTCAACGATTCGAGAAAATATTGGATTCACCACTCGATAAAAGTCAGAAAATAAAATATTATAATCAATTGAAAAATAACACCTGCACACTGGGATCAAACCCAGATCCTTTGGCTCAGTACGCCATTTCTTTAACCACTGAGCTACCCAGGGTCATTATTTACTCAAGGCAGAGTCTGTGATGGACATGTGGAAATTGTCGGCTATATATGTGTGATCAATTAGTATCACGAGCTATCAGATAACGCAGCCATCCTAGACTCAGGAGAGCTATATGCTACTCCTGGATAGTTCAGTGGTAGAGTATTGGTGTACTTATCCAAAGGTCCCGGGTTTGATTCCCGTGACCAGCTGTTATAACCGTAACTAACAAACATAGCTTGGCTGTTTAATCCCTCATAATATTAATATCTTTGTGGATCTACAAAATATAATTTTCTAGTGTGTGTTTTTCAACACGCTCCAGAAGCCATAGATGACCTAGAACAGGGATTTACAACAATGGATGCAGGGGAAATGTGCCACCGGAACAGGGATTTACAACAAGTGCCCGATGGCCCGGAACAGGGATTTACAACAAGTGCCCGATGACCCGGAACAGGGATTTACAACAAGTGTCCGATGGCCCGGAAACAGGGGTTTACAACAAGTGCCCGATGGTCCGGAACAGGGATTTACAACAGTCCCGATGATGGAACAGGGTTTACAACAAGTGCCGATGGCCCGGAACAGGATTTACAAAAAGTGCCCGATGGTCCGGAACAGGGGTTTACAACATGTGCCCGATGGTCCGGAACAGGGTTTACAACAAGTGCCCGATGGCCGGAACAGGGATTTACAACAAGTGCCCGATGGCCCGGAACAGGGATTTACAACAAGTGCCCGAAGGCCCGGAAACAGGGATTTACAACAAGTGCCCGATGGTCCGGAACAGGGATTTACAACAAGTGCCCGATGGTCCGGAACAGGGTTTACAACAAGTGCCCGATGGCCCGGAACAGGGTTTACAACATGTGCCCGATGGCCGGAACAGGGTTTACAACATGTGCCCGATGGCCGGAACATGGTTTACAACAAGTGCCCGATGGCCCGGAACATTGGTTTACAACAAGTGCCCGATGGTCCGGAACAGGGGTTTACAACAAGTGCCCGATGGTCCGGAACAGGGGTTTACAACAAGTGCCCGATGGTCCGGAACAGGGATTTACAACAAGTGCCCGAGGGCCCCGGAACAGGGATTTACAACAATCCGATGACTGGAACAGGGTTTACAACAGTGCCCGATGGCCGAACAGGGGTTTACAACATGTGCCCGATGGCCCGAACAGGGTTTACAACATGTGCCGATGGCCGGAACAGGGTTTACAACAAGTCCCCGATGGTCCGAACAGGGGTTTACAACAAGTGCCCGATGGCCCGGAACAGGGGTTTACAACAAGTGCCCGATGGCCCGAACAGGGGTTTACAACAAGTTCCCGATGGTCTGGAACAGGGGTTTACAACAAGTGCCCGATGGCCCGGAACAGGGGTTTACAACAAGTCCCTATGCGACAGGTTACAGTCGAGACAACAAGGGTTTACAACAAGTGCCCGATGGTCCCGGAACAGGAGTTTACAACAAGTGCCCGATGGCCTGGAACAGGGGTTTACAACAAGTGCCCGATGGCCGGAACAGGGGTTTACAACAAGTGCCCGATGGCCCGGAACAGGGGTTTACAACAAGTCCCCGATGATCTGGAACAGGGGTTTACAACAAGTGCCCAATGGCCCGGAACAGGGGTTTACAACACGGCCCGATGGCCAGAATTGAACCCACAACCTCAGCATTATAATCGGCTAATTTTTGTCAAGTCATTCACAAACAAGAACAGTTATTTAATTATGAATGAAATAATAAGTGATAATTTAGACATGTTGAGTTAAATACTGAACGACTGTTCCTACTAAAATATACCAATCTTTGGTACGTCAGTATAATACAGCAGATGTAGGGAAGAAATTAAACATAAACATCAGTTGGAGCCTTCACGAATTCTTCCCACGCAAGTCAAAATTTCCGTCTCTCAGCCGAAAACATCAATTTTACTGCAGTGGATTACTTGCCCAAGAAACCTCGTGGCCCGCCGGTTGGAAACCCTTGAAACCTGAAACTTTGCACACATAGTATAGACCACGGCACAGAACCTAACATAACGACCTTTTCAATTTTTTTCATTCATTAAAAATCTAATTAATTTAGTTCACTATCACTTTATCCACTATTATGTAATAACTGACAGAAATATACTTTTATACAAAACCCTTTCATGCACATATAATTTTTTTTCACCCGTCTTACTACCTGTTCAGGTTATACACATATTAACTAATTAAGCTAATGAGTTAGGGATGAGAAAGGATGAATTTAGTGAAAGTGTACACGTGTCTGCATGGAGTGAGAGCGGCGGGAAAACCGTTAGCACACCCGACCGGGATTCAAACTCTGATCTCCATGTAATCAGGAGTCTTGTAACACGAGATTGAATAATATAAACAAAATTGAAATACTCGAACAAAGTAAAAGGGCTCTTAGTTAAAATGTCCAGATAAATTACAAGTTTGATATCATCCATCACCAAGTTTGTCCCATCTTAGTGTATTTCATTTTGAACACCTGATGCCTATTTCAAGGACCCTGTAAATACAATTTAGCAAGTACAATCCAGCTGTTTGAAGCGTCCGGCCCTGAGACTTATTGATATTCATTGTAAAGGCAACAAAATAATATATAAGCTTTTATTTTAATTTAAATTCTAAACAAACCATGTGTTTTAACGTAAATTGAGTATGCTATATCAGAAGTCGGTAAGAAATCCTATCCACTGATACCTTATTCATCGCTGAAGGCTTTGTATTAGTTGAGAAAAAGGGATGTTGACAACAGAAATAGTATATAGTATTTTAATTAGAATTTGTTTATTAGCTATAACATTATTTATTGATGGTTCAGCCCCGGACCTAACTATAGGACAAAATTAACGACCCCAGACCAGTAATTTAACACCCAACCTGTCCACCTCGGTGGTCTTGAGATAAAGCGCTCGCCTCAGGACCCAATTCTTGGGTTCGAACCCAGCCAGGGTCGACGGATTTAAGTAAAGTCGTTGGTTCCTTGTCGATTGTGGCGTGTAAAAGAACCCTGGAAGGTATTGCAAAATACCTTTCCCGGCAAAATTGGTAGGCTCTCGCTCGCTCATAGAAATTCTCGTTTGCTGATATAATCAAGCGGTTCAGCAAGTGCAAGTTAATAGCTAAAATAAATTAAAAATAAATAGCATCTAATTGAATATTATATAAATGTTATACAAATACATAATAACAAAAATTGCTAATATTTATTTACCATTAATATTTTCTTTCCGAGATTTGAATTTAGGATTTTTAAATTAGTACACTTGCGAACTGGGAAGACTGGGCACTGGGAAGACTAGGCGCCAAGGTCAATTTAAAAAAAACATAAATTATAAAACATGAAAACAAACAACCAGGCACAAGTTTGGTTAGGTTTTGTTAGGTTAATTCATCTTCATGTGGTTTATTTTACACAAAATTCTTATATTTCATGGTTTTTTGAGGTAAAAAAAATTTTCAAAATTTTATAATCTCAAGTAGCATAGCTTTATAAATATACACACAACTAGTTTCCTCTGTTATGAATTAAAAAAAAAAAAAAACTCTAAAAATGATGGTGTTGCAGGTGCTGGGGTCGTGCGTGCCAGACGCTGTTGGTCCTGTTGCCATGGTGACAGAGTTGGGAGACCCCTTGGACACTGTGAGGTTACTGCAACTGTCCTGGGAGGAGCGGCTCAGGGTGAGCTGATGACATACGCTTATACAGAATGTCAGGAACATGGTTTCTTTGCTACCTAACACTACTATATGTATAATTATTAACAATCGACACATTGAGAATTGGGACATAACAGTATTAAGATTGATTGTGGGTTTTCTGGTATTGCTCAGTTAAAAATGTACTTACCTCTTATCACTAATTGATCCTGTAAAGGTGATGCCTTGAATATTTAAATTTACATTATTCTGCTTTATTTGTTAGTGCTTTTTAATACGACTATTTTTTTTTTTGTGTCTAACTATTCGTCAGTATGTATCATTATTTGCCTATGATTGTTTTTATTATTTTCTCATATATTATAAGTGCTTGTATGGTACTATTGTACTTTGCAATGTTGGCCTGTGATAGGTCTCACAAATGTTAGCCAGTACTACAATAAAGGAAAACTGAAATTGAAAATCATTATTAGGTATTCTGTCTTACGCGAGTGAACTTAGACCGCCACTGTGCCATGACGTTGTGCAGATGACAGTTCCTCCTAAGGATGTGTCCGATCCAGTTTGCTTTGTACCCAAGAATCACATTCAACAATGGTTCTCTTCTTACCCACTTCTTCTTTTAACTTGTTCATTTGTCTCCCTGTCTGTCGACCTGATCTTCTCACCCACTCTTCTTCAGGACTTGTTCATTGTCCCCCTGTCTATCCACCTAATCTTCTCCCTCAATGTTCCCTTCCACCTAATCTTCTCCACTACATTTCAAACCTCTCCAAGTATTTATTTCCCATCTTCCAAGAGTCCAAGTTTCTTCCCCAAATGTAGCATTCCAACAGGTTTGTCTGTCTTGCGAAGAGAGCAGTTGTTAAAATTTGATGTATTGTTTCAAAATAACCAAACTCATCCATCCCATTAAATTTATATGCTTATTAATTATTATTTATAAAAGTTACCTTGTATAATTTAATTATTATCTGTTAAAAATTATAAAAAGCAATTAATAATATTTTAATTTTAGCACCATGTCTTAATATCAGTTCAGGCTATACGCACATGTAACTTACTAATTTCGCTAATGAACTAGGAATAAGAAAGGTTGAATTTCGAGAAAGTGTATCCACATATGTATGAAAAATCATTTTGGAAAAAACAGCCTCAGTACACTCAACCGAGATTCAAACCTCGATCTCATAGAGTAGTCACTCTATCCTAACAAAAGAGTGATACCTTAGACCATGTGGTCACTGAAGCAGGTGATACTAATATTAAAATATATAATTGTGTGTATGTATTTTTTTTTTTTGCGAAAATTACTCACTATTTAAAATCTGACATTCAAGTAGAAAAAAACTCAACCTTTTTTGCATGGGGTCGCTAATAATTTTGTATTATGGCTGCAAATAAACAGAAAAGTTTTAAAAACTGTGTGAATTAACAGAAAAAATATTCAGAGTAGGCGTAGAATAACCCACTCATGTCGATTGCGGACAGTAACCGTGATGTTTGTTGTTGTTAAGTTGGCGCTGGGGATCGCCCAGATCCTCCATCACCTGGCGCATTCCCCGCTGGGCTCTCTGGCCATGAACGACTTCCGACGGCAGCAGTTTGTGCTCGTTGGAGGGACACTCAAGCTGTCGGACGTGGACGATGTAGGCGTGACAGAACCAGAGTGCTCTAGTGACGAGGACTGCGACATGCGACACCTTGTCAACAACACCATGCCCACTACAGACAGGTAAAAAAAAAAAAACTTTTCGTTTGAATATCGGTCAACTTCGATATCGGCCCGAAAATAACTCCCAACCTGCAAAGTTTCATTAAAGAAATAAATGAAGTATAAAGTTCACATTTAAACTAGTTGAAATACTGACGTTTCCTGGAAAGTTTTTAATTAATTTTAAGAAATATTATAAAAATCAAAATTTATTCTTCGAGATGCAGTGTGAAACATGGCGGCGAATTAAATTAGGTTGTTATGAAAATAAGTGTGTAGGAAAATATTGGCTCCAAAAAGGGATGAGGCTATTGGAGAGTGGAGGTGGTTACATAATGATGACATAGCCTATACTCACAAAACATAGTTAAGATAATCAAGGTTCATGAATTATGGTGGACAGGCCATGCAGAACGAATGAAAGAATATGGAACCTTGTTCAGGGTACCGACTGATAAACCCAGTGAGAGACACAGATGGGAGGCTAACATTAGAATGGACCTGAAAGAAATAGAGCTAGCTCAAGACAGGGATAGGTGGCATACTCGTGTAGGTTTGGCAATAAACTTTCAAGTTCTTAATGCCATAGAATAGGTAAGCAAGATATTTTTCTAGTTTTCTTGTCCAGCTTTACCTCATTTTAAATGAGAAACATTACTCTTTAACTGATATTCTAAATCAATATTTTATTTTCCTTAAAACAAATTGCATACAACACAAATTCTTGATTCCGCTTAACTGTGAAATATTGCAGTGATTGTTTTATTTTTATTTGTACACATACAAATATATTCAAAATACTTAATTTAATTTATTAAAATTAAAACTTAAAAAGTGGAACAGTTGTCAATGTAATCTTACTGATTTTCACACAAACACAATTTGTGAAATGTGTTTTTGTTTGCTTTACCTGAGCTAAGACTGAAAGTAATAAGACAAGTGTAAATGATGACCAAATACCACGGCTAGAAATGAGTTTAACTGTCGAAAATATATTTTTAACGCATTCATTGTAACTTATTTATAATATATCTCTAGTTAACTTACTTCCTTGTTTTATTTGTGTAAATACCAACAAACTTATTGGAGCTGCCGAACCGATGTACCCCTCTTGTTGCAAGCAGGCTTCACTGTGTGAGGTCGCGCTGCGCAGGTTACAACGAGCGTCTCAACATCTGGCACGCGGGGCGACACTTTGTGCGCCTCTTCTTGCCACTCAGTGCGCCCGCCTCTTTGGAGCCCCACGTTCAAGAGCTGATCCAGGCGTACAACCAGCCGGACTTCTGGGACACACAGCGGATTCTGTCAGCGACTCACAGTCTTGTCAATCACTTTGTGTCTGGAAGTTATATGCCTCCACCTCCCCCCGTGGGGCTCATCAGCTTGGGTGAGTTCTCAGAAGAACTGGATTGTCAACACAACTATTGTTTTTAATATCCCACGTGACCCGTATCGGTGTTTGGCAGTGGTGTGCTACCTCCTCTGGGATCCCGAGTTATTAAGGGGTCACCAAATATATTTTTGTGGATGACAAAGAGGATACATAACAACCCTTATTATATCAGCCTTTGGAACATTTAAATGGGGGCAAAAACTCGCCATAAATTAAGTTTTTGTACAGAGGCGCCTCATATAAGTAGGAGGAAAAAAGTTTGTTACATGACGGAATGTGAGCTTCAAATTAAAATAATACTTCGTTGGGGTCACACCCACAAAAAAGTTTGCGCACCACTGTTCTAAGGCATTACTCTTACATCACACTCGATTATCAGAGTTTGAATCCCGGTCGGGTTTACCGGGGATGTATTTTTCCTAAATAGTTTTCCATTCACACAAATGTGGATACGCTCACTTCTCACCCCTAACACATTAGCGTAATTAGCACATAAGGTTGTAAGACACGCTGACAAAAATAAATACTTTTGAATTATTTCTTTAAACTTAGAACCAGTTTAGAGGCATAATATATAGTATTAGATTGTACGAATATAACTCAAGAACTAGCCCGATTTTGTGCGACAAGTCTTTCAATAATGCAATCAGAATTACTTCTTTTTTATTATTTATTTAAAAACCTTTAAGAGATCGTCGGGTCAGAACAAAACATGTCGCGGGTTGGACTACGCTGGTTCAACATTTGGTTTTATTTGATAAAAAAACTTCCATTTTACAAGAAGTTTGGCAATTTAATAAAGAACCCGGAACTATACTTGAGGGCGAACATGTTCCCCCTTATCTAGACTTCAATAAGAGGTTGCCATGCTGTGTGCAGGGTTCGAGGTGGTACCCGACAGCGACCTTCCCGGTCAGTTCGACTATCGCTGTCATCACTCCATGTCAGCGGTGAGCTGCGTGGTGTCCGTGTTCAACGAGGTGGAGGCCGCCCAGATGTGCACCAGGGACCCCGACTGCAGGGCGGTAGTGCTGGGACAGGAACATACATGGACAGGTACACACGGTCATAGACTGAACTTGCCAGGAGGGAGTTCCGATAGGATGAATCCTAGATCAAGAGATTGGGCTGTAATGATACATTTTCTCTTCAAGAGGCAGCCATTAACTCTTGTGTCCAGTGGTGGCATAATGTGTAAACCGTGTTAAAGTTCTTTACCCCTTTGACGTGTAACAAATTGTACCCCAAAAAGAGAGAAGTTTCTCTTAAAAAGTAACAATTTTATGAATGATAATAATCATAAATGGTTTCCAGCCAATGAAAAGCCTCCCTCTCCCTCTGTCTTTCCACTATTCTTCTCCTCTCACTCATCTACTCACTTATCTACTCCGGTCTTCATTCTATTGGCCTCCACCTACCTCTCTCTCTCTCTCTTACATCCAACATCCAGGTTTAAACTGCACGCTTAACTATGGGTACAAAGTACGTCCAAATCCGACTGAAAAATAGAATCAATTTAATCTCACCTATTGAAAAGTTGTATTTATAATTATGCTGATTATTTGATGGTTTATATCCACAGGGAGAACCATTGCTATCTTGAAGAACGGTTACAGTTCCCCGTCAACCAAGCGGGGATTCAGCCTCTTGGTGAAGAAACCTGTGTCGTGACGATGATAAGGTCAGCGTAGTTCAATTCGGCCTGGAGACGGCAAATGATTGTGCACCGGATGACAATAGTAGCGTGCGAGATGAGCTGTAGACATTGATAGTGTATGTCAATGTTCAGTTAGCTCGAGTCGAGAACACGGTCACACGATTACTTTGACAGAACCTCAATCTTGGACATTCCTCTGAGGCTGAACGTTTTGCGACAGGCATTGCCGTGTTTATTGAGGAGTAGATGGTCATTTGCTGTTTTGATTCAATGGTTGGTATTACTTTTCTTACAGAAACAATGCCTTGAATGTGGTGAGAATGTCTCGCTGTTCAAGAATTTGTACCTTTTTTTTTTAATACAAACGTCCATATCATGGGTTTGACCAAATTGTTTTTATGTCATCTGAAGCGAAATGTGATCAGATCTTATTGTTCAAAGGGACCACTTATATCAACCTTGCTTTGTAGGTGTGAATTCACAGTAGCTATAGTTTAGAGTTTGTGTTAAAATTAATGGCCACACAAATACTCATGTTCGAATATTGATTGAAAAGTGACAACAACCTGGATCCTTTTTCTCAGTGAACAAACACTATCAGGATTCTCTAATGTTCATGCTCGTAAATCACTCAAACAAACCCTGAACAAATAACTTTTACAACCGACTGTATTAAAGTGATCTATGAGACACCTTTGTCATGTTCCTGATTTGACAAAACTGGCAGAAAGTCTTCACTAACTAAAATATTCAATTTTTATGCCTTTCAAACAAAATTATTTTTACTGTAAGGTACAAGTTTTTAGCTTTTTTTTTTTAATAAAACACAATTCAAAGCTACAAATATATATATAATCCATCCTCATGTATATCCTTAAAGGGTTTTTTCTCAAACGGTCTGACGCCCTAAAAAGCTGAAATTTGATATGGTCGCTAAGGAGCATGCCAACTTTATGAAAAATATAGGATGACATCTAATATGGTGGACGCAACACATAAATCGAGTTCAATTTGGATGTATCTAGGAAGTTTGTTCATTATAAGTGGTTTGTATAATAAATTACACCATCTGAACTCATGGGATCACAATATATTCAAGGTGTTCAGAAACTTAACGCTCAAACTGCACATATAGTTGTTTATTTACAAAAGTAATAAACAATCCTTATACACTTACATACAGCAAACTATGGTAATACCATTAAATTGTGTTCAAAGTTATGGCTAGCGCTGGGAGAGCAAAGCTGTTCAAGCATGTGTGTACAACAGGTGCACGGCATTGCATATATAATAATGGCAAGCACTTTATGTGATGTAGGATTGTTAATGATGACCCTCAGAACATATTCCCATTTCTAGACGGTCTGGGGAGTTGTTTACTATTAACTGTGGTGTGTTCTGCTCCGAGATGTCGAGGTGTGTAGTGCCGCGAGCCTAACTTATATGCAACATGATGTCCACGCATGATTGACAGCTTTGCTCTACCAGCACTGTACGTAGAAATTTTGAACACAATTTAATGGTATTATCTTAGTTTGCCGGAAGTAGGTGTATAGGAATTTTGTACTACTTTTGGTTCAAACAAATTATAATTCAGTTTGGGCCGAGTTTCTGAACATACTGTATAAACAACAGAAGAAAGAATTTGCGAAGAATCCAAAAATTGCTTTCAAAGTATTTTTTTTGCACCACATTTTACTTCTCGTTCGAGTTCAACGCTTATTTATTAATTACACTAACGGTTTTATGAATGAGAAAGATTATATTTATTAGAAGTGTACCTACATTTGCATGGAGGAAGAGTGGAAAACCGTTTAGGACAAAACCCTTTCAGTGCACCAGACAGTGATTCGAACCTCTTATCTCCCCGTCATCGGCAATCTAGTTTACCGCGAGAGAAGTGCCTTGGACAGGCTGTCGAAGCATTTAACACACACTTGTGCACTTGGAGCATACACAACCTTCTTGCATTGCGCGCACGGGTTCTTTGATTATTGGAAGTTAGGTCGTGTGTCTCGTGCTTTGGACATGTCTAAAAATTTGTGAAGTGAGGAAGGTTAGGAATCAATAAATACAAGTGAATGGCAGGGTTGCCAATAAACAGGAACAATATAAATATATTGTCATGAGTTTTGAGAATGATAAAACAATAGGTGTCATTGGTCAATGGTCAAACAATTGACATCACACCATGAGCTACATTTCTCGTTATTAACTTCGATAATAATTCCATGACAAGCCAATGAAAGTTCATGGATGAGGATGAAGAAGACAGAACCTATACAACCAGGAAACATTATCACAATAAAGATTCCAACTGAAAGAAATATTAGATTGTTGAGTAATTGATATCAAGGCGCATTGGTGGTCTAAGTTCACTGACAAAAAGAATGGACCTGTCGTAAGACAGAAACACATAATAATAATAAAGATGTGTGGGGAAACTGCTTGTAAAACATGTTTTTTTTTTAAGAAAACTTTAATATGCTAGTCATTTTGTTATAATTTGCTACTCTGGACGGAACTTTAGTGTGCTGTGATATATTGTAATTTGTATGTTTTGTTTGTGTGTAGTGTTAATCAGGTTTTATACTGTAAAATGGAAAAATAATAGCTTTGCATAAGTAATTTGGTCAGCTATTTTATATCCTATTGATTATTTGTCGTAATGGGATCATATTTTTACAATCACATCTTTAAGATGAATTTTTAAAAATAAGTGTCTGTCAGATCTACATGTTGTGAGTGTTTTATGTAATTGTATATAAGGAATGAAATAAAAATAATAATCGCATTTAGATTGAAACCTTAGCTTGGTCGGAAAGTTCATCGGCCTACCGAGCTTACAGTCTCAGGTTTGATGCCCAGCATAGCCAGAAAAATTATCTTTGGTGTAATGTGTGTTTCAACTTACGACGACGGCCGGGGGGGGGGGGGGGGGCCTGGGAGTTGTATCTTTCCTAGATTTAAGCTTTTTATAAGTCGTGTGATGATATGTGTGTGTGTATATATCAAATTGTGTTTTATTATTTGTGTAGTTTAAATCTGTCAATACATTTTAAATCTGGTTTCATTATAAAAGCAGAGTGCTTAGAAAAGATAAGTCAAAACAATATTTTAGTGATCACTACTTTCCAACCCTTTAATTTTTATAAATTAAAATATCTAAAGTAATCTACATTCATTTTATTCCATTTAAATATTAAATTCAATCCTATTTCCTTTCATGTTGTACATTAAGAAGGTTAGTCCAGTTCGAAATTGAGATTTTAACATTCTTCACAAATTGGTCTAGAGTTTGGCTGAAGGGAAGATCTTAAATTCCCATTCAATAATTATTTCTAAATTAATGATGTAATAAAATTTATAAAAAATAAAAGAATTGTGGAAATATAAACACTCAACACACACAACAAAATTTCTATGCTATATTGCATCTTCATCAACAAGACTGAACAGGAAGTTAGCTTCATTGATGCCAACTTGGTTGTGCAAGGCAAAGATTTCTTTGGATTTAAAACTCTCAAAATTTTGTATTGCACAATAAAGTTGGTAACACTGAAGCTAGCTTCCCGAGGAAGATGCAATAAAAACATCAAAATATTGAAGTGTGTGTAAATATGTTTTAAGTGTTTTTATTTTTCTTTATATTATATAGCGGAATTATATTTGCTTGGTGCGCTTTTAGTCATATATATTTTTTACAACACCTTTGTCAAGTTAATGGATCAATATAAAAACTAATTTAGGTTAAATGAAAACTTTAAAATACACATATTCATTTATGAAATGTATTTCTATCTTAGAAATATATGGTAGGGCTCATATTTTTCTTTATTTTCTTTAGGACCAAAATGTTGCCATAGAGAATCAGCATCATTTAATATTGATTAGGGTTGTCAAACTCGATTCCTTGATTCTTATTGGTATTGAAATAATCGGTCTTAATATTACGATTCTTAGCTCCCAATAAAACTGGCAACTAAACAATGACAACATTCAAAATAGGTGATAATCGATTATCTCTCATATTACATTAGTTGCCGTTTCACTTAAATGCCGGCAAACTGTTGATATACTGTAATGGCCCCGAGTATAATACGACCCCAACATTTTGAGGTGATCTACATGAAAAATAAATGGTCTCGAATATAATACGACCTGACATTATGACAGTAACAAGGAGTAAAGACTTAACAAATCTGACACATTTAAAAAAAAAGTAAAAATGAGACTGTCAGAATATATGAATCGACTCCAAACAAACAATATATAATAAGTAGACTAGAGATGGTAATTTTCTGTACTAATCGATATAGCTATCACAACGTGTATATCAAAAGCTACAATATTCCTACCCAATTAAAATGGCTGCTACCCAATAATATTATTCTTTGAGACTTTTCAATTTTGAATGATTTATTTAGCCCTTTGAATAAGACAAGTTTAATAAAAATAGAACAAAAATCAACAAAGTTAATATAAATGAAGCTAAAAACAGTTATATTTATTTTAATTCACTAGATTATCGATATATCGTTTCCAAAACTTCCTAACTGATTTATGATGAGCTAACGTGCATAGGATCAGTTATGGCAGTCGACTTAAAATTTTAGAAACATGTAGAATGTGTTCTTCCTTTGAAATCTTGGTTTTGATTTTCAGTCCTGAAGAATTTTAGTATGTTTAATAAATATCAATAAGATAGTGAGATTAAAGTTTCAAACGACATGTGTTGTAATGGTAGAGTCCAAGTTTCGCATTGAGGGGAGAGTGGGGTGTCAGGCACGTTAGATTTTCTAAACAATATTTGGAAAAATAATGAAAAATGAAATGTTCAAGAATCGGAATCGAGAAAAACAGGTATCATGACATCTCTAATAATGATTCCTTATCTATAAAAACATTTAACCCTTTCTCTGCGCGTTTAGCACAGTGATCTACGCAGGCCTGGCAACCATTTTTCTGCTTGACTCATGGTCATAGTATAACATTGAACTGGTAACCCCCTCCATTAGCTTCAATGTGAAGTATTCAGACTGGCTAAAATACAGTGGTTCATTGATAGATGGCATTACAATAACTTATGGTAATGAAATGTCGGTTCACGCCCATGCCAGGGAACGTTTGGACAAACAAAGACGTTCAGTGCCCGAGCCAGGGAACATTTGGACAGACGTTCAGCGCCCGAGTCAGGGAACATTTGGACAAAGACGTTCAGTGCCAGAGCCAGAGAACATTTGGACAAAGACGTTCAGTGCCCGAGCCAGGGAACGTTTGGCCAAACAAAGACGTTCAGCGCCCGAGCCAGGGAACGTTTGGACAGACGTTCAGCGCCCGAGTCAGGGAACGTTTGGACAAAGACGTTCAGTGCCAGAGCCAGAGAACATTTGGACAAAGACGTTCAGTGCCCGAGCCAGGGAACGTTTGGCCAAACAAAGACGTTCAGTGCCCGAGCCAGGGAACATTTGGACAAACAAAGACGTTCAGCGCCCGAGCCAGGAAACATTTGGACAAACAAAGACGTTCAGCGCCCGAGCCAGGAAACATTTGGACAAACAAAGACGTTCAGCGCCCGATCCAGGGAACATTTGGACAAAGACGTTCAGCGCCTGATCCAGGGAACATTTGGACAAAGACGTTCAGCGCCCGAGCCAGAGAACATTTGGACAAAGATGTTCAGCGCCCGAGCCAGAGAACGTTTGGACAAACAAAGACGTTCAGCGCCCGAGCCAGAGAACATTTGGACAGACGTTCAGCGCCCGAGTCAGGGAACATTTGGACAAACAAAAACGTTCAGCGCCCGAGCCAGAGAACATTTGGACAAAGACGTTCAGCGCCCGAGCCAGGGAATGGGTTAAAATCCTTTACTCGACATTTTAGTATGTTGCAATTAAAATAACAGAATAATAAATTAAAATTTTAATAAAATTGCAAACTAAACTTTATTTGGCAATTTATTAAATGTAAGATTAAGTATTAACTAAACTGTGATCATTCATTAAGAGATCTAAATTATATAACTAATACCAGTGAACACTATGAAAAATAAAAAATGGCTCTCCTAGATTTTCGCTCCACTTGCAGGAACCATATTTCTACCGTGATGACAAAATACATAGTTTTCATACTTAAATTAGTTATATACTAGATTAATAATAACTACTTTAATACTCTCACAATAAGCGCTATGAAAATAACTAGTCAATTTAGAGGGGAGAGAAATTATCATGTTTATTTAAATCGTGTAGAAAATGTACCTATCCAAGTTTTTATAAAACAAAACCAATGTTTTGTTTTTTTCTGTGGTTTTATCACATGATCAGTATCAAATATTATTACACGACTCGCTGAAAACCTGAAGATCGTCCCAGCTTGATTTTTGACCCCAAACATTTGGTTCCAAACGCAAAAAAACCTTGACTTGTGAAACATTTTACAAAATGCAAATTGAACAAAATAGAAAATAAAATTTAAAGTTGTCTCAATTATTTCATTTTGTTGTAGAAATTGATATCCACATTTTATTAAAATAATTAAGTTATAGCTCATTAAGAAATATACATGGGCGAGCCAGATTGTAACACAGCTAAACGGTACAAGGTGATGACGACATTGCAGTTCTGCCAACACAACCGAGCAAGCCAGTCTTAGAGCTTTGTCTTGGAGATGGAAGTTCTGGAACAAAACAATGAGGACTGTGTAAGGCTGCGGTCTGTCATTGCATGAACAGCTCCGCCAACACGACATGCAAGAAGAATTTCATAAAAAAAAACCTCAAATTTTAGTAAATTACTAAGGAACATCCCCAAACACACTCACTCACTTGATCAGAAGTTCTCAACCTTTTACACACTATGCACTCCTCTCAATTTATTTTATTTTCATTTATTGCCTCCCCCCTCCCCTTCCATTTTTCTTCAAAAATTAAAAAATAAAATAAATCGGCTTTATCAATACAATACCAAAATAGTTTGTACATCCATGGCCAAAATGATATATCCTTTAATAGCGTTGAACACTTCTAGGCCTGGAAGACTGTGTGTGGTAAAGTAAAACCCAAAGGGGTTAATTGGAGACCAAACATCTAATAGGCACAGCCAAATGATTAAGATATTATCACACAATTAATAATTATCATAAAAGTGTTGTGTGTGTAGCCTATTAAATTTATTATTATTATTAGCACCACGTCTTACTACCCTTTCGGGTTATACGCACTTACGCTAATGTGTAATGGTAGGGTGATTGTGAGATGAAATGAAGGACCTACAGTTTAACGTGGGATCCGAACCACGGTGGAGGCCTGGCATTCCCCACATTCACAAGATGTCTTGTCAGAGGTGAAGGAAGGGTTTGGTATTCAGATAAATTTGTGCCAGGACCGGGGATTGAACCCCGGACCCCAACACAGAAGTCTGACACCTTACCCTAGACCGCCAGGTCACCCACCCTATTAAAATTGATAAGGTTTATTTAGCGTGGGGCGCCACCCTAACCACTCAACTACAAGGGCACAAGACGTTATTCTCTTCTTTGTTATGAACATATAGCTCAAGAACGAGTATATTTAACCAAATAAAGCAGTTTTTTGGCACACCCCATAGAGGGCCCCTTGTACCGCTCTACTCTTTCTGGGCGATGTGCGCACTGCGCTACACGGACTATTCAAGTATTGTCGCTTACGTCTGTTTGCTGCCACTGAGCACTACGAACGCAGACTGAGTCTCCTTCTGCTTGGCCTGCAGCAGGTTCAGGGTCCCCAAAGGGGTGTCGGTAGAGCTCATCTGCTTCATCAGCTACAAATATGAACCAATATATATATAAATATAACAACGCCTTAATACTTGTTTGGGTTATATGTATATGTGTTAAGTACTCCTAACGAGGTAGAGATGAGGAAGGAAGCATTTTAGAGGTGATATACCCACATTTGCGTGGAAGTTATGGGAAACCATTTAGGGAAAACCACCCTCGACTTTACCAAGATTCGAATCCCCATCATTCAGCCAATGAAATGGGCCACAAACCAAAGTGTTGCTATCCACAATGGTTGTCAGTGACCTGATGCGTTGAGAACTGGAATAAGAAGCAAAATGCGTTTACAGCTGGGATATGAACACTGGCCACCCCTGTAACTCATGTCAGTGCTATATAATAAGTCTAGATATTGAGATAAGGAAATTAGGCCTGTGCAAATCCAAGATATTCCATTTCGAATGGAATCTGGATCCAAAATGTTGAAGTATCGCACAGGGTTAGAAGTAAATGTGAGCGTGCGCTTACCCCCTCCTGTTCATTCTTCTTCATCCGCTTCTCGACCTTGTTCTTTCCCGGACCTTTACCGTGGAACTTGTGCGAGAGATACCTGAGAAATAAGAACCGTAGACATGAGTATCACAGACGATCAAGCAGATCTGGAAGTTTAGTCAAATCTCATGTTAACTGTTACAGCAGAAAATGTACCCGCATTTACGTGGAAAACCAGCCTCGGTTCACTACCGGGATCAAACATCGAGCTCCCCGTCTTCGGCAGTTCAGTCTATTGCGAGAGTAAGCTAGCGCCTTAGACAATGCAGCCACCAAAACAAGTAGGTATATATAATTGAGCGGTAAACTATTTAGGAAGAGGCCAACCAATGCACATCCGGCCAGTATTTGAACCCCGACCTTTCGGTCATTAGAAGGGCGACTTAAGAGCGCACGACTCTCCATACAGATTATCATTTTTAGATATATTTTCTACAGCTGAAAAAAAAATCATCCTCACCCAACTAGGGGTGTGTGAATATTCAAAATTTCTAATATTTTGGAACATCAATTTCTGAAATATTTGTATTTGAACTTAAAATACTCAATAGTGAAACTTTGAATAATTTAGGAGAAAAGTATCATAATTCGGTCAATATGTGATAAATTTACTCCAATAACCGAAGTGAACCAGCCATTTTCTTCCCTCTTCATGATAGTAGTAATCAAAGTAACAAATAATAATAATTTACATTCTTTACTTTGAATCCCGGCTGAACAAAACATTTGTAAACTAAGCCAATAACAATCTATATATTTAAGCGCAGACCTGAAAGCCTCCTTAGCGTTCAGAATACGACCATCGTCATCAATGTACTCCAGCTTGACGTTCGGTTTGAACGTCTCCTTTTCCTTGAAGTCGGATGTTGGACCACTGTAACGTTCTCGTCGTCCGAATTTGTCATCATCACTGAAAAAAGGGAAGACCAAGTTGATCTACTACCCAGAAATACTTTATTGAATTCGCTATAGTTTTTTTTAACAAGCTCTTTATGAACCAAGGCAAAGAGAATACGAAAACGCTATTCGGAATGATAAGGCGTAAAAGATCTGACCAAGATGCTATTAAAGCATTCAATAGGGAAGATGGAGAAGAAACTAAGTGAAAGAGAGAGAAGGTCCGAATTACAAACTTGAGCAGAAGAAACTGCACCAACTATAGAGGCTAGCCACTAGGAAAACTGAGAGCCATTATAGAGCCTGTCCTAGAAAAGAAACAGCATGATCTTTGCTTTAAGGATGCTACCAGAGAAGTATTGGCAGAAAGAAAAGGACCTAACAAGTGTTACTGGGCGTGGGAAAGGTGTCCAGCGGTTTCCTGAGAACAGTACTTTGAAAGAGTTTAGAAAATCTGGGAGTTCCAAGAAACTTGATTGTCAAAGTTTGAATGTTGTATAAAAAGTGCCTGAGCAGTATACAGATTGGCGAGAACAGCTCAGAGTGGTTTGAGACCAAAAGGTGGGGTTCAGCAAGTAAGTGCTCTTTTACCACTGCTGTGTAACTGCCGAGGATACTAAACTAAAAGCCATAAAAGAGAGTAGAACCAAGACCTAACTGATCTGGTATAGGTAGCGCCTGGCTAAGTACTGTATAGCCTCGAATATAATAAGACCTGACAATACGACTGTAAGAGAGGTAAGAAATTAACAGCTTTGACACTTTTACAAAAGTAAACGTTAAGTGAGAATAAAATTATCTTAATTGTTATTTAAAGCTACAGTCCTCACCCACTTGCGGATCTATCATAGATGATTTTTTACCGGTGACGGCAAAAACTAACACTGACCTACTGAAGTAAGGGTTCACTGACACTGAAGGTAGAAATATTAGACACAGGTTCTAGCCAGCTCACCGAGACTGAAGGTTAGAAATATTAGACACAGGTTCTAGCCAGCTCACCGAGAGTGAAGGGTAGAAATATTAGACACAGGTTCTAGCCAGCTCACCGAGAGTGAAGGTAGAAATATTAGACACAGGTTCTAGCCAGCTCACCGAGACTGAAGGTTAGAAATATTAGACACAGGTTCTAGCCAGCTCAAACCGAGAGTGAAGGGTAGAAATATTAGACACAGGTTCTAGCCAGCTCACCGAGAGTGAAGGGTTAGAAATATTAGACACAGGTTCTAGCCAGCTCACCGAGACTGAAGGTTAGAAATATTAGACACAGGTTCTAGCAGCTCACGAGTAGTGAAGGTAGAAATATTAGACACAGGTTCTAGCCAGCTCACCGAGACTGAAGAGTAGAAATATTAGACACAGGTTCTAGCCAGCTCACCGAGACTGAAGAGTAGAAATATTAGACACAGGTTCTAGCCAGCTCACCGAGACTGAAGGGTAGAAATATTAGACACAGGTTCTAGCCAGCTCAAAGACAACGAAGGGGGAAATCCTCTTTTGACCTTGAGCTTTCCACCTGCCTGCCAGTCCAGTGACACACACACTCTCTCTCTCATACTTAGTTTTGCTGTTGAGTCTATTAATAGATATGCACCCCAGCCGGCCAGTACAGTACCAGCATGCTATAAAATAGATCTATGTAAGAATATACCTTTTTTTAAGTGAAAAATGTTAGGCTGCTCATATAATAAGAGTATAGTTTTCGAAAGGGCATTTTTATAAAAACATAGCATTAAATTCAGGCCGACACGGTATGTATTCACTATTTATTTGTTAAAAATGGTCCGCGGTCAGGTTAAGTTTGTCTTAGAGTTATGTTGAGCTAAGCTAAGCCAATAAAAATCAATATAAGAGCTCAAATTAGTTTTGACTCAAAATAAAACTATACAGCATACATATTCAATATGTTCTTGAATATTCTATCGTTGAAGTATCAGAGGATCACACTCACAAGTATGTCTTGTCCTCGATGGAGTAGTTCTGCGCCTGCAGGTGCGCAAAACGTGATGCGGAAGGTTTGTTCTTGTCCTCTTTCTCCAGGTAGCCCTTGCTGATGGCCAGTCTCAACGCGCCCGCCACACCCGAACCCACATCTGGCTCTGCGTCCAAGATGGGCACCTCGGCCGGCAGCACGTCCACCGGGGTTTCATCTGTTGACAGAGGACGCATATGCTAGGGTTAAAACATCTGTAAGGTAAATTAATGACCTTGGGTTTGGTGGTTGTTCTGTATGCGTAAGAATTATCTAAGGATAAGCCAATAATATGGCTCCGATTACGTATTTGGTGAATTGCGTCTTAATACCTGTTTGGGCATGTTAGCTTTTCACGAGGAGAAACAGGATTAGTAACGAAGTTATCCGGGAAAGAGTTTGGGTGCAAGGAGTACATGAGATAGTAGATGGGAGTAGCAAATAAGAGAAAGTGTGCAAATGAGAGGAGAAGAATGTATGCAGTCAAAGGAGGAGTGGAAGGCTAGAGGACACTGGAGGCATTTTACTAAACTGACCCGGCCACAAACCGAATGAATAAGGTACGAGTTGAGTTAGGTAGGTTCTAGAAGAAATGTAAACATGTTTACAAAGAGAAAGGATGGTAAATAACGTAGGAAAAACAACCACGAGTACACCCAGTCCTGTCAATTGTGAGTGTGACCACGGACGAGGTTAGTGCCTTGTGTTGAATGTCCTCAAGGGTCCAGAGGCTGCACAAGGGACACAGAAACTAGACTCACCCATCTCCACCTCGTTCCAGGCCCCTCGCTGCCTCCCCTCCTCATCCTGTCGACGCTTCTCCTCGTTCATTTCCCGTTCATAGTCCTGGGGGCAATCACTCAACATCAACATCAACATCAACATCACAGTCCAAGATGGTGAAATAAGTTATTATTAGAGTAGATTTTTTTAAGTCAGAACAAAATCAAATAATATGAGATATTCTTAAAGCTGAATTGAAGTTTGAATATTTAAAATAAATCGTGGACAGCCCTTCCCACCAAAAACCTACTAAATATTAGGGTTATATGATCTTCAAAATTTTGACTTGGTTTCAAAAAGGATTCTGGCTTCGTCAATTACAAAGCTATGCCAATTAAAATATTTATGGTTAAAATACCCACTTTATGGTCAGTTAATCCAATTTTTAGCGGTTATATACCTTGAAAATTAATATTCATATGGAAAAGAACTTAACCCTTTGAGTGCCAACGTTGCTCAGATGCGCGAAATATTTGCTAAAATCGTCAGTGTCGCTCAAAGCGATCCCATGTTTTCGGGCTTTTAGTTCAGTAATAAGTCAAAAGATAGGGTAGATTTTATTTCCACTGCATTCTCGTATGTTCAAGCTATTCTTATTTGTCTTTGCACCTGGAGTTTCGATATATCGAACATAAAAATTATTTTCTAACTTTATGAGTTTTATCTTTGGCCTTGTTTGTAAACATGGGTAGTAAGATTGAAGCTGTGATTCAAGACACAGGAATTATATTCTAGTGAAAGTGAAAGATCGGACGAGTTATTCCTATCGGGAGGAGATAAATCTTGAAGATGAGGATAGATAATCCACTCCATCTTCTTCATATTTATGCAGAGGTGCCAGGTTTGAAGTCCCCCCTCCTCCTCCCTCACTCCCCCTTCTGAGTAATAGCCATTATATTAGACTTTATTTTACTAGAACCCTGCTAAAGTTGATGGTCACTAAAACAGCTGCTATGCATAACCCAATTTTAGAGTGAAATCTAAAGTTAGTTATTTTTTATTATATAATTAAAAAATTGTATTTATAATTATATAATCAGATTGGCAAGCATGTTAGCTATTTTAAGTAAAAATTTGATTGCTATAAGTTCAAAGACTAATAAGTTATTCAAATTTAAACAAAATCCTGTATTTTTCAGCAAAATAGCTTGTTAATTATAGCTTGATTTATCAAAATAAAACAAAATATTAAAAACAATTGTGCAATAAAACATTTTCTAGGCAATTTTAGTTTATAAAGTTATATAAGTAACCGCAATATAAACAAGAGATATTTGAGCTTTGTTTGGCTTTGAGAATATTTCATACATTCATATCATATCAAATTAAAAAAGTGGACTTTGCATACACCTATCAAGCATATATATAAAACTAGGAAATTTAATTTTTTTTCAAACTTAGTTTTTAATATTCAAACTTCAATTTGGCTTTAGGAATAATAATTTATCTAATTCAATTTAACTATGCATAGGATCAAAGAAACGTAATTCACGTGAATTCATCCAGTCTAGAGTGATTGAGCCAACCAAGTAGAGGAATGGGGAGACAAACTACACCAAGGAGACGATAAAGTTGTGACAGTCGACTCAGACCACTAAACAACAAGTGAAGACCTCGTTACTCACCAGCAGCTCTTCCGCATCTTCGTCTCTGTTACCGGCCAAGCCGTATGTAGGAATGTCTCCGAGCGTCCGGCAGAACTCGGCCGTGGCGTTCAGAACAATGGAGCCCCCAGGACCTGTCCCTCCCTCTGCGTCACCCTTCAGAATAGCCTTCGCCACCTTGGAAATACAATACCACAAAATATGTTCAATTGTCACCACATCTCGCTAAACATTCGGGTTATACTCTTTATGTACTAATTACACTAATGGTTTTAGGAATTAAGAGAGGTATATTTATGAGAAAGTGTGCCTGCATTAATGTGGAGGGAGAGTGGAAAACCATTTTGAAAAACCAGTGGGTTATTTTCATCTAATGATCCAAAATAAGTCCAAACCATTACAAACATAACTTTGCACAATTTTGCCGACTACATTGTTGCAATCACTGCCTACAGATACCAGAGTAGAACTGGTTTGAGTAACTGTAGCCATATATGCATGGAAAGAGAGTGGGAAACAACCTAGGAACAAACATCCTCGGTACACTTGATAGCGATTTTAGCCCTGATCTCTTCGTCATCAGCTATACAGTCCAAACACGAAATTAAACATTTATAGATCTCGCGACCAGCGATACAGGTATTGCTTTATTATACAAAGTGGTTTTCCATCCTCTTTCCAGACAATTGTTGAAACATTTCCTCGAAAGGAACCCACATCACCTCTTCGGCGCACTGCTTGCTGTCCTTGGACTCCTTGTGTTTGAGGCGTCGAGCCTTAGTTAGCGCCAGCTGTAGATCTAGCTGCTCATTGTCGTCTGGCTCTAGCTTTATGTCGGTCAAGTCGGGGAGCGCTAACAGAAACAAGTGAAGACGACATCACAGACAAACACTGGTACTAGCGCCATCTACCAATGACAGCCAACATTCTTTAACAAATAAATAAAATATAAGAGAATGTTTGGATTTATTCTAACACGATGACTTAACTATTTACATCATGTTACAAATTAAATATTTGATTTAGTCTAAAAGAGCTTATTTACAAATCAGTAAAATAATTTAACATACCTCTTTAGGCAAACCTTCTACTCACTATTTACCCTGTAAGGCATCTTACCTTGGTTTGTTCCACTATGGTATAGCTTATAAGTGGGGATAGGCGAGAACCACTTTTTTAGAGCCATGTCAAAGTTATGAATCTTTGCACAGCCCTACCACTTATGCTTGTCAAGCTATCCTAGAAAACGTGGTTTCGACCCGTCTACTCACGCGGCAAGTCGTCCACATCCACAGCGTCGGCATTGTCGAGCGGCTCCTGCTTTACTCTCCTCATAGAGTCCAGGTCCAGGTCTTGTGTCTCGGGGGGAGGTTGGCGGGACCCAAGGTCAATCCCCTCCTCATTGGCCGGAGCGTCAGGAAGGGGTAGCAGGTCCTCTGCCTTGAGAGGCTTGCGACGCAGTTTGCGGAACTGAAACAAAGAAGGGGCGAGACATGTAGGCCGAGATGAAAAATAAAGGCTTAAATAATTATTTATTTACAGCGTGTCTTACTATTTGTTAGATTTATATGCACATATACTAATTACACTAATGTGTTAGAGATGAAGAATATTGAATTTAAAGTAGTCGGAATGTGAGTACCACCTAACTTTTTCAATTCGAAGCAAACTCAAATCAAATATATGAAATATTCTCTAAGTCAGTTCGAAGTTTGCATTTTTTTTTTGTTAGTTGTTTTATGAATTGAAATATTATATTGGTATTATTTATGTCGATTTATCCACTAAAATCACTCGGATAGTGTTATATCACAATCAATTCAGATTTATTCAAATGAATATTGATTAGTGATGTACGAAACAGTTGAGGATGTCGGTCATTGAGTGTTTGAGAAGTGTGGGGATGAAGGAAAGGGGTGGGGGGAGCAGGACACAAGCTAGGACGAGTGAAAGAGAGAGACCCTCACCTTCTTCTTGGTCTTCTTGAACTTGACCTCCAGCTCCTGCTCCGTGTAATACTCTGCGGCGAGCTGTAGAGGAGGAGTGTCCAAGGACACCACCACCTTGTTGTTCAGCTTCTGGCGTACAGCGGCCAGGGCGCGCTGGCGCTGCTCCTCCACTGCATTTTCACCTGCAACATTACCACTGGTTGACTTGACTCCATCTTTGACAGACAGACAGACTCCTTGAGCCCAGGATTACACAGAGCACACCCTCATACCCCTACAGGCCAGGATTACCTAGAGCACACCTTCACACCCTGAGAGCCCAGGATTACATCGCACACACCTTCACACCCTGAGAGCCCAGGATTACATCACACACACCTTTAAACACCTTGGAGATGAGAAATACACAGAGCACATCTATGAACACCTTGGAGCCCGCACACCCTTATAGCCCAGTAGTATAGCAATACCTACCAATAGTAAACATCTTAGTCTTGTGACCGTCAATCTCCTCGTCATATTTAGCGAGGACCCCCTTGTCCTGCACATTGCCATACTCGTCAAACTCTGAGTCTTGGTAAACGTCGTACCCATGAGATTGGGCTTCTTGCGGCGAATTTCGTTATTCTGGGACAGACAAATTACAAACACTGAATGTTTATATTAGTGAGCACAATAAAACAAATATCCGTCTATTTCCATTTTCATCCTTAGGAATTTTGGTGCTAAAATTCATACATTCAGTTGAAGGGGTTAAACTAATGCCCTGGGGTCTGGTAGTAAGTTTGTTCTATAATTATTGAGTTTGGGTTGAACCACCAAACTCAAAAACCAATTTCCAATCAAATATTTGAAATTTATTTATGAAATCTTTTTAAAATCTAGTTTCAAAAAACTCCATGACGAGAGCTATACCAGCCAAGCAGCCACTACTGTTAGCAATGAAAGTGCCAATTTTTGCAGACAGAGGGTGTCATGTGGTCAGCACTAGCCCTCCGGCCATTAATCTCAGTTTTCTAGACCAAAGCTGCTACTTCTTTATTCAAGTAGCTCCTCATATGTTCTCATGAGGCCGAGTTTTACTCCATTCAAGACACCTAAGCATTTCCTTCAAATTGCGTCAAGACTTCAACTACCCGGGTAATCATACACACCTTCCTGTATCTGTCATCGTCCAGCATGTTGACGTTGACGAGAACGTCGTCATCCTCATCCAGCACTCCCTGGTCCTTGAGTGTCAGTACCACCGTCTTTCCCTCGTGGAAATTGTTCTAGGAGAATAAACACCACGGCAATTAAATTGTAGCCTCACAGAGACCTGGATACTCTAGTACAGTGTTGCCAAACCGATAGCTTGCAAATATTTACTTTTATCATCACGTCTTACCACCTGTTCAGGCCGTGTACATTTATGATAATTACTCTACTGAGTTAGGGATGAGGAAGGAAGAATTTTAGAGGGAATCTAACCGCAATTGCTTGGAAGAGTGGTAAGAATAATAATATTTAGCACCGCGTCTTACTACCCGTTCAGTCAAGAGTGGTAAGCCATTTATAAAAGAAAAAAAACCCTCGGTAAACCTGATCGAGATTCAAACCCATCTCCTCGTCATCAGCAGGCCAGTTTAACACAAGAGTGACACCTTAGACCATTGGGGACTGAAGCAGGTTGCAGGTGTAGCCTTTTAGAACAACATCTTTCCTCTTTTTGAGGTAAGTTTGGTTATTTATGGGAAAAGATACAAGAAAGATGCATCGAAACACCCACAAGAGGGGACACACGCACTATGGCTTTAAATATGAAAACACTTTACACTGCTGCCACTGGACGAGGCAATGGCTTTCTCTCAAGAAAATCAATCGTTACCACCCGATTCCCCGAACTAGGTTTCATTCTATCGAAACTCATCAGGGAGGAGTGTGAAACGCAACTTCCTAAAAGAGGAAACAAAGGGGCTAGGAGGGGGAATAAAAGAGAATTGATAAAGATTAATATATTATTATTATTATTATTATTATATTATTATTATTAGCACTGCGTCTTACTACCCGTTCGGGTTATACGCACTTACACTAATGTGTAATGGTAGGGTGATTGTGAGATGAAATGAAGGACCTACAGTTTAACATGGATCCGAACCACGGTGGAGGCCTGGCATTCCCCACATTCACAAGTGTGATTAATACACATATTGTCAGAGGTGAAGGAAGGGTTTGGTAATCAGATAAATCTGTGCCGGGACCGAGGATTGAACCCCAGCCGCCAGCATAGAAGTCCGACACCTTACCCCTAGACCACCAGGTCACCACGATAAAGAATGATAAATCACTTAGATAGAAACATGTAAGAGGAAACTAACATGTAATGGTCCAAAGTGTGAAATGTGCTCTTTCCATTGTAAAAGCCATGTCGTGTTTGTTCCCTTTTATTTGCAACTTCTTCCAAATATAACAAATAAAATATATAATAACATTACTATTACTTATTTTTGCTGAAATATATTTGTTTTTAAATAAGATAATTAATATCAACTTTGCTTTGGTGCATTTGTGGGTCAAACAAAACTTGTATTTATCAACAGGTTGGCCAATCAGACGCTAGAATAAAATTCAGCATATTTCCGTTTCCTGATCGGTGTACTCCCTGAGTTACTCATTTGTTTTTTGGCGTAATCTTGGGTAAAATCAAACTAAACATAAAACATGTAATCAAGTCTTTGTTCTGATTAAAATTTGTTTAAACTAAATTTACACTGGTCTGCGATAACCAAAAAGTTGTTTAAAATTTACAAATAGGAAATGCTTATGAAACAACATAAATCCAAATTTTATCCTGTGGTCTTTTCCCCAAATCCCTGTTCCTTTGCTGGTCCGATAATTATACAAGTTTTCCGACTCTTGGTCTAAAAACAATGAGCTTTGTTTTCTTACCAAGTCGTGATGCACCTGCAGTCCCTGCAGGTCCCTGTGAGTGTAGGCGGTTCTGCGGAGGTCTCTCATCTCATCTTCAACCAGCTCCCCCACCCCAAACTCTGCGTCAAGCTGATCCAGCATCTTCGCCTGAGAAACGCATCATCATCAGTTTTATTACTTCTGTCAGAGTCAATTAATATTATATTAGGTGGTAAATTAATTAGCTGGGGTCTGGTTGTTAGGTTTGTCTTATGGCTTTAAGGGGAAAAGAGACAAAATTTGAAAAAGCATTGGGAGGAGGATTTTGAGCTTAATTTTTTTTTCAACTCCTTGAATCTTAAGTAACCTTAAGGATTTAAGGACTTAGAGGATCCACCCCTAACTACTCCGAGGAGGAGAGAGTTTGAACTGACCCTCTTCTCTGCCTGAAGTCTCTCCGCCGATATCTTCCTGTTCTTGGCCACCCAGGCCCGAGTGTCTTCGTCAGAGTCCGACTCTGCGAGGGGCTTCACCTTGGACAACTTTGCCTCTATGTGCCTGCGCTCCCGGCGCTCCACAAGCTTCTCTTTCACCTTCTCTGTGCGCACCTTGGCCGCGATGCTCTCTGAAACACCAGTCTAGCCTATCAAACCTACTTGGACCACAATGCACCCATTTTACTGCACATTCAGGTTGGACACATTTATCATTCCAATGAAATAATAACAAAAAAGGTAGCATTTAGAATAAATGCACCCAAATTTGTGTGGAAGGAAAGCGAGAAAATATTTAAGAAAAACCATCCGAATGGTATTTTGAACTTTTATCTCCCAGGGATCAAGCCCAACACGAGAGTGGACCATTCAAACGCTGATGCGGCTCATTTGAATGTTACTTCAACTAAAATGTACTCAAATAAAAAATGAACCTTTGAATAGCTGTTGATTGGCCATCGCTGACCCTTGCTTTATAAGATACCAGTAAGACAAATACATTTTCATTGTAAATAGAATGAATAATAAGGCTATATAAACCCAGTAGTAGGGGTGTGCAAAGTTCAGGAGACTTCAGACAACACTTCGAATATTCATTCATTTCGAAAGATTCAAAAGTAGAATTTCAGATTTGATAATTTTAAAACTTGGGTAGAAAAAAAAATTAAAGTTATAACACACAATTTTCCCCTCTTCATTTTCTGTGTTTATTTCCATCACAAATTAGTGTTTTCATAAAAAAAAAAAATCCAAAGTAATTATATTAAATTTGGTAATAACTTAGTTTATATGTGACCTGGTGGTCTAGGGGTAAGGTGTCAGACTTCTGTGCTGGCGGCCGGGGTTCGATCCTCGGTCCCAGCACAGATTTATCTGATTGCCAAACCCTTCCTTCACCTCTGACAAGACGTGTATTAATCACAACTTGTGAATGTGGGGAATGCCAGGTCTCCACCGTGGTTCGGATCCCACGTTAAACTGTAGGTCCTTCATTTCATCTCACAGTCACCCTACCATTACACATTAGCGTAAGTGCGTACAACCCGAACGGGCAGTAAGACGCGGTGCTAATAATAACTTAGTTTATAAATTTAAAATGAAATATATAACTGCTGTATGTTTGAAATGTAGAAATTTTTGACTTCATTAAAACGTTTTTTTAATATTCAGACTTCAATTTGGCTTCGGCAATATCTCTTATTATTTGATTCGACTTTGTTTGAATTTAAAGAAGGAACTTCGCACACTTATCCATCCAGTAAAGAGATTTCTAAAATATCTAACACCTGTAAAAGTGTTGTCAACTTTTTTTAACAATCTGTGACTCAATACATATGATCATAGTATTTTTAAATTTACACACTTCAAAATATTAAATTACCACAAAAGAGTAATATAATTTACAAAAGAAAACGAGCCGCCATCGAGTGACTCACCGGCAGGCTTGTGGACAAACTCGCCCATGTCCACGCCCCCGAGGTCCTCCCCCTTTTCCTTCCTTTCCTTCTTCTTCTCTTCCTGCTCCTTGGATAGGGCCGGGGGGCCCGTTCCCCCCACATCCAAGGGCTTCAACCCCAGTCGGGCGCGAAGTTTGTTGGTCTCCTCCACAGATAGCGTCTGGTCTGAGCGGCCGCTGGGAGGGGGCGGGGCAACGCGCTGATGGTGGGGGTGGAGGGGTGGCCGGACGAGAGATCTTGGGTGGGGGTGGAACCAGCACCACATCATCTAGAACAAGAAGTGGACACTCAGGGTTAGACCTTTGCTTTGTAGAACGGAAAGAAAGAGGTGGACTGTCGTCAATCTCCGTCCCTGAAATGAGAGGGTTACTGGTCGACAAGAGAGACCGACCAACTTGGGATGAATTCTATAACTTGTGGACAAAATAGGACTTCCACTTAGTAAAGAATGTGATTCATTAGCTAGATTAGAACAAACAATATAAACCAAATCAATACTAATTAATTAAACATATCCAAACTAATTAACTAGAGAAGTTAAGTTGGCTAGTGGTCAGAGTGGCCACAAAACCTTAAATAAAAGATTTGTTCACTTTTCCACAATCCAAAAAAATCCAAAATTTCCTGATTAAAGCTAACACTGGAATTTATATGGCTATTAAAGAAATCAAAATATTGCGTTCAATACAAAAAGTTGCATTTCAAAATATTTTCTGAATTAAATAAAATAAAAATAGACTGAACTAAAAACCAATGTTTGAATAAGATGTAATAAATAGTTATCTATTCCGTGGATTGTTTTAATGTCCGTGAAAGGTTTCTTGTGCACCCTTTTATTCGATCCTCAACCCTCTGTTCCGCCCTTCTTACACTCTCTTTCATTTCTCGGTAGTTTTTACAGCCAGCGTCTTGCATCACTTGTTTTAAGAATCTTTACCTTAGTCGACCCCTCGATGATCAGCTCTTCTATGATGATATGAACAAGACCTTGATGTCTAACTATGAGACCAATAAATATGCGTCTTCTTTTACACAGTGTCTGCCAGAGTTGTCTTTCTCCTGTTATCGTCTGTCACTACTGTTCACGTTTCCCCTCCGTATATTGCAATGCTCCAAACGAATGTCTTAAAATATATCTTCCTCGTTTCTATTTGATACTCGTGATTATCAACAGACTCGTTTTTACTAAGAAACGGCTTCTTGGCTTGTTGCATTCAATATCATTTGTACATCTCCATCTCTTGTAACTATGCTTCCTAAATATACAAATTCATCCACAATTTGTAAAGTATCTCCTCCCCCTCCCAGACAATATTTTGAATATTGATATATAAACTACAGAGTTATTACACAAAATTTCAAAACTATGGTTTTATATGACAACACATTTATTAATTATAAAGAGAATATTTCAATCAACTGTTTAAGTACAATCCTTTTACTCTATCTTACCTTGACTATTACACCATGGCCGTATCTTATAAGCTGTACCATAGTGGAATGTGTCAAGGTAAGCTTGTTACCTTCTAGGATAGAAAAGTGTAAAATTAAATTTAGCAAAAAGCGTCAAGAGTTCAAAAAAGATGTGATTATTATGTTAGGTTGGTATCTGTAATGTGCTGCTCCTCGTAGCGAAAACTAGAAATATCTTGAGTTTAACTATACATCTTGGAACAATGCATTTGGGTCAGAACATCTCAATCAGTCTAAACATTTTGCCAAAAAAGAAACTTTTTTTTTTCAAAAAGTATTTTTTCCTGTCAACATTTATAAAGTTTTACAATATTATTATTGTTATTTTATAGGCAATGATTAGGGCCGATCTGTCCATTAAGTGACTGTAGGTGGTCGCTTAGGGCACAACATTACTAGGGGCACGTTCTAACCAAAATTAAAGAGTTTTTAGTGTTTAAAAATTAATTATTTAAATTAAATAAGTTAATAATTATTATTTAGTATTTAAAAAATAATGATTATGTTAAATAAGCTAATAATTATTTATAATAAAAGAAATAATACATAAATATTGATCTGATCCAATAATAAAATTATATTTTTTTATATGATTAACAATGATTTTAATGTTTTTACGACATCCGGGGTTGCTTTGTCAGCGAATCACTGTGATATTTAAAATCTTCAGAAAAAATTAATAAAAAGGGTCAAGAAGGAATAATATGTTTGCAAGCATTGATTGGGGTGGGGGGGAGGGTGAGAGGTGGGGCAAGGGTAGATTTAAAAGGGGTTAATTATTTTTTTTATTCATCCTTTTTAAATACTTTTCTTTCCAGGTATTTTTGCAGCCTATTATTAATAGTGTCACGCATGGGCGGGGGGCGGAGGGGTACAGTTTATTTATATCATACAGAATAAATAAATGGGGCGCAAATTTTAGGTCTCGCGTGAAGCCCTGGTGACAGCTGCAGATCATGTGACTTGACGAAGGGTTTCTTCTCTTCTCAATCCAGCTTTAGTACAAAGGTTGCGGATAAGCTTAGTAAGTGATAAGCTTTCTGAAATATCGTCCCAAAACAAATTTACTCCAACAAATTACACATTACATTTAGGGTGCTTCAAAACTTATATTATAAATTCCCTCGACATTTCCTTGTTTTACAGACAACATTTAAAAAAATCTGACTTACCAGTGGTTTTGGGAGAGTTCAATTTTTCCTTTTGTTACATTTATTGCATATTTGTTTGTAAACAATACTAGTGGCTACTAAAGATAAACATTATCATACATTATTTTTCCAATATTTAATGGTTTAAGTATTATTTGTGTTCCCCATGTAAATGTATTATAAAACAAACCCAGTACAACCTTCTTTTGTTTCATATTGTTATAGCTAGACAATGGAGTTAGTTAACCCGAGGAACAAAACAACTCACTTTTGTTTAATTCCCCGACAAGACATTTGCCTTCATTTGACATGAACAAATTCCCCATCTGTAGCAACCATACATTCTCATAATAGTTGCTCAGAAACTAAACAATGTAAGCACAACCGGCAACCCAAAGTAAAAGCAATGGGACACAGAATTTAACTTAGTCATAAACAGTTTTTTAAACAATTCAATAACACAATAAGAAAGATTTGATAGTGTTTTAAGAATGGTAAAATATATTCACTTTGGTTAGTATATGTCATATCCTGTTTCCAACCTGTGACTGGGTCAGTTTATTAAAATGACTCACTTTCTGTTATCTGCTCTTACAACCTTTTTTTGGTCTCCTTTATGATATTTTTCCTACATCATCTGCATCATTTTCTTTGGCATCTTCTCCTTTTCTATCATCATTACTTAACCATAATACCATCTCAGTCTTGCTTCCTCTACTATCTCATGTACTCCAACATCCTCATTACATGTCCATACCATATCAGTCTTGCTTCCTCTACTATCTCATGTACTCCAACATCCTCATTACATGTCCAGACCATCTTAGTCTTGCTTCCTCTACTATCTCATGTACTCCAACATCCTCATTACATGTTCATACCATCTCAGTCTTGCTTCCTCTACTATCTCATGTCCTCCAACATCCTCATTACATGTCCATACCATCTCAGTCTCGCTTCTCTACTATCTCATGTCCTCCAACATCCTCATTACATGTCCATACCATCTCAGTCTCGCTTCCTCTACTATCTCATGTACTCCAACATCCTCATTACATGTTCATACCATCTCAGTCTTGCTTCCTCTACTATCTCATGTACTTCCACTACTCCAACTCTTTCCCGGATAACTTCATTCATAATCTTATTTCTCCTCGTGACAACTAACACGCTCCTCACAAACTTCAATCCCATGACTTCCACTTTCCTGGTCTCTCTTACATGCAATGTTCATGTTTCTGTTGCATATGTGAATGTTAGTATAAATGCAAGAATAAAATAAGAAATTATACATAAGACTAGGCTTGAACCTTGAATACCAGAGAACACATTTATGAAATTTTAATCTGACAACATCAAAGTCAGTTTAAAATATTATTTCCAAATTAAAATAATTTTCAATTTTGTTGTGTTTTTAAAACATGTAAAATGGATTCTACTATTTTCTAAAGTAGCTAATAAGCAGATAATATACGTAACGTAAACTTTTTTTTTTGTTAAAATTAGTTTAAGTGTGTCTTTTGTGTGTGTGTGGGGGGGGGGGGGGGGATTGTTGACTATGTAAGACACTTATGACATTTAGTTAGCTGGATTTTATCTTCTGTTGATTAGTGTGAAGTAAGTATAAAAGTGCATGCCCTCTTATGTAATTAAAAAAATATATAAGATTTTTTTTAAAAAAGGTTGACACTTCTACTTAGTCTTTTAACTCTGGAGGGAATGTTATTCAAACAGTTGTACAAATGGACAGAGCCTTCCGAGCGAGCGTAATCTTCTTTTCAACCTATATTTATACAATTCATGTGTCTAGTACAACCAAGGGCGCCATTATTTGAAGGCCTGGAGCAGGTTTTCTTTCCTGATTATTCACACAAAGTTTGGTAAGTGAGAAAAGTCGCAGTTCTAAGCAGGGATGTGGAATCGGAAGCAATCTTTGGTCAAGTCGAGAGTTGGTAGAAATGATTCTGGCTTCAAAATAAAAACTTGTAGTAAGACTCTAACAATATGATAAATATATAACATACATTATATACTTTTTTGATTTTCCAGGACAAGTATTTATAATTTATATTCACAAATTTATTTAAATATACATTTACAATGTTAAAGAAGCTTCCCATTAAGTAATCTGTACCACCCCCAGTTCACCCGACCGAGATTCAAACCTCGATCTCCCCGTCCTCAGTAGTTGAGCTCAACACGACTAGCGCATTAGCCAACTACGCGACCGAAGCGGGTTTGGACAATAGAGAGAGACAGAGGAGTAACGTACCGACTCCACAGGCCTGATTCTAAGAACAACTTACAGGTGGTACTATGTTATTAACTAAGGGAGGTTTTACATTGTCATATTTCTTTTATTAAAGCGCTTTGATGAAATAAATATGATGTTAACTTTTGACAATTTATCATAGATATTTTGTAAAATTGTATTTTCACAAAGGTCTTAACAAAACCTATTTTATCGACAACAACAAAACTGAACAGCTCTAAAAGTTTAACCTTTATACATGAAAATCAGTTTAAAATGTAATGGTACAATATGAAGAGACAAACTCCACATTTAAGCTAAGGCTAAAGTTTTTTTCTTCCTTTTATTAATAACACAGCTTTGATGACAAAATCTCCCCAGTTTCATGGTCCATGCGTAAATATTTCTGGCATGATTGGTGTCCATTTTTATTATCACATATATTGTACAAACTTTGAAGAACTTTAGATTTATTGTAAATTAACACGTATCTTATAAAATCATGTAATGAGGATGGAAAAAGAAAATGCTGGAAATGAAGTATGTAGGAAAAATACTGCAAGGGAGGCCAAGAAATAGATGGGGTGAGGTGATAATAGAAAGTGTGCAAGTGAGAGGAGAAGAATGGTGGAGGCATTCTACTAAAGTGACCTGGCCACAAGCTGATTATTAAAGATGGTGTCTACTATTTTATAATATATTTTAGGAGATAAATATTATTCTCTTATAAAAGAAATTGGACAATTTAATGCCACTCTATTGAAACATTTGTCAGCAAACGTGTGCTTACTATTGGTAACAAAGACCTAGTGTACATGAGAGGAACTAGATTAATTAATACAATAAAAACTGATAATTAAAGAAATATAATTATAAAAGCTGACAACTAAACAAGGTAATATTTTACAGGTAGGCAGTAAAATCATGGAGTTTAATTACTGTTCAATGACTGATAGTCATTAGGAAGGTGGGGGGTTCCCTCCCAGGATGCATGTGTTCTAGTGTTGAGTAGTGTCAAGTTACGTTAAGTCAATTACGCTGTGATCCGCTTTGGTGGTCGAACGGTCTATGGCAACAATTTTCAAACTGGGCTCCACCATACTCATCTCAGACTCTGTGAGGCAATTTTAGAATATTCTTCGTTTTTCACAGTTTAAAAAAAACACCAATTTTTTTCTAATCCGAATAAAGGCCACTTTCCAAAGGCGCAGCCAAAACATGTTTTTTTTGTCGTTACTTTTATACTTATCAAAATTTAACTTTCGCTGTTGAATAAACATAATATTAATGTAAACACTTATTATGGCTTTGGCAGGATTTTTTTTTTTTTTTTTTTCCTGGTTCTGGGGCTCCTCCAGGTCTACAAAGTTTGGGTACCCCTGGTCTAAGGTGTCACACTCAAATCTCATTCGGGTGTTTTTACTAAATTATTTTATACTCTCCCTCCGTGCAAATGTTGATACACTTCCTAAAAATTCAACCATCTTCATCTCTAGCACATTAGTGTAAATGACACGTAAGTGTAAAGCCCAAACGGATAGTAAGACGTGGTGTTAAAAAAAAAAGATGAATTACTTCCAAAATAATGTGTTAATAAGTTTTAATTTAGAAGAATGTATGTAAACATCATCATCACGAACAGCTTCCAGCCACTGTCCCTTGGTCCAACACCCTCCTGGACTCCCTTTCCCCCTCCATTCCTTTCTCCTGTCCACACCACCTCAGTCGTGCCTCTCTCTCCTGTCCTGGACTGGCTCTTCCTCTAATATTCCTCTTACTCTCTCATTTCCCTCTCCATTCCTCTCCCATACCACCTTAGTACCTTCTCTCTCCTGTCCTGGACTGGCTCTTCCTCTAATATTCCTCTTACTCTCACATTTCCCTCTCCATTCCTCTCCCATACCACCTTAGTAGTACCTTTCTCTCTCCTGTCCTGGACTGGCTCTTCCTCTAATATTCCTCTTACTCTCTCATTTCCCTCTCCATTCCTCTCCCATATCACCTTAGTACCCTCTCTCTCCTGTCCTGGACTGGCTCTTCCTCTAATATTCCTCTTACTCTCTCATTTCCTCTCCATTCCTCTCCCATATCACCTTAGTACCCTCTCTCTCCTGTCCTGGACTGGCTCTTCCTCTAATATTCCTCTTACTTTCTCATTTCTCATCCCGTCAAATTTTGTCACACCGATTCCGCGTCTCAGAAATCTCATTTCACTCGCCTCCATTCTGTTTTAATCCTGTTCCTTCATTACTCACGTTTCTGCAGCGTATGTCAATATGTAAACCTGTATATACATATTTTAAATTGTATGTACTGTACCCCATAAGATGTGTTCTGCACCCCCGGGCGGCTTAAAGCTCAAATGTGGCTGATCTACTTAATAGAAGGGTCTAGTGCTCAAGGCTGTGTCATTAACATATGCGTGGCAAGATGTGCACAGGGATAATTCAAATGGCGAGTTTCTCGAAAAACTAGTCTCTTGTTGAAGTACGTGGAGTGATAAGCTTTTTGTGGGCAAAGAATGTTTCCTTAGGCGAGATTCATCTCATCAAACTTTTGAGGTGTGGTCAGTGGAGTGATGACAGGGCAATATGTTGCCAAATAGTGTGTTGCCTTTTGAAACCGGCAGGGGAAAATATGACAAACAACAGAGGCTGACTGAGCCCTTCATCAACTGAGGTCGAAAGTGCACGCGTTGAGGGACTGCGGCACCTTGGTTTACCCTGTGGTGTTGCACGGCAGTTGATGAATTGCGGTATTCACAAGTCTGTATCACGCGTGATGACAGTAAACAATAAAACACAACGGATGATATCATCCTGGAGTTTACTGGAGTGCCGTGGGTCGCGTGATGACAGTAAACAATAAAACACAACAGATAATATCATCCTGGAGTTTGCTGGAGTGCCGTGGGTCGCGTGATGACAGTAAACAATAAAACACAACGGATGATATCATCCTGGAGTTTACTGGAGTGCTGTGGGTCGCGTGATGACAGTAAACAATAAAACACAACGGATGATATCATCCTGGAGTTTACTGGAGTGCTGTGGGTCGCGTGATGACAGTAAACAATAAAACACAACGGATGATATCATCCTGGAGTTTACTGGAGTGCCGTGGGTCGCGTGATGACAGTAAACAATAAAACACAACGGATGATATCATCCTGGAGTTTACTGGAGTGCCGTGGGTCGGAGGGACTCAGTTTTCTGAGTCAAATCATGACTGGTGATGAGCGGTAGACGAGCAACCATGGAGTGGAAGCAGCGACTCATCAAGGAAGGGGATGTTTAAAGCAATATCCTGTGATAGGCGCACCTAAACAACAGACCCGTTTTCTAAGTGAGCCACCATTTTGAACTAATCCAGTGCACTTTGTATTGCGCATACAATCCCGGGTACTTGCAGGGTTGTTATAATTTTACCCAGCAAAAAAAAACAAAAAAAAAACTGGGTTTTATTTTAAAAGAACTTTTAAAAAAACACATATTTTGCATACAAAGCAATTGTCTAGTTAATTTTTTGAACATGGTTAGTCATCCTGTCGGTTCAAACCCAATAATAATAATAATAATTATTATAATAATACAGTGATTTGTAATTGGTGTTATACAAGTTTTGAAATTACATATTTTATACAACAGACTGAACTATAAAATATGTTTTAATTGGTTTAGCAACTCCCTTGGGATAATATAATTTTAAGTTACCTACACTGTATTAATGCCAAGCCCTAGAAATAATGCTTGGTCAAAAAAGCAAACGAGATAACAAAAGGTCTTACCTTTTATTTTTAAGTAAAGACAGCAACAAATCAACCTTGCAGCTGGCTTGCCAGTAATTTCCCCCCCCCCCCCCTTTCTATCAACTTAATAGCTTGTACAGTGTAGTGTTGTGAAGAATTACATTGTTGCATTATTGTTTTCCTTTATTATGTCTCCTATTACTACTGTCTTCATTATATTAAAATTAAAATATATTTCTCTGGATCCCACATAATTAATATATTTGAATTGTTGGTTTAGTCAGATAACATACATAATATCTTTAATTAACCTACAAAAAACCAATAAAAACCAATCAGGTTGGGGTTTTTTCAAGCCTTAGTACTAGATAGAGTCTTTTAACCTGTAGGTCAGTCTTATTTGAGCATTCAAATAAATCACAATGTTGATTAATAGCAAGTATAGTCTTTATTTTCTGATTGAACCTCATATAATAAATAATGCTTGTATTGTTGATTATTTCCTGAAATTATAATTACTTTATTGTGTTTGTTTTGCATTAACTCAATGCTTATATCTATAGTTTGAAGACAGGGCCAATAAAGTATTACCCTAGTAGAGGGTTTAATACAAGAATTCAACATGTCATTATTGAGGCTGGGATGTTTGTCATATTTTTATTCAAAACTTAATGAACAGGATAAACATTTTTTATGCTGCTTTGATCACAAAATATAGTTTTATATTGTTATTTGAGACATATAATGTAATTAATTAGTGACTAATGAGATGTTTATTCAACGCCTAAATAAAAAATATCCAAATGTATTTAAAAAATATTCAGGGGGGGGATTTAAAACTATTTAGCAAAGATTTCCAGGCAACTTAAAAGATGGTACATTCTAATGGCCTACTTGAAAATGTCACATTTAAAATTTTCAAGGCATAAAAATAAGAGTCCAAGATGTGAATAAATAGTGTGTGCCTCACTGATACCCCCAAGGGGGTTCCTTGTCGACCAAGCCCAGGGTTTTCTTACCCAGCCACGCCCAGCGGTTCTTAGCCCGTCCTGCCCAGGGTGTTTCTACCTGGCTACAATGTTCCAACATGGATAACCAGACAGATACCAACATGACACGATTTTAATCCCCGATATGTTCTCGGTGCTGCCTTGGAAATCAAACACTCTCTGTGTCTAGGACCGTACAACACACATAACTGTTATGATAGCTTCGTTAATGTGGGAGAGAACATAAGTTAAGGTCCTTATTTATACCATCTTTATAGCAAAATCTGTCTCGGTATCAAGTTAATTAGTACAAGAGTGCTTCAGTAGACACATTTTAAGTTTAATATTACACACACAGTAGTACCAACTGTTTTGAATATTTGCTGTGAGCAACGAGACATTTTGACAGAAACTTTATAAAGAAAGCGAAAAAGTCCTGTTATAGATCACGACAACTATTCAAAGAACTGAAGACATAACTGCCGTATGTGCAGAAAATTAAACCCACTTAGGAAATATGTTCAAATAAATGGCTTATAAACTATTAAAATACTTAGTTTGTGTTTGTTCTCTTCCCTCCAGTGATGTACTCTCACAAAGTTCAATAAACACGAGCGACTCAATGCTCTACTTATATGGCCTATCACTAAAAACATCTTCAACAATACACACTTGCCTAGTTTCTGTACCAATTGTTTTTCGATGGAATGAGAAACATAATAAACACAAATAAATACAAATAAAGATAGCTCTAAGGAAACAAATACACTTAACAGGGTCAGTTCAGCACCAAAGTGCACTTTCCATATTTAGTAATAAAGTTTGTTATTTGAAATAATTTAAGTTAAAATAGTTACGCAGAAATGTTGGAATATTATGTTCAGTAGGGTCCAACTTTCGGTTTCACTAATACAGAGGTTTACCTTTAGATATCGGAAGGTACATATTTATTATGTTCAGCGCCCGTTCTGCTCTTTTGGAGGTTTACATTTAGTTACCCGCCTCGGTGGCGTAGTTGGCTAACACGCTAGTCGTGTTGAGCTCGACTGCTGAGGACGAGGAGATCGAGGTTCGAATATCGGTCGGGTGAACTGGGAGTGGTTTTTCCTAAATGGTTTTCCACTCTCCCTCCACGCAAATGCAGGTTCACTTCCTCTAATTCGACCTTCACAATGTCTAATCCATTACCGTAATTAGTACTTAAAGTGTATAACCCGAACGGGTAGTAAGATACGGTGCTATTATTATTATTATTACATTTAGTTATCGGTATATGATTATTATATTAAGCACTCATTCTTATATTTCAAAGGTTTCCTTTGAAAGATATTATTAGGACTTATTAATAAAAAAAAAAAAGGCCATGTTCCACTTTTTAAGAACTATTGAGAGTTTCTAAACTCAATGCAATACACATTACCACATGGAAGGTATACATACTGTCATGATTATTCATATAATAAAACCAATTTTCCATCTGTCGTTTGGATATTTTGGTTCCCTATGTTTGCCAACAACCAGTTAAACTCGCTAGCTAACAAATTTTTGGACCCCTCTCTAGTTATGAATTAAATTTCGTCCAACACCTTAGCTCAGTCAGTAGTATGTCTATCTAATGAGCTTAAGAGTCCGGGGTTGAATTCTCGGAAAGGCCAAAAAAATGTATCATTGGGGAAATGTGTGGGTTTTGTGCCAAGTAACAGCAGGATAGTTTTTTTTCACTATTATATTTTTTTAGGGATGAATTGTTTATTTTCATTTACTAGTGGTGAATATGTGTACTAACTTTTACTATGTCACTTAGGAAGTGAAGGATCTTTTTTATATCTCTGATTGGCTGGTGGCGTGACCTATTGATAAAACTAAGGTGTCTGGTTTGGTTTTGGGTAATTGGCTGCCATGTGAATAACTTTTCTTCTTATTTCAGTAAGTGGACCACTCTCAGGATCAAATTGATTGTTTTCATTGGGATCTAGTTTTAATAACTTTTGGTATTTTGTATCGCATTTGCCATTCTTGGATTATTGTTTTAGAAGCTTTCACACCTCCCTGAATTTAGATTTTATTTAACACCGCGTCTTACTACCCATTCGGGTTATACGCTTGAGTACTAATTACGCTAACGGACTAGGAATTGGGAAGGTTGAATTTAGAGGAAGTGAACCTACATTCGCGTGGAGGAAGAGTGGAAAACCATTTAGGAGCCCTCTCTCCCTCAAGTTCACCCGACCGAGATTCAAACCTCTATCTCCTAATCCTTGACAGTCGAGCTCGACACGACTAGCGCATTAGCTAACTATGCCCCCGAGGTGGGTTTGAATTTAGATCAATTGGCGTCTATATACACTTGCCTCTGATCTCTGAACTGTACGATGACGTTCTGGTTTGTTCCTTTTTATTCACTATGGTAGGTGTTTTGGTTTTAACTTCAAGTTGTAGTTGTAGTCAGTATTTATTTCTCCATTTCTGTTAACTTGGCCTAGGAGATCTCTTTCCACAGTGATGAATTAACGGCCGGGGGGCTGGGTGTTGTGGTTGTTCTAGATTTAAGTTAGTTTGTAAGTCGTGTGCTGATATTATTACTTGGTCCTCAGCAAACCTCTTCGGTAGCCGCATGGTCTAGGGTGTTGTTCTCGCAGTAGACTGGACTGTCGATGACAGGGAGATTGAGGCTTGGTCAGGTGTAATGAAAGTGGTTTTTGCAAAATGGTTTTCCACTCTTTCTCATGCATATCTGGGTGCACTTCATCTAAATATGACCTTCCTAATCCCCAATACCATTAGCATTAGTACATAAGTGTATAACTAAAAAGGCACTGTGCTAAAAACAAAATATTTAGCAAATATCAAAATCAATCTTTTTAAACGATTTTAATATATTTAATAGTTAGCACCACGTCTTACTACCCGTTAGGGATATACGCTTTAAGTACTAACTACTCTAATGGATTAGGAATTAGGAAGGTTGAATTAGAGGAAGTGAACCCGCATTTGCATGAAGGTAGAGTGGAAAACCATTTAGGAAAAACCACCCCCAGTTCACCCGACCGAGATTCGAACCTCGATCTCCTCGTCCTCAGCAGTCGAGCTCAACACGACAAGCGTGTTAGCCAACTACGCCATCGAGGCGGGTTTAAACGATTTTCTTAGTTATTCAAGGTCAAAGTAGACCCGAGCAATCTAGATTTTTTATTTCCACTTTGTGTGTTTGGCTTGTTTCACTTAGGTCCTTTACAATATATTTCGATTGAGGCGGTTATTAACCTCACAGGTCTCCTCTAATAAAGAGAAACAATATGCTAGCACAATATCTGGTGAATTCTAAAATAACCAAGATCCAAAGTTTGCCGGAACACACGAATAAAATAATATAAGCTCAACTTTGCCTCAGGAGTTTATTCAGTGGGCCCGGTTCTTTCCCCACCCCTGGAAGCTCCACTCCTTCCTGTGCTTCAACAGGGGTGCCCCTCGCTGTCACCAAACCGTAGCCCCTTTAACAATACCCTAAGTCTAAGAGAAAATAGTTTGGTGTAGGGAATTACTGATATAGTTTTATCAACTAATAAACTGCTGTACAGAAAGAGTGGTTAGGGCTGGTGCAGCGGCAAGTCATGTGGTGTTCCACTTATCGAGAAATGTTCCCCTCACTTCCTCAAATGCCCTAGGAATAGGATCTCAATGTGAAAGTACCAAGAGGTGTATTGTCCTTCCTACAGGAACAAACTCCTCCTGAAGAATCTTCTCCATGTCAAAGAAGCAGATCATTGCGCTATTGACGGTCTAGGTGAAGATAGACTAGAAGAATTATCTCCATGTCAAAGAAGCAGATCTTGCGCTATTGACGGTCGTGGTGAAGATGGACTAGAAGAATTATCTCCATGTCAAAGAAGCAGATTAGTGCGCTATTGACGGGTCGTGGTGAAGATGGACTAGAAGAATTATCTCCATGTCAAAGAAGCAGATCATTGCGCTATTGACAGTCGTGGTGAAGATGGACTAGAAGAATTATCTCCTGTCAAAGCAGATAGTGCGCTATTGACAGTCGTGGTGAAGCTAGACTATAAGAATTATCTCCATGTCAAAGAAGCAGATTAGTGCGCTATTGACGGTTGTGGTGAAGATGGACTAGAAGAATTATCTCCATGTCAAAGAAGCAGATCATTGCGCTATTGACGGTCGTGGTGAAGATGGACTAGAAGAATTATCTCCATGTCAAAGAAGCAGATCAGTGCGCTATTGACAGTCGTGGTTTGAAGCTAGACTAGAAGAATTATCTCCATGTCAAAGAAGCAGATTAGTCGCTATTGACGGTTTGGTGAAGATGACTAGAAAATTATCATCCACGTCAAAGAAGCAGATTCATTGCGCTATTGATGGTTGTGGTGAAGATGGACTAGAAGAATTATCTCCATGTCAAAGAAGCAGATTAGTGCGCTATTGACGGTTGTGGTGAAGATGGACTAGAAGAATTATCTCCATGTCAAAGAAGCAGATCAGTGCGCTATTGACGTCGTGTTGAAGCTAGACTAGAAGAATTATCTCCATGTCAAAGAAGCAGATTAGATGCGCTTTGACGGTCATGGTGAAGTTTAGACTAGAATAATTATTCCATGTCATAAGAAGCAGTTAAGTGAGCATTGGAGGTTGTGGTGAAGATGGACTAGAAGAATTATCTCCATGTCAAAGAAGCAGATCATTGCACTATTGACGGTTGTGGTGAAGATGGACTAGAAGAATTATCTCCATGTCAAAGAAGCAGATCAGTACGCTATTGACGGTCTTGCCCTGCTTCACTTTCTTTGGTTGTGGTGAAGATGTGCTGACTGCTGCTTAGTATCCAGGTCTTATCAGTACACCCACCGTTCATCACCAGTGATGACCTTGGGAAGTAAGTTTTGATAGTTTCTGGGCTAGAGGCCATTACACCCAGCGGTTCCTTTGGTTCTAGTTTGATAAGTGGGATACAAATATAGCAAATATGTTTTGAGTTCCTCTTAGAGAATATGTTAGCATGAACCAAATGCTAGGCCAACAAAACTTCAGATGTTAATTTTTTCACCGACGGTACTTGTGGATGTCCTAACCCACTTTTGCATAATTTTAGCCGTTCTTCTGGTTCTGGAACAGCCGGACTGTTCATAATTATCAACCAGTGTCCAACCCACAAGAACCACTCTAGTTCCTGGGTTCTGTCCTTGGAGTTACGACTAAATCCTGATCCAAACATGTTTATGGGTCTTTTCAACGCAGTCTTCTTGACTTTCAAGCACAAATGATGCTCATTCGAGTTTCAATTCTTGCTAGAAATTGCTTGCGTGTATCAAAGTTAGTTGCAATGAATCAATTATGAGCTACTTGCATCCCAAGACTTTACTGTGTCATGGTTGGCGCTCCATGTAGCCAGTCCAAGAACATTTGGTCGCACCTTGTCTATTTGATTCCTTGGCTTACATACTCGTACATATTCCATAAAGTACAGTAGTAAAACAAGTGTTACAATATTATTAGAATATAGGTCATGTAAACTACACATATTTTGTTGATTGTATGAAATTACCGTTCAACAAAATCTAAAAACTTATGAATGTTAAAATTTATTTTGATATTTTGACCTAAACAAATATATGAACCATATAACAATGATAGAATAGTTACTTTAGTCACAGCAAATCTGACCAATTAGATAAATTGGTTGTAGCCAACACTAAAAAAAAAAGTTACCAGACTGGTTAAAATATTCAATTGGAAAGTGCAGGTCTTAGAAACTTTTTAATAAGCTAAATAAAATATATTTCAATAATTATTATTTATTACATCTGTGGTGATTGGAATTTAAAGGAATAAAAATATTTTAAAATCTTATTTTTTCTAGAGATGAGAGAGATATAGTTAAACTTGGATAATTCAAACATATATAATTCAAATTTATGTTTAATTCAAACTTTTCCCTTGGTCTCTTGAAAATTCTATTAAAACAATGTTAAAAAATCACGGATATTCAGAATTATTTTCTTTAGTTGGAAATAAAATTGCCTCAAAGATGATGAAAGCAGGAAACTAGTTTACTACCTGACTGTTGCTACGCAGGGGGCGCTGAAGGTGGGGATAGAAGGGCGCTGAAGGCGGGGATAGAAGGGCGCTGAAGGCAGGATACTGAAGGCGGGGATAAAGGGCGCTGAGGCAGGATACTGAAGGCGGGGATAGGAGGGTGCTGAAGGTGGGGATAGGAGGGCGCTGAAGGCGGGGATAGGAGGGCGCTGAAGGTGGGGATAGGTGGAAACTACAGGTATTTTCAATTGGCAGAAGATGCTGGCCAAAATTTGGCCAAGCACTGGTGGCGTAATCTGTGTCAGCATGTGTGTGTTTGAAGGTAAAAGGCGCGAGTTTTCATATTTTACGTCTAATACGGGTATAAAAAATATCAGGCAAGCAAAAACACTGTGTAAACGGGAAATTTAAAAAACTTAAAGAGAACACAACTCCCCTAGTGAGAAACTAAACTAGGGACGAGTGAAGAAAACAACCTTCAGGACGGTAGATATTGTTGATTGTGGTGAGTTTGGGGACATGATCTTGGAGGCCAGAGCGAGTTGTATATAACTAGAATGGGTGGTGTGGGTTACAAATACATCGCTACGCCCGGGCGCCTATTTCACTCAGGAAAAAAAAACTTCTAATGTTTTAATTTTCACTTTGAAATCTACAACTCATAAACACTTAATATTATTCATAAAAATTGTAGTTCATGCTTCCACTATAAAGTCAACACTTAATAATATTCCTCTACGTCTTCGATATTTTAAGACCGTGAAACAAGTGAAAACTTACAAATAATATATTTATCTTGAATAAACATAAAATTACTAGCGACACACAATGACATAAATCTTCAAATATTGCCAAATTAATGCAATGAATACTTTTCTGTGTTTAAACTAGCAGTAATTAAATTTAATTCAAATTGGTTGCTACTTCAAGAGGTTATTAAAAACATAGTTCCAAGATGGTACAGAATAAATTTGGTACAAAAAACTACGCTATCTTAAAATTAATGAAGCATGAACCAATCAATATATGTAAATATATAAAATAATTGAAAACTTATCTCGAGGTTTGCCATGAAAAGAAGGATAATGTCTCTTCATAATCTTTGTGACAAGTCTCTTGTGCGATCGTGGGAAATTTTAAGAACATAACTTCTAACCACCAATCTGGGTGCTCTGCATATTTCCTCAAACATATATCTGTCCGTTTGTTTCTTACTAACTGTTCGGGTTACACGCTAAATGAAATAACTACGCTAATGGTTTTTGGAATAAGAAAGGTCATATTTTTATAGGAAGTGTGCCCATATTTGTGTGGAGGGAGAGAGAAAAATCACCCTCAATACACCCGACCAAGATTTGAACCTCAATCTCCCTGTCTTCGGCAGTCTAGTCTACTGCAAGAGTAGCACTTTAGACCATGCGGCCATTGAAGCGAATTTTTATCTTTTTGAGTGTATGAAATCACACATCAGCAAAAACTAAAAACTTATTAATATTTGTTCATATTAAAAGATTGGAAAACTATTTATTAAATAACCCCCTTCCCTCGTCGAGTAAATCAGGTTGAGATCTGAACCTCTAACATTACTCGTAAATCAAATAAGACACCTTAGTCCGTGTGCTCAATGCTCCTCGACGCGGGTTACGGGAAACTAATCTCTTATATTTGTCATCAGTTAAGAAAGTGTTTCCACAGGGAATCAAACTCAAGTCTCTGTTGAAATGTTTATAACCGCCCCACCTTATTTGACATCCTGTCCCAAGAAGCAAACTCTGACGTTATGGCTGACACAAGCTCGACAGAATGATCGTCTCACGGCAAACCTCGTGTAGAAAGATGGCTAGTGTGTTTGATAAAACTAAGAACCAGTACAATACCTGCGCTGTCTCTCAGCACAGGCCTCCGCTACGAAGGCCCGTCTGGCATCATGAGTGCATTATTCTGAAAAATGGACAAAAAGGCAGGCAAAATTACAGCCTTCTTAACAAGTGGCTACTCCACACAAGTGGCTAAATATGGGACACTAGGAAACCTTCAGTGGGGTTAAATTACTGGCATTTAACTAAATAATTAATTCAACAATTAAAAAAATACTAAGCACAAGGCTTCTAAATAAAACATAAGTTATATGTGTGAAGATTGTTTGGTAAAATAAATGAAAATTCAAACAAGTTTCTGAATTAAGAATAGCAATATGAAGCATATGACCCGAATGGGTAGTAAGTGTAAGATGCAGTGCTATAAAAGTGAAAAGGAATATATCAATTCACTTAAAACATATTTATAATGTACATTATTAAGAATGATATTCAAAACTCATGAAAGAAATAATAATAGGTAGTTGGGTTATTTTAGCATTAACCTGTAGCCATGTATGTGGAGTAGACCGGATAATAGCACACACATTAATAATTATAACGTTTTATAACAAATACAACATGCACAATGCCCAGTCTGCGCCTGATTTATTTTAGCACTAGAAATAATATGAGTCAGTAAATAGACACGGAGGCTATTAATATAGAAGTACGTCACTCTCCGCCGACCAGACCTGAAAGTACAAATTGTGATGACAAGTATAATCAAGTCAGGTGCACTTCGACAGCCATTCACTTATAATGGCACTTTCTGCCTCATTTCTATCATTTTTAATATACACTATGAGCTTTTAGCTCTATATAAGTGAAAGGTTAGTTTTTGGTTTATGTCATTAGTGATTAATTTTATTCCATTTCTTAGTGTAGACAGCTAGTGTAGTGTAGCCAATGAAGTGCACCATACTGTTAAAAAAAACATTTTCTGATATTTCTAAGTCTATAACTTTCACTAGCGTAACTTTCTAAAGGTTGGCCTAGGATTTTTTTATTTTTTTTATTTGCGGTTTTTAACATTAAACACTCTGAACCGACTGATTATAATGCCCCATGATAATTTCTATGAGCGAGAGCGAAAGAACCTACCAATTTTGCCAGGAAAAGTATTTACAGACACCTTCCAAGCTTCTTTTACATTCCACAATTGACATAACGGAACCGACGGCTTTACTTCCCCTCGGAAGGGAGTTGTGCAACAGATTTTTAGTGTTCAAGAAAAATATGTTGATTCCGGCCGAGTTTGAACCCACGGACATCAAATCCTTTGGCAGGCACTTCACCCTAAATTCCGAGGTTTAGTCTAGGACGATTAATTACACGTTTGTAAAATTCTTATTTAGGTATCTTATTTTTCCCAAATCATATTTAGGCCCCTACTCTTAGCTCCTCCATTATACCAGCTCATAGCTCCTCTATAATAGCATGTATATGGACTCCTACCCAGCTTATGAACCCACTGAAGACACAATGAATAGATGAATCATTTATACAGGGTGGTGAAGGATGAGTGATGTATGGAGCGAAATAATAGGTTAAGTTAAAGTTTGATACATAGGTTTAATCGCCAAGGTTAAAGTTTCATTAAAGGTTTGTCTAAGAGTGTAACAGTAAGGGTATAGGGCCAATTTCATAGTCAGACTCAGTTCGCGACGCTTTACTAACTACAAGACAACACCGACCATCGCCCTAATAAAATGGGCCAATTTCCTATATTTGAGATAAATCAACTAATATGAAATTTGAACTGACAGATTATATCAACATAATTTCTATTAGCAAGAACGAAAGAACCTAAAAGATTTTCACATACGTTCCAGGGTTCTTTTACATGTAACAACCGATATAGGACCAACAGAAGTTGTGCTACAGCTGGGTTTGAATCCAACATCGGTTCCTGAGGCGAGCACTTTGCCCCAAGACTACCGAGAATCGTTTCATTCTAGATAGTTGTAGTCTTGTATTTGGTATCGGCTCTCACTTGAGGTGTGATAAGTATGACTATTAATTTGGCCCATATTCTTCCAAATGGAAAATGATTATGGATGGGAGTATTGATCACCGAGCAAATAGGTTTTGTTCAACTGCTAGGACAAACATAATATTAATTTTGTCATCGTAAAAACCAAAATAAATAATTTATAGAAACTTACCTTCACTTTCGTAATCAACGTATTTTGATGCAAATTCTGCAGTCTTATCTTTTAATTTGTCTCGTTTTTTTTTCTTTGTGGTGTTTCTTGTGGTGACGATGCTTTTCCTTAATTTTTTCAGGAGATCGCGACTTACTACGATGTTTACGTTTTTTAGATTCCTTGTGCTTTTTACTAGACCCCATAATGAGTTTAACTCAAATAAATCTGATTCAGTGATAAGATCTTTATTTTATTATTGCTTCAATTCAATTGACACACAAAAACTAAACTTGGTTTAGCAGCCATTTTCAGATAAATGCAAAGATAAATAAAAAGAGATTACAAATGGTGTTAAACCGTTAAGTTTAAAGTAGCGCCGTATTTTTATGGAGGGTGTACAATTCCCGAACCTCTAATTATGAACTCTAGTGGTTGTTCATTTATTAAACGAAAGTGCACTCACTGCACTGTATATAGCTCTTCTTGCTAGCTAGCACACTGGATTTCAAGTACGAGCTAGTGTCGTGTGATACGGGCTTTAGGTTATGTTACCGGGTTGAACTATTCCACACCCACATAAACGTTTATTTTGGGGAGTTTGGGGTAAAACGCAAGCTTGTGACGAACTAAATATATTACTAGATTAAAAGTTGAAAAGATTATAGTTACATTAATTTTAACTTGGATTTTAAAGAGTTCACTAAAAAAGCTAGATGAATATTACAATAACTATTGTCTTATAATCATCGTAGAACCCACTGATCAGGTTAACACGAAAGATCTGTTAAGTCTATGTCAAAATGTTTGTGTGGAGTTTTCCGCATTTGTGCTGCTATCTAGACAAATATGTGAGCATCTTTGTTGTATTAAATAGCGGTCTCGGTGGCTCAATAGGTATTTTATTTGCGTTACACTACTACTATTTTATTTTTACTATTAGTTGTTTTTCTAATCCATTTCACTTGAACAATTTTTATTTTGAAATATTTTTAAGACCAAATGTATTAAAAAAATATTTAACATAAAACAAATATTGGTTTCTACAAAAAATATTTACATTGGGTCAAAAGTAAGTTTTTTAATAAAATCTGATAAAATTTGATAAAAAGTGATAATGGTTGGCACAATATAGTTCTTTAACCATTTATAGAAAAACTATTATTATTATTAGCACCGCGTCTTAGTACCCATTCGGGTTATACACACTTACGCTAATGTGTAATGGTAGGGTGATTGTGAGATGAAATGGAGGGCCTACAGTTTAACGTGGAATCCGAACAACGGGAGGCCTGGCATTCCATACATTCACAAGATGTCTTGTCAGAGGTGAAGGAAGGGTCTGGCAATCAGATAAATTTGTACTGGGACCAAGGATTGAACCTTGGACCCCGGCACAGAAGTCCGACACCTTACCCCTAGACCGCCAGGTCACCCTAAACTGGTATTAATTTGGTAGAATGTGATTGGTTAATATGGACTTAGCTAGATTGAGAGATCCTGTGCAATAATTAACTAAATTTGTTTATATTAAAATTAGTAACTTCTTTGTGTATCATATGTGTGGCTATTTACATATTAACTAAACTAATATAATAAAGGAGGTGGTAAAATAAATATGCGTTGTTTTTTAAAATACACCCAACGGGGTTATGAATCTCTCAGCCACGTTTGTCATTGGCAAACCAGACTAGTTGATCTGATGAGTCGCTTGATACTGAACAATTTTATCTTCATTGAAAATCCTAGACAAATGAACTCTCTGAATTAGCCCAAGTTCACAAATAATTGAAAAATAGTATTAAAACATGAGAGCGCACATTTGGAAAATTAATTTAAGATTAATTTTTGATTAATTAAAAGCAACCTCTTGAGTCGGTAAATTATTTTGAGATTGTGAAGTGAAAATATATTTAATTAAAAGTATATATATTATTCAACATTTCACCACCTGTTTGGGTTATATGCACATATTAAATACGCTGATATATTATGGATGAGGAAGTGTATCAGAATTTGTGTGGAGGTAGAGGGAGAAATTCACTTAGTGGAAAAAAACACCCTCAAGTACATCTGACTGGGATTTAAACCTAAATCTCTGCCAATCTTTTGAGCGAATCTATATATAAGAATATGCCACTAAATAAAATACAATTTTTAAAAGTATTTAATATTTAAATATTTTAAAAAAAGGAAATAATAAAAACTAGTAACTCTCCATTAAAATAAAACCTTTAATGAGATGAATGCAACTTCATTATTTAATGTCAGATGCAAACTAAGAAGTTTAGATTATTATGTTTATTGAGGTGTTCAATAGTTATTTTACATTATACCAAAAGAATATTATTAGCCCCCGCGTCTTACGCTAATGTGTAATGGTAGGGTGATTGTGAGATGAAATGGAGGACCTACAGTTTAAAGTGGAATCCTAACCACGGTGGAGGCCTGGCATTCCCCACATTCACAAGATGTGATTAATACACGTCTTGTCAGAGGTGAAGGAAGAGTTTGGTAATCAGATCAATCTGTGCCTGGACCGAGGATTGAACCCGGACCCCCAGCACAGAAGTCCGACACCTTACCCCTAGACTGCCAGGTCACCTAATAGAATATTTTTCTGGTGTATTTAGCATTAAAACCTTGCTCTGTGGATAGTTATATATTGTAGGCAGTGTTGAAAGGTCGCACACGCTCTGCCTCGGACCATTCTACCATAAACTGGTAACACACAATTAAACTTGTAAAATAGATACTTATTGGAATTAAATGATTCCTAGTGAAATTGATCTTTTAAGTTAAAATAAAATAATCCACTGACCCATTTCTGGCAAGTATATTCATTTCACAATTTGCGAGACGATTGGCTCTAGCCAACCAATACTGACCATTTACGTCAAATGGCCTCATTTATTTTAAATCTAGATTTGAGTATTCTGATAGTTTCTTTAAATTTTATCCTGTATAAATATGATGATCTGATGGTAGAGAGATCAAAATTTAAATCATGATCGAGTATACTGAAGTTTTTTTTGTTAATGTTCTTCCACTCAAATGTGGGTACATTTCTTCTAAATCAAACTTTCTCATCCTAGACTCATTAATGTAATTAGTAAATATGTGTATAACTTGAACAGGTGGTAAGACGCGGTGATAAAAATCTAAAATGTTTGCACACCCCATTAAATACACGTTGGCCAGTTTCATGAAAACTGTAATCATCTGTTTTTGAAATTCAATTCAATATTCAAGGGATGACCAATGTTTTGAAAAGGACTTAAGTTTTATTGTGTTTATCTCTCAAACACATACAAATATTTAAGTACATGATTTGTATTATACTCATTTATCTATAATTATTTTGCTATCACCTATTAAATATTTTTGACACATATTTTATTGGTTAAGGAGTGGCTTTTAATTCTTTGTTATTCACCCCCACCTGCTAAATGTTAGATGAGTTAATTTCTGTCAAAAATTAAAATTACAGGTACAGAATTGCAAACAAGTTTGGGTCATTTATTTTGTGGTGACAGCAATGGGTGTGAAAGTTGAGTTTCATGTTGAGACAGTGCGGTATTTGTCTTTATGTATAAATTGTACATATTTCTTTATGCATTTTTTTAAAATAAAAACTATTTTAACATAATTTATGATTACAGTAAATTAGATACATTATTTATGATACTTTTGTCACATTATTTGAGCCCTTTTATTTTGTTACGAAAGCAGAATTGAGAGAATTGATGCTGGAAACATTAAACTCTTATGGTATTAGGTCTGTTTTGCCGAACCTAATTTGTTTTGTATTTGCGAGAGAGCTTTGGTGCCTAGATTACGGAAAATATAGCGATGGTAGAGAATTTTTAAAACTGATCAGAAAATCAAGGAGTTTTATGATCAATAAGCGCGTCCTTTCTGAGAGTCCTACTTCCTTAGGTCTTATTTGGCATTGTTGTCACGGTAGCAAAAAAAAAAAAACTTGGAGGTCGCAAAACCATGAAAGTTATAAAGAGGAATAATTTTAGTTAATTCAAATCTAGCATCTCTGAAGTAGTAGAGGTAGTTTCCTCAACCTGTCGCTAGATTGCAGCCAAGTTCAGTAGTGGAGTCCTGGAAACCAATGAGAATTTGGTTGAGTGTAGTTCTTATCATCAGGGGATGCAACATAACAAAGTTAATCGCAATACTCCACAATCTATATGAATTGGGGACGGAATATTGCGCGGCAACAATCATATTACTACTGCCTCTCCACATTCCCATGCGCACACAAGAGTATCGCTTCCATTGCGCACACACCTGTCACTACATCTATATTCACTGTGATATAAATTTACCTATACTTCAACAAGAGCTACCTCCATGTAACACCATGTAGACATTAGAGTCCCCACATGTAACACCATGTAGACATTAGAGCTCCTCCATGTAACACCATGTAGACATTAGAGGTCCCACATGTAACACCATGTAGACATAGACTCCACTGTAACCATGTAGACATTAGCCCTCCCCACATGTAACACCATGTGAACATTAGACCTCCCCCTTGTAACACCTTGTAGACATTAGAGCTCCCCATGTAACACCATGTGATATTAGACCTCCCCACATGTAACACCATGTAGACATTAGACCTCCCCCATGTAACACCATGTGAACATTAGACCTCCCCACATGTAACACCATGTAGACATTAGAGGTCCCCACATGTAACACCATTAGACATTAGACCTCCCCACATGTAACACCATGTAACTTTCCTCCCCTTGTAACACCATGTAGACTTTAGAGGTCCCCCATGTAACACCATGTAGACATTAGACTCCCCACATGTAACACCATGTGAACATTATACCTCCCCCCTTGTAACACCTGTAGACATTAGAGGTCCCCATGTAACACCATGTAGACATTAGACCTCCCACATGTAACACCATGTAGACTTAGAGGTCCCCCATGTAACACCATGTAGACATTAGACCTCCCCACATGTAACACCATGTGAACATTAACCTCCCCCCATGTAACACCATGTAGACATTAGAGGTCCCCCATGTAACACCATGTAGACATTAGACCTCCCACATGTAACACCATGTGACATTATGACTCCCCCTTGTAACACCATGTAGACATTAGAGTCCCCACATGTAACACCATGTAGACTTAGAGCCCACTTTTGTAACCCTGTAGACATTAGGTCCCCACATGTAACACCATGTAGACATTAGACCTCCCCACATGTAACACCATGTAGACATTAGACCTCCCCACATGTAACACCATGTGAACATTAGAGCCTCCCCCTTTGTAACACCTTGTAGACATTAGAGTCCCCCATGTAACACCATGTAGACATTAGACCTCCCCCATGTAACACCATGTAGACATTAGACTCCCCCTTGTAACACCATGTAGACAGACCTCCCCACATGTAACACCATGTAGACATTGAGCTCCCCTTGTAACACCATGTAGACATAGTGCTCCCCCTTGTAACACCATGTAGAATTAGAGCTCCTTGTAAACATGAGACATGGCTACCCCCATGTAACACCATGTAGACATTAGACCTCTCCCCATGTAACACCATGTAGACATTGACCTCTCCCCATGTAACACATGTAGACATAGAGCTCTCCCCATGTAACACCATGTAGACATTTGACTCCCCCCATGTAACACCATTTAGACATTAGACCTCTCCCATGTAACACCATGTAGACACCCTCCCCACATGTAACACCATGTAGACATTTGAGCTCCCTTGTAACACCATGTAACAGACCTCCCAATGTAACACATGTAGACATTTGAGCTCCCCCTTGTAACACCATGTAGACATAGTGCTCCCCCTTGTAACACCATGTAGACATTAGAGCTCCCCCTTGTAACACCATGTAGATATTAGAGCTCCCCCTTGTAACACCATGTAGATATTAGAGCTCCCCCTTGTAACACCATTGAGACACTAGACTCCCCCTTGTAACACCATGTAGACATTGAGCTCCCCCATGTTAACACCATGGAGACATTAGAGCTCCCCCTGTAACACCATGTGAGACACTAGAGCTCCCCCTTGTAACACCATGTAGACATTTGAGCTTAGTTGATTGTGACCCTGGAATTACTGTCTACTTTGAGTTACAAGAGGGGGAGTTGTTGAGACAAATGGTAAAGAAAGAGTTAAGTAAAAATAGTTTAGTGTGTTATGAATGAACCTCCCTTATGTGTTGTCAATATAAAGAGGAAACAATTAATATTAAAATATTCTAGAGTCATCTTTCAACGACTATAGACGTGCCCTCTGTGTTTCTCAACCGGGCTTGGGACCGGCTTGTGGCCACATTACCTAAGTTCTTTGGGACCTTGAAATGATGACTAAAACCACATCATCTTTAGACAGTCCAACAGTTAGAGTTCTCGAGGCCTTTCAAATTATAATTACTCCCACTGGAGTTAAAACATCTATTAATTCAATTACTTTATTTTTTATCTATATATTTATAGTATATCCTTAAATTTGAATTTTAATATATTCCCAAAATAATGCAAGAATAGAAAATGCTACAGCATTTTTTCTTGGGAGCTTAGTATTTATACTGTAAGTTATACTGCCATTAATATTGCAAAGTAACACGGAATGTAGGGACGATGTGAAAATCGGGAAACTGTATGATCTTAAAATGGAAATGAAAAGGTCTGCTGATAAAATTAACGATACAAAATTATGTTTCTAGTGTACTTTAAATAAAATATAATCACTAAATTGGCTAACTCTGCCTTGATAGCTATTACCTTGACTCTTTAAAACCACATTTCATCAGTGATACTTGTGTACCTTCGAGAACTCTACCTCAAAGAACAAATAATAATTTACTACCCCTTCGGGTTATACGCTTTAAGTACTAATTATGCTAATGGATTAGGAATTGGGAAGGTTGAATTTAGAGGAAGTGAACCCGCATTTGCGTGGAGGGAGAGTGGAAAACCATTTAGGAAAAACCACCCTCAGTTCACCCGACCGAGATTCGAACCTCGATCTCCCCGACCGAGATTCAAACCTAGATCTCACAGTCCTCAGCAGTCTAGCTCAACACGACTAGCGTGTTAGCCACATACACCACTGAGGCGGGTAAGAACCAACAGCATGTGCACATTCTACTTAAATTAAACTATAATTAGTAGAAGTTATAAATACTAAAGGTGCATTTCATCATTACAAATATGAAAATAAAGTTGGTAGATGTCTTGATTATGATTATTTATACAATAAAATAATGTTAAAACAAATGGGAGAAACATAAATGACAAAAATAACCCAATGATACAAAACAACCCACTTGGGGGCTTGTAAATGGTTTCTTTCACCTTCAAACAAAGTTCCCCAAGTTGTGCCGGATGGGCGATTCAATCTTCTTTTTTCTTTTCACCTAAAATGAAGTACATGCGCTAGCCTTACAAAGATTAGCAAGTATAAAAACTGTAATTTCATTATTATTTTAAACAGTAATTATAACTAACTAAAGATTAAAACACATCAGAAACTGCTCAAACTAAAATAAATACTACAAATACACTACTTTTCTTAATCAACTGCAAGACAAATACTGATAATAAAATAAATATTACAAAATAGAATTGTTAACATTAAAACAAGTATAGCGCACAATTCCAAAGTACCAGTAGGCCTATTTATAGTTAAAAATCATTCTACAAAAGTGGAATTAGCGCACACACACAAAAAAAATTGTATACAAACAGTAACCATAAATTGTGGATCCTATTTAAAAAAGCTGGAAAATTAAATAATTTATATTACAAGTTGGTTGGCAATAAAATTGAAATGCAAACTAAAAATATGTACAAACATAAGACAATATTAATACCACATTAGATCAAAAAATTAAATTAAAAACACACACAAACATAATAGTAAAGTATCATTACCACATTTAAATCAGACAAATTAAAATAAAACTCTGTAAATATAGAATCAAATATTATTACTACACTACACCAAACAAATTAAATTAAAACAATACACAAACATAATAGTAAAATATCATTACCACATTAAATCAGACAAATTAAAATAAAACTCTGTAAATATAGAATCAAATATTACTACACTACACCAAACAAATTCAAATAAAACCATGAAATAAAGAATAAAATATTATTACTGCATTAAATCAAACAAATTAAAATAAACTCCAATTCCTGAAACAGAAACTAAACTGATACCTAAAAAAAGTTACAATAAAATATAATTAGTGGCAAGGAAACCCTGAGCAAGACATTAAACACAAAATAATGTTGCCTACAAACATATTTCACACAGCTTTGTAGAGCTATAAAATGGACTGTGATCTGAAAGACACATATACATAGATACTGTAATGATTATATCACTATTTATAGCTTAGAACTAAACATTTGTTAAATTGTGCAATAATATCGATGGTTGAACGACAAAGCTGTAGGCAATCACATCCCTCATTGTTGGTAGAGCTGGAATAAGAAATATACAAGAATAATTCCCTTTAATAAATGAAACAACAATATGAAATCTACTGGTAGACAACAAAAGTGGAACAATTGAGAAGTCACAGGTTAACCAATTATTCTTATACCATAAATAGCTTATAAGTTTATTGCAAATATAAACAGTCCAATTTTTTTAGGAAGAACCTTACGTGACAGTTAAAAAATTTACTATACATTATGTTCATGTATTATACATCAAGTCATATGATCTTGACTGTAATTTGGATAGTTATTTTCAATACTATAAAATAACTATAGTATTATAATAACATATCAATGTTGAATGAAAAAAATAACTAAAATTTGTATTTTTTTCTAAAATGAGCTTGTTAGAAAATTGGACCAAACATTAATAAATAGTAATTCTGTGTGATATTATTAGACATAATTAATAAAACTAACAATATTTGTTTTTAATTCAATAACTTTCTTTCTTATCCTCTTCATTTCGCACACATCTTCCCTCTTGTGAAATCTTCGTAATTGTGTACACTTTAGTTTCACTGATACACAAGTTTGTAATTGTGTACACCTTCGTTTCACTGATACACATGTTATAATTTGTACACCTTCGTTTCACTGATACACATGTTCATAATTGTGTACACCTTCGTTTCACTGATACACAAGTTCTAATTGTGTACACTTCGCTTTCATCATACACAAGTTCAAACACAATACACATTACACACTATACATACACATTATTACACATAACACATTCATACATACACATACAACACATATATACACATACACACATATATACACATACACACCATATATACACATACCACACATATATACACACATTTTGTCACAGCGTCTTAATACCTGTTCAGGTTATTACGCTTATGTGACCATTACTCTACTGGGGTAGGAATGAGGAAGGAGGAAGGAAGCATTTTAGAGGTAATCTATCAGCATTTGCATGGAAGGAGAGCGAAAAAACAATTTAGGAAAAACCCAACCTCTGTAGATCCTACTGGGATTCGAACCGTGATCTCCCCATCATCAGCAGGCCGGTCTAACACGAGACCATTTGGCCACTGAAGCAGGTAATACAAAGTAACATGTTACTTTATACTTGTGATGTGATATATATGTTAGGAGGTTTTCTGAAGAAGATCAGCAGTTTGTGTTCGGGGACATGCCCAGGAGCGATTGTAAGGAAATGTAGCTATTAGTGTGATGTGATATATATGTTAGGAGGTTTTCTAAAGAAGATCAGCAGTTTGTGTTCGGGGACATGCCCAGGAGCGATTGTAAGGAAATGTAGCTATTAGTGTGATGTGATATATATGTTGGGAGATTTTCTAAAGAAGATCAGCAGTTTGTGTTAGGGGACATGCCCAGGAGCGATTGTAAGGAAATGTAGCTATTAGTGTGATGTGATATATATGTTGGGAGATTTTCTAAAGAAGATCAGCAGTTTGTGTTAGGGGACATGCCCAGGAGCGATTGTAAGGAAATGTAGCTATTAGTGTGATGTGATATATATGTTGGGAGATTTTCTAAAGAAGATCAGCAGTTTGTGTTAGGGGACATGCCCAGGAGCGATTGTAAGGAAATGTAGCTATTAGTGTGATGTGATATATATGTTGGGAGATTTTCTAAAGAAGATCAGCAGTTTGTGTTAGGGGACATGCCCAGGAGCGATTGTAAGGAAATGTAGCTATTAGTGTGATGTGATATATATGTTGGGAGATTTTCTAAAGAAGATCAGCAGTTTGTGTTAGGGGACATGCCCAGGAGCGATTGTAAGGAAATGAAGTTATTAGTGTATGGACTTAATGACATTAGCAGTGGTACTGAACTAAGAATCGAACTCTGGACATTGATATCAGCATAGAGTATTAATGTATAGTATTATTGAATTTTGAACGCAAAGGAAACACCACCATCAGGTGTATTTATGTTCCTAACCCTTTGTGTCTTATTCGCACCGGAAACACCTCCATCAGGTGTATTTATGTTCCTAACCCTTTGTGTCTTATTGCCCGATCTATCTGTCCGCACCTTTAGCCGAGTTAACAATTATTTGTATCAAAATACTTAATTTATTATTAATAGCAAAACATTTTAGGCCCATGTACATATTTATTACTTTTATTGGCACAGCAACTTTTCATTTTGTTTTGGGTTTTTTTAAATACAAGTTTATTTTTTTAAAGTCCTCTTTTTATTAGTATAGTTGTTAATTAAAATTATTTTTATAAATTACATTATTATTATAAATAATCTTGATAATTTAGAGTTAAAAAATTTATAACTGAAGAAACCTTATAAAAAACCAACCCCCCCCCCTCTTCCCTCTTTGTGTTTATTACTACCCATTCAAGCAATCTTCTACACCATTTCAAGGCCTATTTATATTCAAGAATAGAACTAGGCTTCAAATTTTATTTTTTCATCAAATTTTTCAAGAATAAACTGAAGTTAAGAATAGACTGTGAAGTTGAATTAACTTTTTATTTAAGAAATATAGCGCAAAACGAATGTTTATTAATTTCTTTCAATTACTTTTTATTATATAACCTCTTTCATGAGTATTAATTCAATTCATTCATGACAATTAAATAATAAATCACAGTCTTAAAATTAGAGTTTTTTAATTAATTTTGAGGTTTTGAAGTTAAGATTATTTAAGTTTTTAAGTAAACAAACAGACAAGCATATGAAATAAATGCACTTTTCAACTGATATTTTAGGCCTGCAGGAATTGAGTACATAATAAAAATGTTCTTACCTCCGTCAGTACCCAGAGCTGCCACATTTATATTGTTAGGGATCAAATTACACAGCAATTTATAATAACTCAAAAATATTGAATAAAAGTATTACAAATAATAGTAATTCCAATAAATAGATTTAACAATTACATAGAAATCTATAATAGCAAGACAAAAGTTGAATACTGGTGAAATATTAAAGATGTAAGTAGTAATAAATTAATAAAAGTTTCACTTATGTACCCTCCAGGTATCGAACAAGGTTCTGAAAATCCTGTAGGTTTGGAAACCACAAATCAATTTGTAGATATTTGCCAAACATTCCGATAAAACAGCACGTATGAATAAAACTATTCAAAGGTGCTATTTTTACAAATGAAGGAATATAAACAAATTGTTAATGACAAATTATAACTTCCAGCCTGAACGTCTAAACTAAGCTATCAAATAAAATAACTTAAATATAGTTATTGAAATATATTTTCACAAGCTGGCTAAAAGTGCATATTGTTTTTAAATATTTAGGCCTACTGAGAAGTTATTTTAATATATTTAATGACTAGTTGTTTTTAGAGGCTTAAGGCTTATTTTTAAACATATTTTATCAAAAGGGAGGAAGTGGGCAGCCCGGGAGAAGAACTCTTCTGCCATTAGGCTAGTGTAAGCATGCAGATGTACAACAATACAAACATAACACACAATAGCAACAATACAAAGATAACACACAATAAAAAACACATCGTTCATCGAATAAGGCCGTTCGTAAACACGCTGCGCAAGACATCCGGAAACATCCCAAAGCAAACCTTCCATTTGAAGAGATTACTGTGGGATATTGGAATGTTGCGACCGTGCTCAAGAAAAGCCAAACTCAATAAAACTTTAGCGCCTATTTTTAGTCAAAACAGTGTAATTTAACCTAGCCCTACTAACCTATCATCAAAAAGAAGGGGGACACACTGATATTTATAGCTAAAAACAGGCGTACACTATAATAAAATCCTGAAACAAAAGAAAATCCTGAAACAAAAGAAGACATGGTACATGGCATGAGAAATGAAAACCGTTGCAATTCTAACAAGGGATTCCCCATCAGTCGGGGGGTAAAGAGTTTACCAGCTCTTAATAGGCCCCGCTGATGGCTTGTCCAAGTTAACTACATATCTACAAGGAAATGAGCCGGTCTTAGTGCAACACCATTAAATTAATTACGTTAGTGAATTAATAATGAGGAAGATAATATTTGAGAGTAAATGTGACTGCGTTTTAGTGGAGGGAAATTATTTATAAGAAAAACAACTTCGATTATTCACCTGACCAGTTTTATAACACCGAACTTTGAAATGGCGGGAAACCTGTCCCTGCTGTACTTTATTAATTATTGATAATAATTAAACATATTTGTTTTAATAATATGCAAATAAAAGTCTAGTTTTCATTTAAAGTTAAAACTATCAATAAATGTTCATACTATAACTGAAACAAAGATTTGAAAAAACTCTTGAAGCATTTTACTTAGAATTGAAAAACATATTTAAAAGTGTTATTTTTTTTAAACTATCTGGCTCATTTCCTTACTTATAATTCCTGCAGGCAACATATTGAAAAAAAGTTTTAAAAGAAACTACAAATCTACACAGCACTTTCACACGTTTAAAATATATATATATAGACACAACTATACACTGCGAAAGATCCGCTTAAACTGACGAAGATATTAAAAAGACCCTCTCTAAATAAATTCGTCATCCGGCGAAACAATAGTTTCTAGAGCAAATTCGTCTTCCGGCGAAAACTATAGTTTCTAGAACAAAATTGATAAAAATGTGAGTTAACTACTATTTGAGTGAGTCATTTAAATACATAATTTAATATTTTAATTAAATGAATTTATAAAATATGTTATTAGAGCCAGTATTAAAAATTAAGACATTGTTTTATTAAAATTTAGTCATACGTCATTTTTTAAATGATCATCTCCTTGCAGGTTAGTGGCTGCCATTTTGTATTTTATAAAATGACAACAATAAAATGTTTAAAAATCTATAATTTAAAAATAGCAATAATATGTTAAGTATTTTCAATAATTGATAAATAAATAACTATAATCATCTATAAGACATATATTTTAAACATTAGGTAATCTTTTCTTCTGTTCTTAAATAAATATTCAATTTGTTAAAATCACTTTACTAATTAAATATATGCATTGTTGATGTTTGATATTAATCAAAGACATCGTGACTTTTAGATAAACTAACAAGAGGGAGAACATTAAGGAAATTTGCCCGCATTTTAAACATCACTGTGAATAGAACAATGAAATTGAAGCACATTAAATCCCCGTCTTTCAAAAAATATAATATTGGTTTTATAAAAATACGTTTTGAATAAAATATTTTAATTTTAAATAGACCTACCTATTTGCAATGTTAAGTAATTTCATATCTCAAAGAGTTATGGAGATACGATAAAAAAAAATTAGAATTTACGCATCAGACCGGACATAAGCTATAATATAATCAGTTGCTTTGGAAAAGCCATACCTATTATTCTCGAAGAAAACAAAACATTCTGCTACTTGAAATTTACAAATGGAAACTCTTGATTTTAATGGATCCCGAATCACATTTTCTTACTAGATAGTTGTTGCGTACAATGATTAAAGTGTCACTTTTGCCTGATCTGGGTTCCCAGTGACAGGTATTTCATTGTTCAAACTTGAATCATGTGTACTGAGGCAGTTATTAACACCATAAATGGTTTCTTACTCTCCCTTCAAACAAACGTAGTCACGATTCCTGTAACTATACCTTATCCACCACTACCTTATTGGTGTAATTATTCAGGTAGCTTAGACAGATACTAAAAAGACGTGACCCATGTATTAACACAATTCACGGGATATCTAACCTTAGCTAGTATATCAAAATAACATGTTTTGGCTGAATGGGTGATGGTGTAATCTACCCCAAAATCTGAGTTACACACATTACCATTAATCTCTGTTTTATTTTCCCAGCAGTAATATCAATCCACCTCTGTAAATGCTCATCGCTAAAATCGACGTAACACATTTATAAGATTAACACTTCAAGTTCAGTCTGTTAAGCATTTTATAGATCCTCTCTTATAAACTCTAATACTAATATTATGGATTAGAAAAAGTGTTTATTTTAAATCAAATAATACTTTTTTACATTATAAAGTTAAAGTACCCAGATTTAGATGACATGTCATATTATATTTGTACAGCACAGACAATGATCATGTGCTATTTTGTGTCCCTTTTAAGTTTTTAGACGTATTTTCTTGGTTCACGTCCTTGTTTTGGTAATTTTTAGGCATTTTTGAATAACTTTTAAGCATTTATGTTGAATAAGTATGTTTTTAAGCGCATTCGATATTTTTTGCAGGCATAAATACTTTCTTTAATCACATGTTTACCGGAATGAGAAGATAATGTGTGTAGACAATGAACTTTGTATCTTTCTATTTGTATGGTTGTATAATACACATTCCTGATGAGATACTGTTGGTAAAATGGAGAGTGTTGATTTGGAAGCGATATATTTTTTTATGAATCAAATATTTTTAAATCAATTATAGCACAGTACAAGAGCTTAGTAAAGAAAAGTTTATATTAATTACACATATTTTTTTTAAATCTAGGCTTTTTTTTATATTTTTTGACTTTTTTTTTTCAGAGTTCGAGATTTGGTCTTGATAAATTTAATTTACCAAACTAAAACATTTTTTTTTTCTTTTTCTCTCTTACGTAATCTCACGGATTAAAAATGTTTGCTAATTTTACAAACCTATGTCTTAAAATTGCACTTTTGAACAAATATTGCCTAAAATTGAACCCTTGAGGTGTGAATCCGAACTATAGAACGCTAAGCACTGGACCAATTATGATATAATTAATGTTACTGCAAAGAAAAAAATAGTACTTTCGTGTATTTTTTCATTATTATATAATACTCATGAATAGGTTTATAAAACATATTTCTCTTTTATGTTTTAAATGACAGTAAATAAATTAGATGAATCTAATCTAACGTATTTGTACGCCAAGTATGCCATAAAATGGTTCCTTTTGGCAGTGTGGATCAATTTTGATATAAATATTTAAGGAAATTTTAGGAATTCCAGGGGTTTTTTTTTGTTATATTTTTTAAATTATTACTGAAAAGTATTTTTATGAACAGTATACTGTACCTCGTTTCCTCCATGTTCTAATTGTTATCTTTTTATCACTGGGGCTCAATATCGATTCAGATTATACGCATACGTGCTAATTATGCTAGTGAGTTACGGATGAGGAAGGTTGACTATAGATAAATTATACACGCATTTACATAGAGAGAAAAGATAAAACTTTTTTTTTTAACCACCCTCAGTATACCCAACTGAGATACGAACACCGATCTCCCCGGTATTAGCACTCTAGTAAAATGTTGCCTTTATGAGAATAGAGTTCTGAGTTTGATTATTAACATGACAGGAAAATTAATTATTAATTGAATGTGTTTCCCCTTTAAAAGTGATCAAATTGACGGGTGGGGTTTATAAGTTAAATGATAAAAAATCTCGTACTTTCTCAAGCTTTGGTCAAATTGCTCAGATCTTTAGAGTCTAAGCCTATACACACATATATGGTTGGATAGAGAGTTGAATTCCCTATCAGGGCCCCGCTCTGTGCTCTTGACACAAATTCTTTTTTAGAAGCTGTAGCGCCTTAAACAAAACGTGTAAACGAGAATTTTCCTGAAAAAAATCACTTACTTTCTCAAGCTTTGGTCAAATTGCTCAAATCTATAGGGGCTAGGCCTATGCACACTTATATGGTTAGATAGAGAATTGAATTCTATATCAGGGCCCCACTTTGTGCCCTTGACACATATTATGTTTTAGAAGCTGTAGCGCCTTAAACAAGACGTGTAAACGAGGATTTTCCTGAAAAAAATCCCATACTTCCTCAAACTTTGGTCAAATTGCTCAGATATGTAAGGTCTAGGCCTATGGACACTTGTATGTTTGGATATAAAATTGAATTTCCTATCATGGCCCCTTTCTGTGCTCTTAACACAAATTCTCTTTTAGAAGCTGTAGCGCCTTAAAAAAAACCCGTGTAAACGATGATTTTCCTGGAAAAAAAAAATCCCATAATATCGCTGACTATAATTATTTTCTGAACTAGTTTTTTATTGGTTATATTTGTTTTTCTTGTGGTGGTTAAGGACGTGTAGGTTATTGTGGATGTGGAATAGTTCAACTCAATGTGACTTCTGACTGTTTTGATAAAACATAACCTTCACAATCTGATGATGTAAACAAAAATCATCATCACAGTTCCACGTCGTGTTTGCTATCAGTTTTGTCGTGAACCTGTATTTGCATGTTTAAAACACTTAAGCTTCTTCACTCCTTTATTAAATAAGTTAAAAATGTTGTTTCCATTATTTGTAAGCGCTTTTATGTCCTCTGCTGCTTATATAGTAACAGGAAGAATAATTCCGAGGTTAAAATACATGTTCATTAAAGCTAATTTGTTTGGCATAGATATGAGCAAGACCAGCAAAGATAAAGTGTAAGTCTAATAATTGATCTTAAAGTTTATGTTACTAAAGGAGTTTTGAAATTGAAAGCTATCTCTTTGTAATTGGAATATATATGACCTATTCTTGATAAGCCGGCAAGTTTCTTGGTTATCCATTTACCTCCCTAACTTTTGATTCCTCCTTCTGAGACGAAGTTGCAAATTCCATTCCTTAATATTGTTTGCAAGTACAAATCAATATCATAGTCGCTGTCCTTTTGACACTTAAATTTTAAATAAAAACCAATTACATTCTTTTCTTTCATAAAACTTGCCCTTTTGAACAGTCACATGTGTACACGTTGCTCACTGTGTAATTACCACCACTGATTAATTTGTTCTGTTGGCAGACCTGAAGCGCAAGGAGTTGTTTCTGGGTGCGTCTTCCTCGTAACATTGTTCCTATTCATCCCAGTGCCTTTTAGTCAACATATTATTAAGAATGTCGACTTTCCTCATGATGAGGTAGGTTTCAAACAATGAGGAATAAATAAATGTTCATAGAAATATGTCTTTGAAATGACGCAGAAAAATTTAAATTATTTGACATTCAAAACATTAAAAATACCTATAATGATACATATTTATATTCTGGAAATGCTGTGTTTCAGTTTGTTGAAATGATGGCTGCACTGCTGTCTATTTGTTGCATGCTGTTATTGGGTTTTGCCGATGATGTGCTGGACCTGCGTTGGCGACACAAGCTGCTGCTACCAACCATCGCTTCACTGCCACTGCTCATGGTGTACTACGTCAACTTCAACTCCACCAGCGTCATCATCCCCAAACCTTTTAGGTCCTGGGTTGGGTTCTCTGTCGATCTCGGTGAGTTCATTTGTAAGGTCTGTGGAAGGCTGTGATGGTTCATTCCTCGTGTTTTCAGCATTTTAATTATCTTTTATTTTCTAGCATCACTGCTTTCTCTCATTGTGACTATCTCTGATTGTCGTCAAATAGTGTAGCCAAGCTATTCCAATTTGATCGAGGAGGACTGTTTTTATTAACTTTTATAATCTATAGTTACATTATCTTAAAAATTTAACAAATACTAAATAGTGTTGACATTATTTAATATTTGTTTATCACAGGGTTCGGAAATATATATATGAATATATATATTTTTGCTCCAATTGACCTAAAATCTTATCAAAGGTCACCTGTACTTTCATTTTATATGCATGGATCTCATATTTATTCCTTAAGGTCAATCGTTCCTCAAATAATTTGTCCCCGTCTTTATACAGTGGCTGTCCATAAACTATGTTACATTAATTTTCTTTTCATCCTTTCCCCTCTTTGTCATAATCTTGAGAATCTCACTTTCTAATATAACATCACAATATTACGCACCCTTCCTTCGACCTCGTCATGCTTATGTACAGCCCCAAAAAGAAATTATAAAATAAATAAAATGTACATTTTCATATTAAACTCTTTAAATTTCTCATAACATTACAGTTTTATCTCTAAGATAATTTTGCTTACACTAAAAATATAAGTATTAATTAAGTAAAACTCTGTGCTAAAAAAATATATGTTATGCCTATATATTTTTTTAGCGGCACATTTTATTTGAAAGCCCATATATTTGCAAGTTTAAAAGAATCAAAGATCTACTTTTAATAACTATGTAGCTTAGTTTTCTGACAAATTTGAGTGAGAATTTCTGAGAGATCGACTGGTGGCATGTAAAAGAATCCTGGAAGATATATGAAAATATCTTTCCTGACAAAATGTATAGGACCTTTTACGCTCGCTCTTAGAAATTCTCATGTGCTGATATAATCAATCGTTTCAGAAAATGCACGTTAAAATCCCCAAATAAATAAATATACCACTGCCTTTTGTTTGTTCCTATCCTTTCTTTCTTGTACACTCCGTTTGCCCTGAAAGGTAGCAATCTCTCTTTGATGGATTACACCATGGCTCTCTCTCATAATATTATGAAAATTAAAAAATACCACGGGAATCAAACCCGGGACCTTTGGATTAGTACGCCGATGCTTTAACCACTGAGCTATCCAGGGAATCGTTCCGTGCCAAGTGTCATTCTTCACTCTTATTTTTAGGCAGAGTCTACGATGGACGTGTGGAAATCGTCGGCTACAAATGTGTGATTTTATTAAGATCACGAGTTATCAGATAACGCAGCCACCTTCGACTTGGTAGTTGGCTTAATACTGCCGACGATTTCCGCACGTCCATCGTAGACTCTGCCTTAAAATATGAGTGAAGAATGACCCTGGGCACGGGACGATTCCTGGATAGCTCAGTGGTTAGAGCATTGGCGTACTAAGCCAAAGGTCCTGAGTTCAATTTCGGTGTCCAGGTTTATTTTTCAATTTTCAGAATATGATATCTAGATGGAGAATTCCTCACTAAAAAGTATAAATAATAGTTGTGGCTATTTGACTCCCTGTCTCATAAGCTACACCATAGTGAAAACAAGCAAGGTTAGCTTTCTACTTTTCAGGATGAGCCAAGTGTAGTCCTTGAAAAGGGAAGAGAGGTTTTCCTTAAAAATGTCCTTGTAATGAGTTAAATGACTGTCGGTAAGAACGCTATCCTTCTCCGAGCGACCCCAGTGACTCGTGTTGCCCGCCAGGGTCCTCTACTATCTGTACATGGGTATGCTGGCGGTGTTCTGCACCAACGCTATCAACATCCTGGCGGGCGTCAACGGGCTGGAGGTGGGCCAGTCCGTCGTCATTGCGGGGTCAATCGTACTTTTCAACCTGGTGGAGCTGTGGGGGGACCTTTGGAAGGCCCAGCAGTTCTCTCTGTATTTCATGTTGCCCTACCTGGGGACTTCGTTGGCGCTCTTGCGCTTGAACTGGTTAGTAAAACTCTGCACAGGAAACAAAAAGGCTCAAAATAATCAAATTTTGTATAATATTATTTTTGAAGAAGTGAATTGTAATTTATTATAATATGTAAGCCGGCTCGGTGGTTGCATGGTCTAATGCGTCACTCTCGCATTAAACTGGGTTTTCGGTGAGGAAAAGATCGGGATTTGCATCCTGGCCGGGTGTACTGAGTGTTTTCCCTAAATGGTTTTCCACTCTCCTTCCCCACAAATGCTAGTACATTTCTTCTAAATTCTACCTTTTCTCATCCCTATCTCTTTTATTTATCAAATACTATTTTAAAACGAATGTCAAACCTGTGACCCTGGGCCCTCGTTCAGTCAAACCTAGCTGTCTGACCTTGAGACATCTTATTCTATATGCCCTTATATATTGGGCAATATTATCTCGAATATTGCCTGTCATGTGAGAGGAAGGTAGTTTTAGTCAAACAGAGTGAACACAACCCTTTGTCCGGTAGAGCCTGCTATTGTAAGGACGATGGAGTGAAGGAAGAGGTGTCAACCTCGAGGTTTGTGCCTGCATAGAGCTTGTTTGACACTCGGGAGTTGACTGAGAAAGCAAATGGTCGGGATCCCGCAGCGGTCCAGGCCTTGTGGAGTGTTGACGCTTACTTTCTGCGCTACTGTTCCTGATAATCGATTGGGTTTGTGAAAGGAATAAATAATATAAATCTAAAAGTACATGGGTTTATTTTGTTTGGATAAAATAAAACTATCAGCAACCTTTAAACAAATTATATATAAAATAACACACCACAAGTTAATGGTTCAAATAATGAAACTAAGTTAGAGTTAAAAATTAATAGCATCAACCGTGTAATCTTCAAATAATGTTCCCCAGTATTTTTTCAATCAAACTTTTTTATAACTAAATCGTTATTTTGTAAATATAATACTTTTGTCATATTTAATTGCATCAATGCAACCCTTCCTTCACCTCTGACAAGACATCTTGTGAATGTGGGGAATGCCAGCTGAGATTTGAACGAGATAAGAGGTCACTCATACATTACGTTCACCCTGAAAGGTGACACTATGTTTCACTTTTATTATATTTGGAAGAAGGCACAGGGAGGTGGATAGAAACATATAAAGGGAACGAACACAATATGGCTTTTACAACGAAAAGAAAAACACAGTTAACACTTTATATTGCTGACACTGGACAAAAAGATATTGGCTGCCTCTTGAAGAAAATCCAACGTTTGAGCCCTACCCCCCAACCTAGGTTTCATTCTACCGAAACTCATCGGGGAGGAGTGTGAAATTTGTAACACATGTTCCTATCTTTGTGTCGTTTCATTCTTTATCAATTTCCTTTTTTCCCCTTTTGTGGTATTTTGGTTTCCTCTTTTAGGAAGTTGTGTTACGTGTTTAACACTCCTCCCTGATTAGTTCCGATAGAATGAAACTAGGTTGGGGGATTGGGCAGTGACGATCGATTTTCTTAAAGAGCCAGCCATTGCCTCTTTGTCCAGCGGCAGCAGTGTAAAGTGTTAATTGAGTTCTTCTTTTCATTGTAAAAGCCATATTTTGTTTGTTCCTTTTTTATGTTTATATCAACCTTTCCTATACCTTCTTCCAAATATAATACAATTACCTCATAAAGTTAAAAGAGGTTTTCCTTGTAGATATGTACTCTGCTTCAATTCAGAAGATACAGCACCTTCCAAGGTAAACAAACACACTTACTTACATTAAAAATAGTTTTAAATACATATTTATTTAATCTAATAATTTCAATGGCTCGTCAAGATTCCATTTTCACTCTGATTTATTTTATAAAAACATACAATATTTACAAATAATGTTAACATTTTATAGGTTAGTTATGGATATTGTATTGAATATCACTTCAGTTTAAAGATATGTTTAGCGTAATGTGGTAAGCAATATTATTGCTTCAAATGACACATTTGTAAAATAATTCCCTAACGCCTACAGTAGCTATTATTATTTTAACATTACCAATAAAACAATTATTATTTAGGAACACTGAGTAATTGGAGTAAATGATTCTATTCCACTAATTTAAAAATAAAAGTCGAGCTCATGGCTTGATATCAACTTCTTAGTAACATTGAACATAAAAAATTAACAATAATAATTATTCAACATTCTGAGTTATTTTAGGTACAGACCAATATGAGCTTATAAAGAGAGAATTAAACAAGAACAATTTGTACACAAGGTTTAATAAAAATTGTTTATAGACTTAAGTAATTTATTGTTCAACATTTTGACTTACTTTTTGAAACACTTGCCACATCTTTTAATCTTAACAGTTCTTTATTTTTTTTTACAGTTATTAATTTACACTAATTCATATCAACATAAGATGTTTTGTGCAACATTTTGAGCATCAAGCATGACTTTCTAACCTTCAAAATGTTGACATTCTTGGCTCACAAGAACAATGTAGTTGTTCAACTTGATGTTGTAAATTTCACAAATATTTCATATGTTCACTTTGCTCTACACATCTTACTAATTTTAGTAGCTTTTAAGGAAATGCAGCAGCATTCACCTGAAAATAGGAGGGGAAACCCCAATTGAAACACAATTACTTTTTACCTGGCTGGGATTTAAATCAAATCTTGACCCCCCGCCCCCCTGGTCTGATTCAAGCACTGAGCAAACCTTCTTTCAAACATGGACTGAGAGAATTATATTATTTTAATTTTAATATAGTTCTTGGTTGTTTGGTTCTGTGAAGAAGTTATACATTTAACAGTTTCTTACTCTCAATCACTAATACATGGCACATTCATATTTATCTTATAACAATTCGTTGTGATGGATACTATTGGTATTTGTTACTATACTATAGTTACATAATCACGCAAGGTGTGTTGTCTATCCCTAATATTCTAAGGAGCAGCATAAATATTGTCTTACTGACTAAGATAATTTATTTCACTACAAGAGAACTTAAGAATGAGAGAAATGTGTTTAGAAACTTTAATATATGATAACTATTCTAAAATGTTTGAGATAAACGCCCGGCCGTGAACAACAATGGTTGAAGTAACATAATTCGGTCTAAATGTGCATAAACATCGCAGAGCACCATTAATTATGTAACACAAATTCACCTATGCGATTTACCAAAGCATTTTAGGCCCTATATTATTCTTAAAAACCTTATTCCTAATTTTACAAACTGAATTTATCAGACGATTATCTGTATCATTGCATTAAATTGATATTTATAAAGTTGCAAAAGTTTGTACATTGTTGAGCTATCGGTCCAATTTCCTCGGCAGAGGACGTCATTGAAGTATTCTATATTAAGAAAAGAATGCAAATATACAAAACCTGTGTTGATTTGATTCGATGTGGGCCTACTTTTCAGGGCCTATTTTACTCCCTAAGGGTCTGGTTTGCATTCGACTACAATTAGTAGAAGCTTTAAAATGCTTCAACTAAGACTTTAATTTAAGGACGGAGTTAAAAAATAGACTTGCATGTTTGTTTTGTAAAGATTGGAAGTTTGGTTGGGTTAGGAACATGGGTGTCGAGAACGAGCATCAAAGTAAACAAGTTTATGGCAACAGTATTACAATTATTGACTCGAGTAGATTACAAATATTTGCTCTATCATATCACAAATCACTACTACATTTGAGCACTAACAGAAACCTTTGCTAATCACAGCCAGTTATCAACTTTGGAGAACGACAGTCTTGTACTGTCCAACATACAATTTTTTAGCGTCAGGTCTTACTACCTGTTCAGGCTATACGCACATGTTCTAATTACACTCATGGTTTTAAGGATTAGGTAGGCTATACTTAGAGGGAGTGTACCCTCATTTGCGTGGAGGTAAAGTGGAAAACCATTTTGTAAAAACCACCCTCAGTATATCTGACCGAGATTCGAACCTTGATCTCCCTGTCATCAGCAGTCTAGTCTACCGAGAAAGTGGTGCGTTTGACTAAAAGTCACATATGTTGACAAGGAGCTGAGAGTGGATGCCAATATTGTCACAAATAAGAGGTGAGACATGACTCAAAAATAGTTTTGGTTTGTTTGAATTATCTGTGATCCTGCTGTTTATCTGACAAGTGTGCCCTCTCGTGTTAATATATCAAAACATGTGGCTTTTTTATTCTACTGTTTAAATAAATGTTGTGAGTGATAAAAAAAACTAGAGAACTTTATACTTTCCAAGCCATATTTTTTTTAAAGTTATTCGTACTAGTATATGTGATTTTACTGGTCACTTGATTAGAGGTTTTCAAGTGTCACATGATTTATGTGCGCTTATTTCAGCCTTGGTGAGGTATTACCAGATGCTGCGATCAGTGTCTTACTAATGTTCACCTAGTTGTAATCTATATCGGCATAAAAGTTAGTCACGAGTGTGTCAAACCGCCATGTGTTGTTCATGACATACTGTGGAGCAAAGTATTGGTCGCTGTAACGCGACACTCGGACCAAAGCAGTTTTCCCATCCAACCACAGGCCGGTTCCAATCAAATCTTGCACGTATTTGGCGTTGACAGTCTTAGTGTCGGGGTTGTCCCACGAAACCGGGCTGATCTCCCGCGAGGTGGAGCCAAGGGTTGCCACAATGTCGCTCGGCTCGAGACACCAGCTGCAGTGCCAGCCCCCATAGTGGTTCAAGTCGCCGACGACAAGTCTGTAACTTGACAGACTCAAACTTTCCTCGTGACCATGTATTGGCTCCTCCCTCATCGACGAGGGGTCTCCATGGAATGTGTCGTCCACCAGCTGGACTGTCGCCACACCGGGCGCTATCATAGTCTTTCTTGGGTGCTGCCAGAAGAACCCAAAAGCGGACCAGCGGAGGCGAAAACCTATAGGTTGAGGCCACCCATCGTACAGTTTGAAAAATAACAAAGCTTTTGTGTTGGGTATTTCGTAGGAATCCATCGTGACGAAAAGATCATCTGATTGGAGGTTGGTAATGGCTGACCTGCCTTTTGACCAGAGGTATTTCCTCATCGATTTGACATGAATGTTTTGGCTGACATTCTCTCTAGCCCCTTCCTTTTCATAGGGGATGTACATAATTTTTTGTTCAATACGCTTCAGATACTTTTCGGTCAACCTGTTTTTGAAGTACAATTTCTTCTGATCACCGGATTCTGTGTGGCTTGACTCGCATATAATATACATATCGACGACATCAAATAATTCATTGAGTTTTATTTCAACAAGTGTAGTCTCCATATTGATGATTGGAAATCCGTGCACAATTTTGCGAGGATGTAATCGTCTCCTAGGTACTATCTTCTGCTTGGTCGCCATGAATGACCGCCATACCACCTCTGGCTGTCCACAGTCTGCTCCATGCCATCCCGAATAACACTCGCACTTCATGACGTGGCTCTTTGTTATGGCTAGCCTTGTCATGTACTTTATATCTGTGCCATGCACAAAGCATACACTATTGTTTATAGTAATAAAATAATCATCTAATGAGGTATACGGTAAATTAATTTTACTTTTATCAGTAAAATACTCACTCAATTTTTCTGTCTGTTGTAAATTGGTATCTGGTGCTGTCACAAACTTGACGGGAAATAGTTTGTTTCTTAGCGATTGTGGCTGGGGTGTTGATTTAGAATGTTCGTCGGAGAACGGGGCCATTAATATGTAATACGCCAACAGCAAGAGTTGTATCAACAATAATAAATACAACCAAAACAATTTCAAATCTAATTTCCTAAACATGGATGATCTATTCTATTTATCTAAGGAAAAAAACTCGTCATAATGTCCTCAAAGTATTCGTTTCATTGTTTATTACGCATAAGTCATTGTGGTACGTGTCAATTAACTGGAGAGTGCAGGTATAACTTTGAAAATGAGTTCTAAAGCCTGAGAAAAATTTGTATTGGAGTTTTGTCATTATCAAAATGATTAAAAACCTTTCATTTATTGACACATTACAACTTCATATATTCTGTGAAGTTAAGCCTACGAACGCGCTAAATACAACCATAACCTGTCATATTTTCATGGTGTAATTGTTGCACAATTTTATTTATTAGAATGTTGCGTTTCTTAAAATATTGTTTGCTGACTTTATATTACTACGATACTATAATAGTACAATGGGTGGCTCTTGATGGGCAGCTGTTTATGATATGTCGTCTGCTAGACAGAATGAGCAACTTAAGAATGTGAAAACATTTTAATGATTCATATCATCTGATAATTTATGCATTCAAATACATGCGATTTATATTTTGTATGCATTTTATTATTTACTAAATAAATTTTTATTATCATGGATGAATAAATAAATAAATAATTAATATGTTAATAAAATAATAGTTAATTTAAAGATGGGAATGCCAGGCTTCCACCGTGGTTCGGATTCCACGATTAAACTCTAGGTCCCTCCATTTCATCTCACAATCACCTTACCGTTACACATTAGCGTAAGTGCGTATAAACTGAACGGGTAGTAAGACGCGGTTCTAATAATATTAATAATAATTTAAAAATCATAATTTATTTTGTCATGTTGTTTTCATGTTGTAGTTTAAATCAATCATGCAGCGCGATGATTTAACCAAAGCGCGATTTTGAAGAAATAAGATATATTTTTTGAAGGAAATATATTAAATAAAATACCGCAACCTATTGTAACAAAGATATTAATTTATTTATCAATCACACCGTATTCGCTTGCGTCTGTATTTAGTTTTAGTAAGGCTTGAATTGCTTAATTATGTAGTTGGATCAAATAAATAATTTGTTTTTTTAATCACTGCATCTTACCTCCATTCAGCTTACATATACCATATAAAATGGTTATTGATGAGGAAGGAAGCATTTTAGACTTTAGTGGTATCATTCCCCATTTGCATGGAAGGAGAGTGGGAAACCACTATAGTAAAAACTTCTTTCAGTACAACTGACAAAACTGGACTATGAATAAGTCGGTTGTGATTGTATTATCAGATAGAATGCCAATACTAGGCTACCAGCAATTTCATTATCTAAGGATTACAATTTATGTTGAGACCTGCTTCAATGGCTAACATGCGTTACCCTCGCAGTAGACTAGACTGCCGATGACAGGGAGATTGAGGTTTGAATCTCGCTCGGGTTTACTGAAGGGATTTTTCCCCCAAAATCGTTTTCCACTCTCTCTTCATTCAAATTCTGGTACACTTCCTCGAAATAAAACCTTCTTAATCCCTAAAACATACGTAATTAGTACATAAGTGTGTAGCCCGAAAGTTATGTGGTGCTAAAAAATATTGAAGGAAAAATACAGAGTATTTGCTTGTAGATGTTGAAAACCAATAAAATCACCCATCTGGTTAATATCTATGGCCTCCTGGCTTAAGATCTATGTAAGCTCTATGTTGGTAGGTTTTATTGATTGTAATCAAATTTTACTAGGGTGTTGAGTGTTTCGTGACCAAATACCAATCACAATTTGCCGTTAACTTTGTCCAACTTCAAATAGCCCAGAATCTATATCGATAAACTATGCACGATTATTGATATTTACACCTTGAGCCTTTAGTTTATAATGTTCCCAGGTACCCCTCGAGTGTGTTTGTCGGCGACACATTCTGCTACTTCTCGGGGATGACGTTTGCGGTGGTAGGTATCCTGGGACATTTCAGCAAGACCATGCTTCTGTTCTTCATCCCGCAAGTGCTCAACTTCCTGTACTCTGTGCCACAACTGTTCCATCTGGTTCCTTGCCCGAGGCATAGGCTACCCAGGTATTTATAGAAATAAACTGTTTATAGTTAGTTCACTGTCAGGAGGTAGACTAGTTCAACTACTTTAGTTGTAAGCCCTGGTTATTAAATTTGAACTATTTGTCTATCTAGTTTTAATCATATCCTCCCTTTTTTATTCATCAGTGCATGTTATTACCTGTTTGAGCTATACGCTTATGTACAAATTATGCTAGTATTTTTTATATATTTGGGAAAGGTTATATTTAGAGGAAGTTTACCCACGTTTGTGTGGAGGGAGAGTTGCAAACCACCCTTAAGCTCTTATCTCCCCATCATCGGCAGTCCAGTCTCTTGTGAGAGTGACACTCTTGAGCATTCGACCACCAAAGAGGGTTGAATCATATCTTCTCTTCTGTTATGTCGCCCCCTAAAGCGATGTTTCCTCTGCTCCAGATACAATCCCAAGACAAATCTTCTCGAGATGAGTACAACCGGGTTCAAAGTGTCGGACCTGAACGTCTTGGGTCGGTTCTTTATCAGAGTGTTCAAGGTACTGAGGATAGTCCACTTGAAAGAGGGGACAGGGGAGAAGAAAGAGTACGTCGAGTGCAACAACCTCACGCTCATCAACTTTGTACTGCTCTGGCGAGGCCCCACTCACGAGGAGACGTTAGTCCAAATACTACTCATTATTCAGGTGAACATTACTTCTGAATTTTGGTAACACATTTATAGTATGTTTGTTAATTTTTACCTTGTGGCTGACAAAAAAAAGAAAATATTTCACTCCAAAATCTAAAGATTGTCTTCTTTATTTGTAGGTTCTCAGTTCCGTATTAGCGTTTGGAATTCGCTACCCACTTGCGTTTATGTTCTACGACATCTGACGTTGTTGCCGCCCAATTTGTTTACGGTGTATTAGTTGAGTAGGTATACGCACTGTGCATACCATTGTTGGTAATTGTGTAATGTTACATGTCTCATTATTGTTCTTTTTAGATCATTCACTGTGTTGTTTAGAAATATATCATCAACCTTTATCTTGTGTAGTGTTGTAGTCATCTGTGTGTAGTAACTAGTTGTGGACTGTGGTGTGTTACATTTCTAGAACTTAGTCACTCTTGTAATACAGCCTAACTTTATCCTGTGGTGTTGTATACAATTATAGACTTGTAAGTCACTGCTGGGTGTGTACAGTTACTAGACTTGTAGTCACTGCTGGGGTGTGTACAGTTACTAGACTTGTCACTGCTGGGGTGTGTACAGTTACTAGACTTGTAGTCACTGCTAGGGTGTGTACAGTTACTCGCAATCGTGCCTGTCAGCAAACTAGACCAAATCACGATAAGGAAGGAAAATATTTTCGCGACGCTTCAGGCAAAGTACTAGCAACTCATAATTCGCTAGATCAGTCTCATGTGCTAAATATTTTCAAATTTATTATTTTGGCAGTAAAAATAAAAGTGGAATGTTACACTAACTCACTGCATGCCTTGTCTCACCAAAGAAAAATACTGAATAGATAAAAGTAGGGAGGTCACAGTTTCTCGCAGCTCTCACGGAACAGCCGTTTGTCAAGATGATGCCTTTTTGATCGTTAGATGGAAACATCCCTTCCTCAGTACTATTTCAGACTAGTAACAAAAAAGTGCAACATATTTTCTAATTGTTATGTTGTTGGATTGGAATATTGGTAGTTGGCAGTATTTGTTGCATACAACACATCCTTTTTTACAGTTTTGTTGTCAAGTAGTTGTCAAGGTTTACAACTAATATTGTAGGTACTGTAATTAGCATGTTGCAAAGTTAGGCTCTGGTTTGTATTTTCTATATTTTTTTTAGTTGTCTTGCCTCTATAGGTGCTGAAATACTTTTTAATTTTTTTTTTATGAAAACCTAATTAGTCTTACCTCCCTAATGGTCTCCAGCGGATATGCCAATGTGTTGTATTTTAGTGTTCCTAAGTTGAGTTTCGCTTTATTACAAATAATATAAAAATGTTAACATGTTATAACTCACTTGAAGTAATTTACTCTCTCAAATGTTGACGCAGGCTAATATTGTTCATGGACGACACACACAAAGTTGTTTGCTACTTTTGATGATTGTTATAATCAAGTTATTAAAAACCTATATGATTTATATTTTTATAGTTGAAACGTGGGAACATTTTCAATTATTTGCTGCTGTTGTAAAGTGTTTATATTTACTTGATGTTGGTGCTTGACAACTTTTATGATGCATAAAGTAATAAATGCAAAATCAAAACTTTTTTACTTCATGAGCTATGCGCTAAATAGAATATAATGTAAATGGTTTCATACAATTCAGTATTTAAAAAATACATTTTAACTTGTGAAATAATAAAGTCAATCTTTTTTTAAATCCAATAATAGTGATTTAAAAAAAAAAATTTAATAAAATGCTAATTTATATTTAAAAGCAGAATTATTAGGTGTACCTAGTTAGCGACAAAGAAAATAATGTGATTTTATAATAATAATATTTAGCACCGCGTCTTACTACCCGTTCGGTTATACGCTTTAAGTACTAATTACGTTAATGGATTTAGGAATTGGGAAGGTTGAATTAGAGGAAGTGAACCCGCATTTGCGTGGAGGGAGAGTGGAAAACCATTTAGGAAAAACCACCCCCAGTTCACTCGACTGAGATTCGAACCTCGATCTCCCTGTCTTAAGCAGTCGAGCTCAACACGACAAGCGCGTTAGCAAACTACGCCACCGAGGCGGGTAATGTGATTTTATGTTTGGTTTATATTCTTATAATTAGTTTTTGAGTTAAACATTTGACAGCCTTAATTAAAAGATTTTTTTTCATACACAAATTGTTGTTTTAGTAATTAAATTTTGGCTTGAAAGTTGGTGACAGTTTCACACTATTTGTGAATAATTTTAGTTGATGCCCAGTTTTCCTATTTTAGTTCAATGAGTATGTTATTAAAGGCAACACAAAGTTTGTGGTAGTAAGTTATCAGTACATCTCGTCATAGTACAGTTTCCTGCCACTGGCGAGGTCTGTCTCGAACGTAAGCCTCTCCGTTCACTTCTGTCCTCCCACACTCTTTCCTCCAATCCACTCCTCTCCACACTCCCTTGTCCCGAGGGACATAGCTTTGAGGAATAAGTGACACTCGAGACATTTTACTTCATGGCAGCAAATATTGAAAGTGTTTCTACTTCAATGTTATTATAATTATTATCAACTTATTTTGTTAAAAGTATAACTTAACCAGTCCCTCATAAGTTTAAGCTGTTTATAATTTTAAAACCTATTTATATATTATTATGATGGGTACCTAATTTTTAAAAATTTTTTTAGAAACTTATAAATCTGTTCAATAAATATTTTGTTCTATTATGTTGGCTGTACTGGGATAGCACAACAGAAGTGCTTGCGGCAATAGTGTGCTATGTCCCAAAGTTATAATTCTGAGATATTATTTAGGTTTAAAAAAAACACAATATTTCACAAGCCTAGATAATTCTTCTTTTAGACTAATTTGATACACAGTTCGAGCTTCCAGAGATAATTACAAATACTATTGTTGCTCTATGTATTATTGAATATTAACGAGCTGTTAAAGTTATTGTGGCATAGCTCATTACTGCCTCAAGCCCTTTCACTGTTGTATAATATATTATTTATATTATTATATTGTCTATTAGTTAAACAATATTATTATTCATTGTATTTATATTAGTCTTATAATTTCATTCTTTTTCTAGCATTTTTCTGTCGACATTTTAGCCTTTTCAATATGTCTTGTTTGATCATAATTAGTCAATCAATTCACCAAATATTTTCATTTTTATTTGTGTTAATAATTTGAAGATTTACATATTTAACAGATGCAAATCTAAGTGAGTAAAATGGAAGTACAGAATTTAATTAATATTAGCTTAACAATGTATTGTTTGACCATATGAATGAAATAAATATAATTTATACTATTTTAATAAATGTTTACTTCATTTAAATCCAGTATTAAGATCGGTTCACACACCTTCCCATGGTTTTGAAATTTAACTCTGTGTACACCAAAATATAAAGCATTAATATCATAATATTAAATATTAATGTTGTACTGGACAGCTCAGTATTAAAAATCTTTTTTTTTTATTACATTGATCACTTTAATGGCTGCTGCAATAAAATACCTTCCCGCCATCTTGGTTAAACCCTGTCTTCAACCCGATCCATAAAAATCAATATTGAGGGAAAAATTACTAAAATTATAACTGATTTTAAATGTTAATTACAGTATAAAGAAAATTTCCCACCTTAACTCAATCTAACCTTAAATTGATATATGAATGGAAAGTTAGGTTTTGTTAGGTTTGTTTGAGTTGTAATAAAATAGGCTGCAAATTATAATAATACTTGTAAATTAAACACACAGTCCTAATTTAGTTAATAAGCCTATAGTTGTTTTTTCCCCACCATTTCTTAGTAGGCTATGCATAAACCAAACTCTACGGCGTCCAAGCCATACTGACCGAACGACCACCTTGGTGAAGACAGTGCCAACTTCTGCAGATAGAACTCTCCGGCAGTTAATCTCTGTTTTACAGGCGACAGCAGCAACTTTTTCATTCCAAGTAGGCTATCTCCTTGTTTGTCCTCAAGAGGCCGAGTTGACTTCGTTCCTGACCCGCAACTTCACAGAACATTTCTGAAGTAACCGGGATCGAACCGGACCTACAATCTGTAGCCAGAAACTCTAACCATTAGATCACAAATATGATCCTTGAAAAGTCGTAAGCAGAGGCTATTGATTACGCTAATGAAATAAGAAAGAATTTCAGAGTAAAGGTAACCACATTTAGGGAAAAACCACTCGGTTCACGCAGACCATATTAGAATTCAGATTCCCCCCTTCTCCCATAGCTGGCAAACCAATCAAACATGAAGGCGGCGCTTTAGACACTGTGTGAGTATACCTAGTTTTCTAAGTTGCCCCCACTGTATCTAATAGATTTGTGTGGGTGAAACATTACACAAGTTGAACAACACAATACTGTATTATCCTGTCGCGTAGGTGAATAAAGTAATTAATTACGGTACTCTCTTATTTAAAAAAAAACAAGGTTTCTTAGTACGTTCGGTAATTAATTGTTTTTGTAATTTTGCTTTATTTGTTAATTGATGATGAAAACGTTTTTCAAAAGTACAGGAAAGTATTCAGGACTAAAGTAAACAACATTGCTCAGAAAACAAGAAAAATGCAAATTTGAATTACGTCAGATGAACGTGAACTTTGAAATCCCATCCGACACAACAAAACACTTTTTTCGTAGATCCTCGCGACCAATGATGACAACGATCGGTTTATTGACTGCTTTCTGACTCCGCGACAGATTCCTCTGCAGAAGATGAGACTTGTGTTGGTTCTTCAATCAGTCTCCTCCAAATAGGTTGATACACGTAGGGTACACCAGACTCTAGTCCAACTGCAGCAGAGACCAAGGTAAGGATCCTCTCGGCTAAGTACAAACACATCGTGGGGTTACAGACTTCACCGTGCAGCATACATGCCCCTAAGTTAGTCACCGTCTGGGACATCTCTAACAAGATGTGGGTGTTCAAAAAGCTCAATCCAGTGTTACTGAAACAGTTCACCAGACAGAAGCGACCATGCATGTATAACGAGTTGAGTTTCTCCACACTGATTTTCACTTCATTGAAACACGATCTTTCCTAAGATCGATTAAAAACACTATGTAGTCCACGTTAAGTTCTACACCAGCCCTGTGTATGTTGTCCACGGAATCTGTCTTGTGAACCTGGAGCTTGTAGGTGTAGCCTTTACTACGCTTGTTACTTGATGAGCGCCTCGTTTAATTTATCTCGTGCTTCTTCCAGCGTTGAGACTAACAAAATAGAAATACAAAAAGCTTTATTGTTTGCACTTCTAGGCATACACGGATGTATTCCCGCCATTTTCAAATATAGTGGTTTATTTTTTTATTATTATTATTTATTTATTTTACTCAGGACGATAAACAAGCAGAGGATAGTAGTAAAGGTACCTTCATGAGTATCTTGTCATCAACAAAATACTAAATTAAAAGATCAATCAATATATATAGATAGATAATTTAATTATTTTTAATAATGAATAAGACAGAAAAAATATATATAAAGTTGGGACACAATTCTTTCAGTGATCATGTTCACAACGGAAACATATTAAATTATGCACAATTGTTTAAGTTCTATTTATTTTAACTTTTAACGTATTCGAAGATTTAATACATAACTAATAACAAATAGTGCATACTGTGCAGTACACAATCCATAGTGAAAATACATCACATGTGTATAATGAAATGTAGGGACTATAGTAGGCCTATTAACCAAATCAATAATTGATTTTTAATTCTGGAAGTTGTCCTAACCACTTTGCTCAAGTATTTAAGGTCTTTAAAAATAAATCTTGTATATTTTAAACATAAAATTAACCTTACTCTGATTATCTACTAACAGTCTACATCATTTGTAAAATAAGCCAGTGGCTTCTTCTAATTCTCAGTAAATAAATAAACCTTGTTTACGTCAGCTATGCACTATGAAATCAAATAATTTGTATTTGATCTTGATTGTATTATTATCATGAATATTAGGGTAACAAAATTTAAAATGTAATTTTTAACCATGCTTACAATCGAAGTTATTGACGCTAAAATAAAGAGTATTAAAATGATATGTTGCCGTATATTTGTTAAAAATAGTGGGAAACCATTTAGTAAATACATTCAGTGCATGTAGAAGGGTTCATATCCCAGCTTCCCCCTCACCAGCAAACTAGACAAGATGAACCTGAAATAATGTCCGTTGGAACACTGGTGTGGGTTTTTAATAAAAATTAAAACACATGTTAACTTTCAATAATTATAAATCTATAGTCCTATAAGTGAGCTCTAGCTCTTTGGATCATGTAATTAATTATCAAATAATAATAGTTATTATTATTAATCTCTTCAACTATTTCAGGGACGTTTCTATCAAAGGACACCCATTCCTTATCATGCATTTATGGATGAACAGTCTATGAGTAATAAGTTTATTTAACTTTTTTTATCTGTAATTATGTTAACTCGATTTGTAATGATGTTGATAATATGCCTGAAAAAAAAGTTTAAAACCATTAAACTTTTCAACAAAATTGATTGTATTGTTTTGAAATATAATATTGTACTATTAGTCCATGATGCCTTGGGTTTTAACATTAATAAGCCTTTTAGTTGCAATATTATCAATTACATTCGTTCAAGGTAAGCCAAAACGCGCATATTAGCATTGGTTCTGCTAACTCTAACTCAAACCCTAGCAAAAGTAAAGCTTTTTTTTTTTAAACGAAGTTTCCACCAGCGAAATCACCACATTTCAATCATGTATCACCACTTTTTCTTCTGTTCTTTTACTCAATGTCTTACATAGGCTTTACTGAATAAACAAAATACAGGTAAAACCTATTAAAAATAGACTTGTAAAACTGAGATTATATATAGGCCCTTAGAAAATTTGCCCGGACAGGGATTCACTCGCCAAACATACTGTTCACCATCCACTGAGAAAAGCTTTACACATTCCCACAATGCTAACACAACTACTCAACCACGAATACTAAGGATATTCGATGATTCAAGAAAATATCTTTACTTTATACAGATGTGCCAATAGAATCTGTTGTTTCAGAAAGTGGATGTTAAATACACCCAACCGGGATTGGACCTTGAGCTTCCTGTCTTTGGCAGTCTAGTATATTGAGATAGTAGCGCCTTAGACCACACTGCCCCCAAAGCTGGTTAGTTGATGGTTTAAAAATTATGAAGCTGAAATGTTTATGTGACCATAACACTAACCTTATCTACAACTTAAACTTTGCTTCGCAAGTTTCAAATTTCGCTTCCCATTTCAAAATTGACCTTTACACACCTCTATATTCAAATGATCTCAATTTATATTGACAGATGTTTGGAAAAAAGATAACTACCTGCTAATAATCGGGATAATGTCCGGTCAGAACAACTCTGAAGAACGTCAAACTATCCGCGACACGTGGGGCAGTCTTGTGGACAACAAGAGAGTCCGTCACTATTTCCTGGTTGGTGAGCAGATCTGCGATGTTCCTCCCGAAGACAGGGTCGACGAGTTTAGTTGTGAGGAGTGGCGGCTGCCATCTCTCAAAGGTATTGTCCCAGTATTTAACGTATTTACCCATAGGCTACCCACACTCACAGATAAATGCACGAGTCTGGTCTGGTCTGGGTTTGCCAATGGTGGAAAAGTCGAAGCTTGGATCTCAACCAGACGCACTATTGGTTGTCTTGGACATATTATGATTTATCACCAAGATTATCCCATCATCTCCATACTAATGCAGGTGCATTCCTTCCAAACCACCCTTCCTGTCCATAAACCTTAGATATAGCTCTTAATAACCCCAGAACTATAATTTAAACTAACACATAAACGTTTAAATTACCATACACACCCGCTGGTCAGGTGGTCTGGGGCGACACTCTCACTATAGACTGAACTGTCGATGACAAGGAGACCGGGGTTTGAATCCTGGTGTGGGTACAATTCCTCTTATTTCAATTCAACATACTTAATCCCTTGTACATTAGTGTAATTAGTACTTAAGCATGTAGCCCAAACGAATAGTAAGACGCGGTGAGGAAAAAAAAAATCATACCTATTATTTACTTTTATAAGATGTTGACTACGTTTTTATTCACTATAGGCCAACTTACATAAATCATTTTACTAATAACTATTTTTTTTAGGTAACCTGGTGATCTAGGAGTAAGGTGTCAGACTTCTGTGCTGGGGGTCCGGGGTTCAATTCTCGGTCCCGGCACAGATTTATTTGATTGCCAAACCCTTCCTTCACCCCTGATAATACGTATATTAAGCACAACTTGTGAATTTGAGGAATGCCAGGCCTCCACCATGGTTCGGATCCCACGTTAAACTGTAGGTCCTCCATTTCATCTCACAATCACCTTACCATTACACATTAGTGTGAGTGTGTATAACCGAACGGGTAGTAAGACGTGGCGCTAATATTAATAATAATTCTTTTTTTCTTTCTAGATCTCAATAATACTCTAGAGTTCACGTCGAACGAACTCTTAGAGCAAGATCTGCACTTGAAGCCACTTTTCTCGGGTTTCACATTCCTGGTCCACCACTCTTTGGTGATTCAGAGAGTGACTGTTCTGAGAGACTTACTGAACCATTTAGGTATCGTCAAGGTCGTACTGGCGTCGGCTTCCCGGGAACCCTTCCTCACAGCGACCTTTGTAAACGACCATGTGATCAACGGCTCACTGACAGTTGCCAAATCTGTCAAGCCCCACTTGCTGCACAAGGGTTTCGAAGGAATCGTCACGTTTGAAGCGGTCGGGCCTGGAAGTGTGACGCCGGTCAGGAACATGCGATGTTTCCACGGTTGGAACCTCGCCAATGGCCTTATGACGGTCTCGCGGCTGATCCCAGAGAAGGGAACCCAGCCCCTTGCCTTCAACAACCAATCCTGTGTGCCATTCACACTACATTTCACCCTATGGGGTGAGTAGAAGTAGATATTACTTGACTGGGGAAAGAATAATCTTCTAGAACCACCTAGTATCAAAACAGATAATCACAACCCGCTTCATTGGCCGAATTGTCCAAGGCGTTGCTCTAGCAATAGACTAGACTGCTGAATGTTTTTTCCTAAATGATTTTCCACTTTCCACGCAAATGTGGATACACATCCTCTAAATTTAATCTGGCTAATCTCTAACACATTAGTGTAATTGGTATATAGGCATACAACCCGAACAGGTAGTAGGACATGGTGCTAAAAAAAGATAATCACAAAATAGCCATCAAACACTTAACCAGTCGAGTTAACAGATCTGGGCTAATAATTCTGCTAGTGACAATTTTTTGTTTATAAGGACCTATATTTGGGGTAGGAGTGTGCGAAGGTCACTTTTTTAATGCAAAGCAAACTCGAAAAGAAGCTTGAAACATGTGAAGATAAAATTTGTGTAGCTCTCGCTTGAAACTACTTTTAATTTTTTAATCGTCCATTTAGTACAAGTCAGCCTTAGTGTTCTCTCTTGACTCCAGCTGTTGACAAGCCGACTCACCACATGCGAGGCAGGGAGTCTCACCAATCAGCCTGAGTAACAGCATGTTCTCTCTTGACTCCAGATGTTGATAAGCTGACTCTCCATGTGCGAGGCAGGGGTTCTCGCCAGCTAGCCTGGGTACAAAAGATGGAAGTTTTGAAAGAGATGTTGCGCTCCGAGTCGGACCAGTTTGAAGACATTATGTTGGTAGACCTGGTGGACGTGTACAGGAACTTGCCTGCCAAGCTGCTGCATTTCATCAAGAGGTCAGGCTTCAAAACTCTGCTAGATCTAGTTGACACCCCTTGTGGAGTTAGCATTTAATCTAATACGAATACTAAAAAACTGTAAGGGAGCCCAAGAAATATGGAAGGCGCAGGTAATAGAATCTAAGAAGATGAAGGTAGTTTACAAAACTGGCCTGGCCACAGGTTGGAAACAGTTGCTCATGGTCCCACACCTTAGCTCACTCAGTAGCGTGTCTCACCACTGCGCTAAGGGTCTCAGGTTTGATTTCTGATATGACAAAAAATGCATCCTGAGTTTCCCCTTTCACAGTGATGAATTAATGGCCGGGGTGCTGGTTGTTGTGTCCATATTGATTTAAGTTAGTTTATAAGTTGTAGACTCAGAAAGTGCACATTAAATACCTCAAATATCTTAAATGAATAAATGAAGTTGATTATGAAGCTGATGAGGATTTAACAGCACCAGAATAATGTAACCCTCAAAGTTGTTTTTTTAGCATTGCATCCTACTACCCATTTGGGTTATACACCTATGTACTAATTACACTTATGAGTTAAGGTTTGAGAAGGTTTTTAGTTTAGAGGAAGTGCGCACACATTTGTGTGGTGGCAGAGTGTAAAACCATTTAAGCGCAAAACCACCCTTAAATGCACCTGACTGGAATTGAACCCCATCTTTGGCAGTCTAGCCCAACACAAGAGTAGTGCGTAAGACCACGCGGCCACCGAAGCGGGTTACCCTCAAAGTTCACAGTTGAAACACATTAGAGTAATTTTTGGGGTACATCAAGCCCCTTCTTCACCAGAAGAGTTGTCAACATTGAGGGTTACATTATCCTGGTAAGTGTGCAGACCTTCACCTATGTCCTCCTTTCAATGTTTAATAAATAAGAGTCTTTTGTTTATGATGATGACGACTAACAGGATACATATATTACCACTTTTGGCGCTTAAATGGTCTAAGGCATCACACTCGCAATAGACTGGACTGCTTATTTCAGGGTGATCAGGGTTTGAATCCTGTTTTGGTACACGAGTGTTGTTTTTTCATTCTCCTTGCATATTAATGTGGCTACACTTCCTTTAAATTTAACCCTCCTCATCCCTAACAAAGTACACAGCCAAAATTAATAGTAAGACAGTAGCTAGACATAACATACTTGTATTGATAGATTTCAGCTTGGTTTTGTTTTCAGGGTTTACAAGACACACAACTTCTCATACATCCTGAAGACTGACGACGACACCTTTGTGGACGTGCTCCAAGTGACGAGGGCGCTGAGTTATTTCGAGGGGGTACCCCCGTCCTTGTGGGTGTGGAGCTCTTTCAAGGAAATGTGGCCCGTGGCGTGGGTGGGCAAGTGGGGAGAACAGTATTACCGTGCCCTCTCGTACCCCCCTTTCCCTTGCGGAGCAGGCTACGTTATCAGCAAAGGGGTGGCACAGTTCCTGGCGACCACCGCCGACAAGTTCCTATACACCGGCTTCCAGGTACACCCTTACCGTACGTGTAGTTGGTGCACTAACTACAGTAGCCCCGTGGCTTCTTTGGTGCTGACTGACCGCTCACAGCTGACTTCTGACAGTCAACATTTAGCTATATACCTAAATGCCGACTGTCAGAAGTGACGGCTGCTAAACACATGTTTTTGCAGATCATATGGTTCGGCGTAGGGATACATAATTTGGTCTGGTTACTTTTCAAAGCCGTCAGCTGTCAGTCGGCACCAAAGAAGCCATGGGGCTACTGAAGGTGTGTGAATAGATGTACCTAGAGTCCACTTTGAATGAAAGAATCGAGTTCAAGAAAGATACAGTAAATAAAGTTGTTTTTCTATAATAGATCCATGAATAAACCATAAACACAAATATACATTGTTTTTTAAGAATGATAACTTTTTGTGAAAAAACGTTACGAATACACAAATTCAGATTTGTAACTAAATTTAATATAGTTGCATGAGTTATTTATTTATTTATTTATTTATATATATATATATATATTTTTTTTTAAATGCACTGCTTCTTATTACGATTTAGAACTCCCGTTCATTAATAAATAATCAATCTTAAAAATAAATTCTAAACCTTACATTTTCCGAGATACCATCAGAAGTAACTTACTCGAACTCTATTGAGCTGCGAAGGTTATTGTGGGTGTTTAAAGTCGAAGAGAAGGAGATTTTGACCTTTAACCTGATACATTTCATTGCTTCGCACACCGTTACTTTCACATATGGTTTATTCAGCGTGATCTTAGACGGGAATATTGTCTCCTATATTTCTACCCCACAGGGTGAAGATGTAGCAATGGGTATCTGGCTGGCGGGGGTTAACCCCACCAGGTTCTCTGGCGAGTGGACCGACAACGACTCGCATGTGTGCGGGTGGGTGGGGGATGACGTGTGTCACCCCATGGGGTGTAACAAGGCGCAGTTGTCCGTGATGGACATGTATCACACATGGAACCTCTACAAGCAGTGCGGGAACATGTGTCTATGCCTCTAACACTAGAGTCATACTGCCGAAACAAGATTCACGTCACTCTCGTGATATGCTGGACTACCAATGACAGGGGGAGGGGTTCTGGCTTCAATTCTCTGTCGGGTGTACTGAGGGGGATCACGTGAATGCGGATACACTTCCTCATCCCTAACACATTAGCTTAATTAGTAGGTATGTGGACAAACCCAATGATTAGTTCAGTATGGGTTAAAAATATTCCCATTCATAGGGCTGTAGAATTCAGACTATCTGTAGGATCCCAATCGTCCAAATTGCCAACTAACCATCACAACTATGACCATACCCCCCTCCCCCCTCCTCGCACTCCTAGAGTTAGACCATATGGTCGTTATTCCTGTACGTTCCTATACAATATGTAGTTACATTGTTCATGTTTCATCTGTTTTAAAATTTGTTCAGTTTTTATTATTGTTATGCGGTGGGCAAGCCATGCAATGCTAACAGGAGATTCTAGAACCTTGTTAAAGGTTCCGACCGACTGGTGAACCCGATGGGAAGAGGCCAGTGGGAATACCTAGGCGCAGATGCAATATGGTGTAATGAGGTGGACTGGATAGAGCTAGCTCAAGATAGAGATAGGGTGTAATGAGGTAGACTGGATAGAACTAGCTAAAGATAGAGATAGGGTGTAATGAGGTAGACTGGATAGAACTAGTGTAGCAATTATTGCTACAAGGCGTCTAAAAAAGGGAGAGTCAACAAGAACAGCGCTTACCCAATTTCACCGACCGGACGAGCGAGCGGAAAAGGACGTCCACACACGATAACAACAGTGCAACATCTAAGAGCGATGATCCTAGTGCTGCATTTTGCCGCTACGCACCACCACTTGTCTCAAGAACATGGACGCCGAGAACAGCGTGGAAGAGCCTAGGCCTTGATAGAATGTTCTCAACGCACCTAGTACCACGCATCTCCCCCTTTCCATGTGTTTATAATCTGTGATCCCCTCCTTGGTGTAATTCCGTCTCGAGTGTTCGATAGTTGCGCCATATAAGAGACTGTTCACCAAGATAGCAGCCACTCTTGGATTAGGCTCGGACATTGACGAAGCTTAGGCTTCAAAGGCAGACTCATATAATGTAAGGAGAAATTCTTTTTCGGCTTAAAAATAAATATTATGTAATTTTCTAAAATTCCTTTTGGCTTTACGTATATTTATTGTTATTTACCGTCATAGATGAATATTCATTTATTTTACTAAATATTAAAATAACTTCACTTATGTTACGCATGATAAATAGGACTTTACTTATAATACAAAGTAATGTGGGGAAGTTTTTAAGGCGAGTTTTGAATTTTTTCTAATGTTAGCCAAATCTTGTTTATCAACTTGGATTCAGTTATTTAACTTTAAAGTTATGTTTTCAAAGCGTGTTGTCTTAATATCCATATTAAGAAGTTTTATAATATTAGGCCTTAATGATTTAGTTGTTGGAATGCGGGACGTTAATAATTATTCTTGTATAGTTAACGTTATGTATCTAACTTAGGAATTATTTTGCATAGTTCTTGAACGTGGCAGAATGGTAATAATAATTTTTCTTATGATAAAGTTAGGAATTATCCTTAACGTTTAATGTGAGAATTTCTAAGTTTATTCTGTATTACTTCTAATTTTGGAGGATTCCGGAATTTGTGGAGACGTCATGCGTAGGCTGATCTTTAATGGGGCAATCACGGAACTATAATACTGTTAGTTACAATTTTGACTTGCACTAAAATAAGTCATTGCTAAAATTCTCATTTAAGTTTTTGATATTGTTATACGCCATGTTTATAATGCTAGACATAAAAATTTAATACACGTACTTTAATAGAAAGTCTTGTAAATAACAATAATAATAGATTGTTATTATTCAGCTTTTACAGATATTGTATAAAAAAAAAAAAAAAGAATATGCTTAGATTCTTGGAAGAAGTGATATGTTCTTGAATATGAGACTAAATGAAATAAAAGCAAAGTTTCATTAAGACATAATTTTTTTACTATTATAATTATGCCATTTATCCTTAGGTTTAGATACATATAATTTTGTTGTCCTTTTTAACTTAGCCTTCGTCCTCGTCGTATTAAAACTAAATTGGTCACTGAAGGAGAACAGTGAGATTACCCTCCTTCTAGGAGATGGGTTGTGTACCCTAATATATTTCACAACAACAAAAAAAAAAAAACATAATATTGTTTACACTTCGCACTCCTATTTTTTCTAAATTATTTAATAAAATTAAATATTTTTTTTTGTATTGAATCCCTCTAATATCTAGAGCTTGGGATTACACTAGCTCAAGTTAGAGATGGATAGCGTACTTTTGTAAGTGCAGCAATGAACTTTCGAGTTCCTAATGCCATAGATTAAGTAAGTATAAAAGTACATTATTACCTTGTTAAAATAGTGTTTTTTCGTGGATAAGAAATTTGTTTCCCTCCAATTATCTGGATTTTTAACTATCTGGACCACCTTATGTCATAAATTAATTTGGATAGCCGGTATTTTATTGAGCGTTCAACCCTTATGAGGAGATAAATATTGTTTTATTGACACAGAAAACTGCGAATACAATTATTTTTTTAATCGATATTGACATGTGTTTGAGAATTATGGTTTCTTGAGTTGTGTCAAAACTTGTTTAACTTACCATGTTAGAACTCTATATTAATTGTTATCCTTTAGTTATATAGTGTTAAAGCCATAGAGTTGATATTTCTGTGATATTTCTTAATATAGCCTTTAGCTTAAAGGCTACTTGGTAGTGTATAAAGAAGTGACCAACCTCTTAAAAGTGTTTTCTATGCCCTCATCACTAATATTGCACTTATTGAAAAGTGTTTATAGTAATTCATTAATAACTCTCACCCTCTTCGTCAAGATTTTATTAGAGAAAATCGAGAGACATTCATAAATTCTGACTATTTGTGGTCAATCTATGTTGCTATGAGCCATATATTAGCAGTAAATCTTGATTCACACGTTAACAAACAATAGTGTGTCGAAAGTCATAACAACTAGCACACTAACAGACATTGTCTGTTGTCCCATTATACCTTGCAACACAAACTAGAAATATCTGACTACCCACATGTTTTATTTTCTAGTGAATAAACAGATGGATTTAAAAAAAAAATGTATTGTGTAATGCCCTGAAGCAAATCTAAACTGAAAAGTATCGACATACACATTTCCCATATAAGTTATTTGAAATCATTTAACATCAGTAGACACAGATGTCTTCTTGTATTTTGCTTTGCAGAGGTCTGCCAGCAGGCGGTGAAGCCTGACCTCGAATGGCCAAACAGGTTATCAGTGGTGGGGGAAGTGAGTGAACAGTCCGGTGCTACCAACCTCGTATGATGGTTGTTTACAAGTCGCCACCCCTCCGGCAGTTTGCTTCCCCCACTCCAGACCCGACATCGCTCTTTCCAAGCATCACCACCTACCGGCCGCCCACTGTAAACGCATTTGCGTAGTGCGTTTGTTGATTTAGGCACTTGATCACTGATTTGAGTTTGGTTGGCTTTGAAATTTTATCGGGTTTCCTAAGCTGATGGTGTTGCGGCTAAAACAAGAAAACCAAAGTTATTTCAAGTCGCGCTGAGCTGACAAGGCCGCCAATGAAAAGATCTTGTGATTGTTTTCCAACGAGCTTGTGAATCCACAGTAATAAGAGTTACTGGCACTAAGGGCCAATCTAGTAATAGAAAAAGTACAAATTTATATTTTATTATGAAACCTAGTCACTATTTTACTATATTTTGATAAGAATGTAAATAAGTGTACAATATGTATTACATTTTTGTATATTAAAAATGTTGCACAGTGTTGATGCTATGTTTGGGATTTACTCCAACCCCCCCTCCACCCTGCTCCCCCCCAAACCTTTATTGTTTAGAGGAACACCTTAGCGTGGTCGGTAGCAATTATGTCTATCGAGCTAAAGGTCCTGGGTTTGATTCCCAGCATGGGTGAAAAATGTAACATTGGTGAAATATGGGTTTACCCTTTCACAATGAAGAATTAACAGCCGGGGACTGGATGTTGTGCCTGTCCTAGTCTTAAGTTAAGGCATATGAAGCTACAACAGGCCTAGCAGGTCGGTAGTGGAAAATATATGGACACAGGCCACAGGCTGGAAACCGTAGTGGATGTATAAACTTGTTTGGAGGAACCCTTAAAGTCTTGGGGAATGCCTACTGGCAGACACATTTAGGTTCAACGGGGGTAAATTACAAAATGGACATGTAAACCAGTAGGGTTGGTAAATAATGAACTGATACTTTTGAATAAACTAGGTCAACAATGTAGAGTTCCTATTTTTATTTACTAATTACCATCCTTCGGTATCTGAACTTGGCCTATCAATATTCTTACTAACCCCACTTTTAACATTACCGGCCTTTTCTCTTTATCTTCCTCGGCTATACACTTTCTCCATGTTTCCACATTATCCAATAATTATGGACAAACCAAAATAAAGAAAGCTTTTGGAAATTCTCGCTGAGACCCTGTGTATAGTATTAGTATAAAAAAAAATTACCAAGAATTGTTTGAACAAAATTTCAAAGTGACGTTTAAAATACCACCATTGTCTATAACAGGGGATCACAAACTTTTAGGTGGAAGGCACCAACTGTGCCTCTGGCATGTTCCTTTAGTCAGATTTGAAAAAATTGGCAATCCTAATTACTTAAATTATTATAACCCGCCTCATTGGCCAAACGGTTTACGACGTCGCCCTCGTATTAGACTGGCCTGCTGATGACAAGATTGGAGTTATAATCTCAGACGGGTATGAGAGTGGTGTCCCACTCTCCTTCCATGCAAATGTCAGGTAGCTTACCTCTAAAATGCTTTCTTCCTAATCCCTACCCCATTAGAGTAATTAGTGCATATGGATATTACCTGAACAGGTAGTAAGACGCAGTGATAAAAATAAATATGCCTACTTATACTATTTTATAGTGTTAAAAACAAATGAATATTCTAAAATTTCTTGAAATTGCTTGAGATGACCATTGCGGAGCCTTGGGCTTTGCGAACTCGGTTTAAAAATACTGGACGGACTCTCGGTTCAGACAAGCGAACTGTGTGTATTTATCTCATCATTTGAATGGTGAGCTGGTTGAAACTGTATGTATCTCATCATTTGAATGGTGAGCTGGTTGAAACTGTATGTATCTCATCATTTGAATGGTGAGCTGGTTGAAACTGTATGTATCTCATCATTTGAATGGTGAGCTGGTTGAAACTATGTATCTCATCATTTGAATGGTGAGCTGGTTGAAACTATGTATCTCATCATTTGAATGGTGAGCTGGTTGAAACTGTATGTATCTCATCATTTGAATGGTGAGCTGGTTGAAACTGTATGTATCTCATCATTTGAATGGTGAGCTGGTTGAACTATGTATCTCATCATTTGAATGGTGAGCTGGTTGAAACTATGTATCTCATCATTTGAATGGTGAGATGGTTGAAATTGTGTGTTTGTATCTCATCATTTGAATGATGAGATTGTGACTCAAAATAGCTTGTATTGTATGTGAATTTATTTTCCGTCTCCCAACCAGTCATGCGCGGTAAAAAGTTAATCTGGCTATTACCTTCCTTTTAAAGTTAAAAGTTAATCCGATACCTCTGCTCAGTCTGTAGCAAGTCTGCCCACCAAGTTGAGGGTCCCGGGTTCACTTCCCGCCATGGTCGAACAGTTTATTATTTGTGAAATTGGGTTTTTTTCCTTAGTGTGATAAACTAATGATCTGTGAAATGGGCGCTGTGTCTGTTATATTACCAAAATTAATGAATAATTATAAAAGTCATGTTCAAGTAAGACAGTATAGAGGTTAGTGTTAATATTTACTATCGTGAAATTTTTTAATAATTTTATATTTAAAATTGGAAGAAATAGTTAAATTATTAGTAACATTTTTATTTAGTTTCTTCCAATTTACTATTTTTTAACTGATAAAAAAAATATAACTATGGCAATTATTTTTATTATTTGTTTTAGAAAAACTCAAAATTATGGAGTTAATGTTATAATTAATTATAAAGCAGTTATTCATTTTTAATAGATTTATATTAACAAAATATATTACTGAGACTAAAGAAAACGTTTGAATAGAGCTTTATGCCCAACTATTTTCAAATAATAAACTGTTGACCTCTGTCTTGGGGTAAAGTGCTCCCTCAGGTCCAGATGTTTGTGGGTTCAAACCCAGCTGGGGTCAACAAACTTTTCTTGAGCGATAGAAATCAGTAGCACAACTTCCTATGGAGGGGAAGTAACGCTGTCGGCCCTGTGTCAGTTGTGGCGTGTGAAAGAACCCTGGAAGGTGTGAGAAAATACCTTTCTGAACAAAATTGGTAGATTCTGTCGCTCACACTCATAGAAATTCTCGTGTGCTGATATAATTAGTCGGTTCATAAAGTGCATATTAAATACTTTAAATAAATAAACTACTTATATTTTATTATTATATAATTACTCGCCTTGGTGGCGTAGTTAGCTAACGCGCTTGTCGTGTTGAGCTCGACTGCTGAGGACAGGGAGATTGAGGTTCGAATCTCGGTTGGGTGAACTGGGGGTGGTTTTTCCTAAATGGTTTTCCACTCTTCCTCCACGCAAATGCGGGGTTCACTTCCTCTAATTCAACCTTCCCAATTCCTAATCCATTAGCGTAATTAGTACTTAAAGCATATAACCCGAATGGGTAGTAAGACGTGGTGCTAAATATTACTATATAATTATCCGACCCTGGATTTTAATGACCTAAAAATTTACACAAACACACTTAATGAATGCACACGACACAACCTTTAAAAATGGAAACTGAAAAATATCTATGAAATGAAAAGCATTTAGAAACTAAACTCTTGAATACTGATAAATATAATATTGATATATATATATCAATGAGTATTAATTCATCTATAAAATATCAGAAGTATTTAAAATATTGTTAAAAATAATTACAAAAACTGACTCAAAAATGCCCCAAAAATTATGCACACCAAGAAAATATGAGCTAATAATCCAAAATGAACAAAGGATGACCTGTAAAAAAAGTTTCTACAACCACTGGGTCATGAAACAAAATTTATGTACACATGAGCATTGTCTTCGTACAAAAAAACATATAACATGTTATCAAAATTCAAGCCCTGATAATAATTATTCCTAATTGTGTTTTGAACGAAGCAGTGAATCTATCAACCCAAGCGACGACGACAGTTGTGATATCACCCTATCTGGTGAACCCTTTCCCATCCTCAAGTGTGTTATCTGCGTGTGATGTGACTGTCACATGTTGGACTGTGTGTGTGTGTGTGTGTGCGTGCGCCCCCCTCCCCCACGAGCCACACAGATTGACAGAGGGACTTGATAACGACCAATTTGTCTGGTAGGCCCACAACTGTGTTCTTCCAGCAGCTCGGTGACTTGAGTGTCGGCGTAGCACTGGACCTTTCATCGCAAGGACTCAGGTAACAACTCTACACAACTTCTGGAACAGGTTATACATTAGGGGGACCCCCGGTCGAGAGACCCAGGTTCCATTCTAAGAGGAGGTGATCAGTGGATAACTTAAATTTGTTGAATAGGTGACAAAAATTAGAGAACTTTTTCATTTGTTTTTAAATTCAAATTCACTTTATAATTTAATCAACAGAATTTTAAACAACTTTAGGTTGTATTAGTTTACAGGCAAGCCTTGGATGTCTTGAATAATTTATGCAGTATTTATCAATGTATTAAGTATCTGAAGTAATGCTTAGTGAAGTGTATCCATTTAATGTGAAGCCTCATTGGCTGACCCATCTATTTACATAATTTCCTAATCTGTGTGTTTTACCACACCCTCCAAAAGCCTCTGGATGACAAAGAAGGCTGAAACTTTCCATACTTATTGCGTAAACCGAGGTACACAACCTAACCATGTCAGATTTTCTATTTTCCTTTTTTAATTTAATAAAAGATATAATTTAGTCCACTCTCACTTTATCCACTCTTATATAATAACAGACTAAGTCGAACCTTCTGTGTTCTTGAATATTATAATCAAAATGTTGTAGACAGGCCTAAAAACTAGTATTTCTTTCTTAATTTATTTTAGGTATTTAACATGCACTGTCTGAACCGACTGAGCACAAGACTTTTAAACCAACTTAAATCTAAAACTAGACACAACACCCAGACCCCAGTCATTAGTTCATCAATGTGAAACCCGCCTCAGTGGCGTAGTTGGCTAACGTGCTTGTCGTGTTGAGCTCTTCTGCTGAGGACGGGGAGATCGAGGTTCGAATCTCGGTCGGGTGAACTGGGGGTGGTTTTTCCTAAATGGTTTTCCACTCTCCCTCCACGCAAATGCGGGTTCACTTCCTCTAATTCTACCTTCCCAATTCTTAATCCAATAGCGTAATTAGTACTTAGAGCGTATAACCCAAACGGGTAGTAAGACGCGGTGCTAATATATTATTATTATTATTATTATTATCAATGTGAAAGCCACATTCAACCAACGGTAAATTTATCAGACATGCCGGGAATTGAACCTGGGACCCTTAGCCGAGTAGACATACACGCTGCCGACTGAGCTAAGGTGTCAAACCTCTTTTCTTATTGACATGATGGGTGGTTGTAGGTGAAGGGTGAAAGGTAGTATAAGCTTGGATAAAATAGATAAGTAGCTCCAGAAAATGAAACAGACCATTGTATTTTAAGCTGAGTGGCCTGACGGCGATTGGCACTTTCTCGCATCCCGAGGCGGCCGCCTTAAGTGAAAAATGACTTCACCAAACACCCTCTTTCTTCCTTCATTAACTACATGGCATGTTGAATTGTTTAAATAATAGCATACATTGTTATATTGTCCATAGCATCTTTGTGTGTGGTTTCTGTCCTTTATGCGACCTCTTCCACGTCTTGAACTCTCCTGTTCAAATACCACTAGCAGTGTTCTCGTGGCATGATCACAGCTGAGCCATGCGTGTTGCGTACTACACCGCTTGTAACGTGTGCTCCTGTCTCATATTCTCCTCGTCGCTACTACTCTTGGTGACTGTAGCCACTTCCAAAGGTAATGCACCCGAGGTTACATGTGTAGACAATGCTACTTCTGGGTCGACTCGCAAGGTTGATTTTAGGTTAAGTTAGAATGAGCCTCCATGTTTCCCCCACTATTTTGATTTTCCTGAACACAGAGATGACCTTTTTTTTTGTTGTTTCTGCATGATAGACAATCACACTGTCTCTTATCAATTTTTTTTAAATTTTATTGTTTGTAAGGTAATGATCGAGGCAGCTGTCTTTAGGTTAGGTTAGTTTAAGTTAGGTACTACATACCATACCTAGTATTTTGGTGGATTAAGTCACGCTGCAGCCTCAAATGAGGGGCGTATCTTTGTTTGAAGAGGGTATTATTTCCTGTCAAACAGGTATCCTGTGAATTGTTTCAATTTCACCCCGTACGTGGGAATGTGATCCAGTGTGCCTTGCCAACTGCGCTCACCCATGTTAGTTTTAGCGCCCGTATCACGATCTGTGTAGGTCTGCCAATGGACTAGTTCGGCATTCCTCCAACCTCAGTATATATATCGTTAGGTGGACTCGTCCAATTTACCACGAAACGTGTTTTATATTATTTAAAATGTCATTTTAAATATGAAAATGACTTTTCCATACTGGTTTTTTTTTTCAAGTTTCCTCATAAAAAAAACACGCCAAAATTAATTAGTTTCAAAAAATAAATTTAAAAAAAAAACATGGAAAGGGGTTATTCCACTTTTTCCTAATTTTGTTTAAATTATTGTACTTCTCCACATTTCTCCCCATAGGACACATTAGTGATCTTGCACATGATATGAGCTAATATTACAATGTGTTTATAACAAAGACTTGATCCATCTACAGACTTGGTCGGGGAGGAGGGGGTGGGCAATCGCCCCGGCCCTCATATTCCAGGGGGCCACATCCCCCCCCCCAAAAAAAAATGATTTAATTCAATTACAGATTTTATTCTAAATTTCACACACATTAAATAATGTACAGATAATTAACAGCAATAAATATTTGCTTAGTGATAGAGTTTTCAGGAATCTGGAATGGAATCCTAACTATGTAATTTAATATTTACGTTATTCGAGTAATGTGGTGCAGTACAGTAGAATACACCACCATTGTGCTACTGCTGTCGGTCCGCAGAAAACTGACAGTGCAACGATACAGAGAGGAATTTACTTTTGTTAACTTAATTGGATTGATTGCATTTAATAAAGTAACAGTAATTTTAAACATGAGGAGAGTTGTTACGTGAACGATAAGTTGGTTGTGATCCCGCCTTCGGAATCGAGGAAACAATTATGTTTCCGTGTTCTTCCAAGAATGTATAGTAATTAGCAAGCGTTTCCATTTCCACTTTACAGGATGATTATTTTGGTCAAACAAAACTGTAGTCGTTGCTGGTAATTGCCGTCCTTTAAAACTCTAGTAAGTTATACATTTTTAGAAGGCTCTACCTTGTCGTCACTCGTCACAGTGTTGCCAACTCTATAGTCTCTAGCGATGGTACATGGACCTGAAATGGATTGTATTTTTACCGGTAGGATATTACTTTCTGACATTATATTGATAAACCCACCGATTTTCATAAAAATTAAGAATTGATGTAAAATTTGTTACTTTATAGCTGACTCACAGGATATTACTTTTAGAAAATATCCTAAAATTGGATTGTACAGGTGGTGAAATTACATCAATAGTAGGAGGATGGATTTGTAAAATGTAAAGGTTTCAGCAATAAAATTGCAGTATTACGGTGTAAACCGGGGAACCCCAGCGTTAGTTACACACTCTACCACTGAGCGCTGTAGTACGATACATGAGTGTTACAAGAAAAGTGAAATCTTCCTTATTGATTTATTGTATGTTAGCTTGATTGATAATCTTTCGTTGTTAACGATCTTCTAATAAATCAAATTTAAGTGAAAACTTAAAAACTTGATGCCAGAATATCTTGATTTTATTAGTTCTTCCTGATAAAGTTTAAAGAAAATCGATACTTTGGACAAGTTTATTGTGTGTAATGCTTAAAGCTTGGTTCATGGCTAAAATTAAATTAAGAATAAACCGCTCTCTGTTATGATGTATACGTTTCACACTAGGCAATTTTTTATTTATACTTGAAAATCTGAACCTCAATATTATTTAAACTATGAATAATCTATGTAAACAGGATGGAAAGTCATTTACCCCAAAACTTGCCTTTTTTGTGTGAAGTTACTAAAATATAGATTAGTTTGAGGAAATCAGAAAATATTGTCATAATAATAGACATCAAAATTATTTCTTTAAAATTGTCCAACAATGTATTTATTTTTAAATTTAATCTAAGCATATTAATTTATCCACGAGAACAATCATTATTATTTTTAAAGTTTTGACTACATACTGATATTGTAGTTATTTAAGTTTAAAAAACGTATTATTTCCTTGTGTTGTGGTATCGCTGTTTCTCAACTGCCCACGGAAACAGGATGTGCCAATCACACTATAATTAGCAGCTCCCGATTTCTTGAAACTGTTCCAGCCAACACGCTATTTACTTCTTCACATTCACGGATTCAAACAATCATGTCAACAACTTTAACACTTGCTTATTCCAATTTACAAGTAGGTTAGAATCGTTGTATGTTTTATGATGACCAAATTTAAACATTGTTTAGAAATATTGTAATAACATTAATTGATCTTTGTTCAATAAAGATTATATGGCTAATTGATAAAAACAGCTACATTCTTTATAGCATCATACATGTCAACCAAAACCTGCTATGGAGAAGATAAGTGCTTTTGAAGTGCAGGCCTAAGGAAGTGTTGTACAGGGCAGGGCGCACTTTGTACCCATTGTCACACATGCAGCAGAAACAAGGATATTGAATGTCAAAGAGACGAGGAAATTGGAAGACATGGGACTGAAGTTTGTGAAGAGCATGTTAGCTATCACGAGGAGAAACAAGATTAGGAATGGAGTTATCCGGGAAAGAGTAGGAGTACAGGGAGTAAATGAGATAGTAGAGGAAGCAAGACTGAGATGGTATGGACATGTAATGAGGATGTTGGAGTACATGAGATAGTAGAGGAAGCAAGGCTGAGATGGTATGGGCATGTAATGAAGATGTTGGAGTACATGAGATAGTAGAGGAAGCAAGACTGTGATGGTATGGACAGGTAATGAGGATGTTGGAGTAAATGAGATAGTAGAGGAAGCAAGACTGAGATGGTATGGGCAGGTAATGAGGATGTTGGAGTAAATGAGATAGTAGAGGAAGCAAGACTGAGATGGTATGGCATGTGATGAGATGTTGGGGTACATGAGATAGTAGAGGAAGAAAGACTGAGATGGTATGGACATGTAATGAGGATGTTGGAGTACATGAGATAGTAGAGGAAGCAAGACTGAGATGGTATGGACATGTGATGAGAATGTTGGAGTACATGAGATAGTAGAGGAAGCAAGACAGATGATATGGACACGTAATGAGGATGTTGGAGTACATGAGATAGTAGAGGAAGCAAGACTGAGATGGTATGGACAGGTAATGAGGATGTTGGAGTAAATGAGATAGTAGAGGAAGCAAGACTGAGATGGTATGGGCAGGTAATGAGGATGTTGGAGTAAATGAGATAGTAGAGGAAGCAAGACTGAGATGGTATGACATGTAATGAGGATGTTGGAGTACATGAGATAGTAGAGGAAGCAAGACTGAGATGGTATGGACATGTAATGAGGATAGAAAGGAGATGATGCCAAAGATAATTATGGAAATTAAGTATGTATGAAAAAAATCGCAAGGGAAGCCAAGAAATATGGGAGGGGCAGATAAAAGAAAGTGTGCAAATGAGTGGATATGAATGGAAGTGATTATTAAAGAAGGAAGGATGGTGGAAAGATGAACGAAGATGGAGGCATTTTACCAAAGCGACCCGACCCCAGGTTGGAAACAGTTGATGATGATGATGATGATTATTATAGCGTGTCACTCAACAATTTGTGGGTTGATCAACCAACATACACGAAACTGCAATTATGAGCTCAAACGTCAATAATAATATCTATGAAGTTAAAGGAAAGGGGTGGGTTGAGGGGGTTAAGAGCTTAGGCGGGTTCTGCTTGAATACGACAATTTTGAAAATACCTTACTTTGACAAATTTGAGCTTTTATTTTCCGTAGGCATGTCAAACCTTTCCCATTTCTATTTCTTTGTTGGTGTCGTTTCAACTCGTAGTTGAAGGATGACATGCTGAGCAACCGACCGAGCGGCTGTCGCCGTTATCAATTATAGTGCCAACATTTGCGGATAGAGGGTGTCATGTGGTCAACACAACGAGCCCTACTGCCATTAATCTCAGTTTTCTAAACTGAAGCATCTACTTCTTCAATAAAGTAGCTCCTCATTTGTTCTCATGTGACTGAGTTTGACCCCGGTTCAAGACCCACTGCTTCAGAGATAAATTTTGGAAGTGTCAAGTATTGAACCTAGGACCACAAAGGCTATCAAAAACTGTTATCTAATAATCAAAATAATATATATTCTAGTAGTTGGCTAATGCGCTAGTCGTGTTGAGCTCGGCTGCTGAGGACGGGGAGATTGAGGCTCGAATCTCGGTCGGGTGAACTGGGGGTGGTTTTTCCTAAATGGTTTTCCACTCTCCCTACACGCAAATGTGGGTTCACCTCCTCTAATTCAACCTTCCCAATTCCTAATCCATTAGCGTAATTAGTACTTAAAGCATATAACCCGAACGGGTAGTAAGACGCGGTGCTAAATAATAATAAAAATAAAAATATATATTCTATCACGATTTTAAATGTATGTTCCAAATGATATTGGAATTCATTATTTTGACAGGTTTCTTCAAAGTTAGTCTGAAGCTAACTAACTAACTAACTAACGGGGGATATGCTACTATTAATTTTGAAAGTATGAGCCCAATACATCAGTTAAGAAGGAAGAACACCATTTCTCGACTCCCCTCGGAACGAGGTCAAGGTCAGGAGACGCGAACTATTTCTATAGCCACTAAAAGATCAAGATGACACAAGCAAGTGGCCAGTGAATGGAGCTATAAAATGAGTAGAGAAGAGACGAACAACCGAGAGAGAGAGAGGATTGAGAGAGAAACAATTGCCAACAGGAAGTGGCAATCAAGTGGATAGAAGCTGTTTGTGATGCAGCTTGTAGGAATATCTTCAGGGGCCTTGCAAGCATGTTCAGACTTTACGGCTGGGATCAATGAGAATAAAACAGAGAAAGTAATTACATGAAAGATATAACGCTAAAAAAAACCAGTACAATTAACTATCTTCATAAGGAAATAACAATATTTAAATTAAGGGGTGGCAGAGGGGAGCATGAGTAATTATATAGTTTTTATAGCATTACATTTGTTTTGCCAAAATAAATCAAATATTTCTCCAGTAGCAACAGATCTTGAATATCTGTCAAGGGTGTCCTGGAATTTTGTCAAAACTGTTTCTCTTTATTTAAAAAGTGTTGACAAAATTCCAGGACACCCTTGACAGATATTCAAGATCTGTTGATATTAACATGTGCAAAAAACTAAATTCTTTGTTGCTACTGGAGAAATATTTAATTTATCTTTGCTAAAAAAATGTATATTCTATAAAAACTAAAAAATACTTGCACTCCCTTCTGCCGCACATTAACATTGTACAATTACAATGGATATCAACACACAGGCTGCAGATCATTGTAATTGCGGCATTTTCCGTGTAGAGGGGACCACATTCCAACGGACAGTGGTGTAATTACATTGCGAGCTCCTAATCATATCATTATCATCAACTGTTTCCAGCCAGTGGCCAGGTCAGTTAGTAGAGTGCCTGCATCTTCCTCTGTCAGTCCCCCATCCTTCTCCACTCACTTGCACACTTTCTGTAATATTCTTCCATTTATTTCTTGGTTTCCCTTGCGATATTTTACATACTTACTTCATCTTAATCATTCTCTTTGCTATTCTCTCCTTTTCCATCCTCATTATATGCTCATACCATCTCAACCTTGCTTCCTCTACTATCTCATGTACTCCAACATCCTCATTACATGTCCATACCATCTCAACCTTGCTTCCTCTACTATCTCATGTACTCCAACATCCTCTTTACATGTCCATACCATCTCAACCTTGCTTCCTCTACTATCTCATGTACTCCAACATCCTCATTACATGTCCATACCATCTCAACCTTGCTTCCTCTACTATCTCATGTACTCCAACATCCTCTTTACATGTCCATACCATCTCAGTCTTGCTTCCTCTACTATCTCATGTACTCCAACATCCTCTTTACATGTCCATACCATCTCAGTCTTGCTTCCTCTACTATCTCATGTACTCCAACATCCTCATTACATGCCCATACCATCTCAGTCTTGCTTCCTCTACTATCTCATGTACTCCAACATCCTCATTACATGTCCATACCATCTCAGTCTTGCTTCCTCCACTATCTCATGTACTCCAACATCCTCATTACATGTCCATACCATCTCAGTCTTGCTTCCTCTACTATCTCATGTACTCCAACATCCTCATTACATGCCCATACCATCTCAGTCTTGCTTCCTCTACTATCTCATGTACTCCAACATCCTCATTACATGTCCATACCATCTCAGTCTTGCTTCCTCCACTATCTAATGTACTCCAACATCCTCATTACATGTCCATACCATCTCAGTCTTGCTTCCTCTACTATCTCATGTACTCCAACATCCTCTTTACATGTCCATACCATCTCAGTCTTCCTCTACTATCTCATGTGCTCCTACATCCTCATTACATGTCCATACCATCTCAGTCTTGCTTCCTCTACTATCTCATGTACTCCAACATCCTCATTACATGTCCATACCATCTCAGTCTTGCTTCCTCTACTATCTCATGTACTCCAACATCCTCATTACATGCCCATACCATCTCAGTCTTGCTTCCTCTACTATCTCATGTACTCCAACATCCTCATTACATGTCCATACCATCTCAGTCTTGCTTCCTCCACTATCTCATGTACTCCAACATCCTCATTACATGTCCATACCATCTCAGTCTTGCTTCCTCTACTATCTCATGTACTCCAACATCCTCATTACATGCCCATACCATCTCAGTCTTGCTTCCTCTACTATCTCATGTACTCCAACATCCTCATTACATGTCCATACCATCTCAGTCTTGCTTCCTCCACTATCTCATGTACTCCAACATCCTCATTACATGTCCATTCCATCTCAGTCTTGCTTCCTCTACTATCTCGTGTACTCCAACATCCTCTTTACATGTCCATACCATCTCAGTCTTCCTCTACTATCTCATGTGCTCCTACATCCTCATTACATGTCCATACCATCTCAGTCTTGCTTCCTCTACTATCTCATGTACTCCAACATCCTCATTACATGTCCATACCATCTCAGTCTTGCTTCCTCTACTGTCTCATGCACTACCTCTACCCCTACTCTTTCCAGGATAACTTCATTCTCATCTTGTTTCTCCTCGTGACAACTAACATGCTCCTCATAAACTTCAGTCCCATGGCCTCCACTTTCCTAGTTTCTCTTACATTGCAACATTTGCAACTTGTGTATTGATATTCAATGAACTCTCTGATTTAAAAATTACAATCGTGTATTGTATCGTCGACAGCATAACAGGGCTCCCAAGTCGCAGATGGCTGTGGTATCTGATAGCTCGCGATACTATTGGTCACTCATATGTAGCTGATGGCCCCACACGTCCATTACAGACTCAGTCTTAACCTATGAGTGAAGAATAACCCTTAGTACGAGATGGATCAGTTAAACATCTGGTGTTTGATTGTCCGTGTGTTATTTTTCAACAAATTTTAATTAATTGCGCAGTTACAGTAGCTTAGTATGGCAATACCAATATATAATAACAATTAGTTTAGTAGGTAAATATCGCTTAATAAATTTAAATGTAAAATTAGTTTAATAAGGTAAGAACATCTGTGGTGGGTCATCCACAGGGTGCTAAGGTGCATGTTTTATTAATAAATAAGAACATAATTCTCTAGATGTAACTTAATTCCATTACATCGAAAGCCTTCCCTTTTGACATATACCATTCCTTATCCCTATAGCACAACTATTGACCACATAAAGGACTCTAATCCTTGCTGGTTTAATTTGTTAGTCCCTGTTATAAGGAGGAATATCGACTTTCTTGCTGAGTAAAAAGTCACAGTTACTAAAATAACTTATCAGAAATGTTACACCTTACAAGTCATTAAAACAATATTTTGTCTATTTCTGAAACTTTTTCCAGCAAATATGCACACAACTTAGGACTTGATATTTTACTGGAAATAAGACAAGACTACTCAAAGCAAACATGAGCAATTTATTATTGAGCATACATGATCGCAGTAATAATGCAGTATTTTACAAATCAGCTAGTTAGAAGCAAATATTTTAACAAATTTTTATGGAATTTCAGGTTCCAAGAAGTGTTTTTGGTTACTTATAGGTTACTGTTGTTTAACTTCTTAATATGGGCTTATAAAGTTATCAGGGTTTTCCATAGTCCTTTAAAACGAATTATTATGTATTTGTTTTACATTTCATTTTATCAGTTTAGCTACAAATATTTCAAAATTTGTATATGAATATATTTTAAATTTTTAAAATATCATAGCTTGCCATAACTTCAATAGCAAAGTCATTCAAATAACAAACGATAAACAAATGTGTATGGTTGGGTCAAAGGTGTTACTATTGGTCTAAAACTTGACATAAGTAATAGTTCAAAAACGCTATGTGTAGAATTAATGCAGCGATGATAGTACGAACTGCATCGAATACACGCGTTTCATTCAAATTAGTGAGAAACTGTTCGTAGACAATTATTATCAACGAAACTGTAACCTACAAGCCTCATTATCCTGAGAGCCTTTCTTTATTTTACTACCCATCCTTCCTCTCTTCAAGTCTGTCTCATTATCCTGAGAGCCTTTCTTCATTCTATTATCCATCCTTCCTCTCTTCAAGTCTGTCAAAAGTATTATTCTCTTACCATTAATCTATCACTATATTGTTACGTTTGTTTTTATAACTTATTTTCGGCCTTTAAGATATTGAAAGTATAGGGTAGTTAGATACTAAAGATTAGATTTTTATTGCGTTGTGACTTTCTTAATCTTTAATATATAATTAATTATGCCTTACATCGTTGATATAATGGAAGGATTAGTATATTTAACACACTACACTTGATTAAGTAAATTATAATGGGAGTATTATCTTGAATGCTTAACAAATAGTATTAGTGCTATATTATAAATAAAGTCCTCCCCGAGCGTCACAAAGTTCGCCCGAGTCCTCCCAGATTTTTAAACAAGAGTGTCCGGGTTGCTCGGCCCAACCCTACTTAATACCTCGGTTGGACCGCTATTTACTGGTCATTACCGTCCTACCCTTCTTCACCATGTTTGAATTTGCACCAATGGGAACGTGGCAAATTCAAACTGTTAATAAGGTACTCGAAGTTTTTTTGTTTCCCCTTCTGACGGTTAGGCCGCCGACTCGGTTCCTCGTCTGGTTGACACCCCCCCCCCCCCCTTTCCCCCAGGCAAGGGAGACACATCAACTGTCGTTTCTTATTTTTATAACTTATAGATAATTTGTCCTTATCAATATAACCGTCTTTTATAAGCAGTCCCTTATTAATAATAATATGAGACCTATCTAACTCTTGTTTTTTGCCTCCAATATGTGTCGTTATTATTTAACCCTCTTCATTCCTGACCTTATCTGATCAATCTAGCTTGTCCATCCTTCACCACATCCACACCTCGAAACCTTCCAAATAACTCATTTCATCCTTTACCCGTGTCCATGTTTCCACGACATAATGAACGATGACGTTCCATATAAAGCACTTCACAAATATTTTCTTCAGTTGTAAATTGATGGTCTTTGCAACTAATAAATTAAAAATAACAATGATAATAGCCTTTCCTACATTAAGTGCTTGTAACATTCATACAATATTGATAGTAATATCCTGTCATAGCTATAAAAGTAATACAACAATTATAATAATACACCCCATGTTAAGCACCTGTGAAATGATAACCATGATAAGTATAGCTTTTCCTTTATTCTACCTGCTAAACTAATAAACCGACTATTTTTTTTAAATCCTTCCTTTATTAAACTCCTGCACTAGTAAAACCAACAATGTAACTAACATAATTTGTTGCGTTAAGCTAATTCAAAACTAATACAACAATGTTGAGAACAATCCTTCCTTCGTTAAGCTACTGTTAAACTCAAAAACAATTATAACAATGGTTTAGAATCTATTTTTAAATACATGGGTGGGTTTAATGGCAAGGTGTTTCCCCTAAATCCTGTCCAGTGAACGCCACTATTCCACGTGAGTTTGTTGTGGCAGACCCGTCACCGCCAAAGAGGCCCTCATGGAACGCCACGTGGACAGACATGCTGAAGAGGGACTTGTTGCACAACTACGACAAGTTTGCCCGTCCCGCTCAACACAACACCACCACCACGGTCACTATGCACATGACCTTCAGACACATCGACCTGGTCAGTGGTAACACTGGCAACATTGTAAACTAACTGCATGACCCTCAGATGTATCGACCTGGTCAGTGGTAACACTGGCAACATTGTAAACTAACTGCATGACCCTCACATATATCGACCTGGTCAGTCGTATCATTGGCAACATTGTAAGCCAACTGCATGACCCTCACATATATCGACCTGGTCAGTCGTATCATTGGCAACATTGTAAGCCAACTGCATGACCCTCACATATATCGACCTGGTCAGTCGTATCATTGGCAACATTGTAAGCTAACTGCATGACCCTCACATATATCGACCTGGTCAGTGGTAACACTGGCAACATTGTAAACTAACTGCATGACCCTCAGATATATCGACCTGGTCAGTGGTAACACTGTCAACATTGTAAACTAACTGCATGACCCTCAGATGTATCGACCTGGTCAGTGGTAACACTGGCAACATTGTAAACTAACTGCATGACCCTCAGATATATCGACCTGGTCAGTGGTAACACTGTCAACATTGTAAACTAACTGCATGACCCTCAGATATATCGACCTGGTCAGTCGTATCATTGGCAACATTGTAAGCTAACTGCATGACCCTCACATGTATCGACCTGGTCAGTGGTAACACTGTCAACATTGTAAACTAACTGCATGACCCTCAGATATATCGACCTGGTCAGTGGTAACACTGGCAACATTGTAAGCTAACTGCATGACCCTCAGACACATCGACCTGGTCAGTGGTAACACTGGCAACATTGTAAACTAACTGCATGACCCTCAGATATATCGACCTGGTCAGTGGTATCACTGGCAACATTGTAAGCTAACTGCATGACCCTCACATATATCGACCTGGTCAGTCGTATCACTGGCAACATTGTAAGCTAACTGCATGACCCTCACATATATCGACCTGGTCAGTCGTATCACTGGCAACATTGTAAGCTAACTGCATGACCCTCACATATATCGACCTGGTCAGTCGTATCACTGGCAACATTGTAAGCTAACTGCATGACCCTCAGATATATCGACCTGGTCAGTCGTATCATTGGCAACATTGTAAGCTAACTGCATGACCCTCACATGTATCGACCTGGTCAGTGGTAACACTGTCAACATTGTAAACTAACTGCATGACCCTCACATATATCGACCTGGTCAGTGGTAACACTGGCAACATTGTAAGCTAACTGCATGACCCTCAGATGTATCGACCTGGTCAGTGGTAACACTGGCAACATTGTAAACTAACTGCATGACCCTCACATGTATCGACCTGGTCAGTGGTATCACTGGCAACATTGTAAGCTAAACGACAAAAAACATAGATAATTAGCTCCCATCTGGGACTGGTATAAATTCTGTGGCATCACTATCACTATCACAGTAGACTGGACTGTCATTGACGGGGAGATCAGGGTTCACCTCCTAAATGGGTGTACTGAGGGTGGCTTTCTGTAAATGATTTTCCACTCTCCCTCCATGCAAACGCGGGTACACATCCTATGAATTCAAACTTTATCATTCCTAACACAATAACGTAATTGGTGCATGTTAAACCCGAACGGGAGACGCAGGATCAAAAATACAATAATTAGTTGAATAACTTACTTGAAAGGTTTATCGTTATATCAAACTTTCACTCAGTGATACAGGTCATCTCAGCCATTTTGAAATCAAACTTTTGTCGGCTACAGCTCTCATTGTTGAAATAAAGTGTTTGTTTTGCATGTCTTTCATGATATTTTAAATCTTTATTCCAACACTTATCCTTTAAATTGCAGAAATGATTGTTCTGGAAAATCATAAGAATTATAGATACCATTAAAGTTATAACAAATGTAGTTATTAATTAAATTACTAAAAAAATATATATAATCCATCCATTTTAAGACATTCTTGTAATGATGGTTTCAGGACGAGTTAAAAGCCATTATGTCGGTTCATGGATGGGTCAAAATGGTAAGTACAAAGATAGTTGAATATCTAAATATATAATAATAATATTGCATTTATTCAGAAATAAAATTGTTATTTTCATTGAATTTAATAATTCAATTAATCAAACAGAAAAGAGAATTACACGTATTGGATGAAAACATAACTTTTGTGTGCATTGTTACAAATACACAATACAAACTGACAAACACTTTAAGGGTCGGGAATTGAACCAGATAAGGGAGAGTGCAAGAGGTTACATAATGATGAGTTACACATCCTGTGCTCATCACCATACATTGTTAGGGTAATCAAATCTTGCAGATTATATAATGATGAGTTTCATAATCTGTAATCATCACAAGACATTGTTAAGATTATCAGATCTTGTTGATTATTGTGGGCAGGACATGCAGGGCGAATGGGAGAATATAGAAAACCGTGTTCAGGGTATTGACTGGTAAACCAATGGGAAGAGACCATTGGGAAGACTTAGACGCAGATGGAAGCAAAATATTAGAATGGACCAGAAGAGATCAAGTGTAATGAGGTGGACTGATAGAACTAGCTCAGATAGAGATAGGGTATAATGAGGTGACTGGATAGAACTAGCTCATGATATAGGGTATAGTGAGGTGGACTGGATAAAACTAGCTCAAGACAGGATAGGTAAGTGAGGTGGACTGGATAAAACTAGCTCAAGATAGAGATAGGTATAATGAGGTGACTGATAGAACTAGCTCATGATAGGATATGGTGTAATGAGGTGGACTGGATAGAACTAGCTCATGATATAGGGTATAGTGAGGTGGACTGGATAAAACTAGCTCAAGACAAGGATAGGGTATATGAGGTGGACTGGATAAACTAGCTCAAGACAGGGATAGGGTGTAATGAGGTGGACTGGATAGAACTAGCTCAAGATAGGGATATGGTGTAATGAGGTGGACTGGATAGAACTCAAGATAGGGATACAGTGTAATGAGGTGGACTGAATAGAACTAGCTCAGTATTGGGATAGGTGGCGTACTTTTGTACTTTTGACTGCCTTATGCCAAGGAGTAAGTTAATAATCGAACCAGAGACTATCCAATATGGCGTGTTATATATTCCAGTCATGGACTGACGAGAAACTCAAGTGGAATGCCAGTGATTACGGCGACCTCTCTGTCTTACACATCGCAGATCATGAAATATGGCAGCCAGATATCGTCCTATACAACAGGTACGTTAACAACAACAACAAAGTTAACATCTGTCAAGGAATGAACACAGTACCATGGAGGGGAGGAAAACACCCATCCCGATTACAAACAAATTAAATAATTTAGCTATGTTTCGTTTTGTAATTTGATGGAGGAGAAAAATTGAGTCATTAAAATTATAAATGTAAAAGACATGATGTGCATGTATGAGTAGTGCTATCTAGCGGCTGTGAACTTGATATTATAAAATGGACTCTCCGAAACACTCGTGTTGTCCCTAAACGTTTCCAGTTTTGTTTCAAACCAAATACTTTCAGACAGTGTTAACACATCGTTCATTGCTACGGATGGTAACTGCGGACACACCATATAGCACCATAGAGGCAGGGGTGGATCCATGGCCTGTTGTCAGGGGGGATGGCCCCCGACCTAGATCCGCCCCTGCATACACGCTGCTCCCGCTTATTTGTTGTTGGGTGAAAGGGGGCTAAGCAGAATGGACCCATTACCACTTTAAAAAAAATATATATATAATTTCGTACCAATTGTATAACATGAATGATTTAATGGTGATAGTGGTGGATGGGGCTAACACTCTAGATCTGGCCATTCGACCTTATCTGACCTCTGCTCTCCTGGCGTGTGGAGGAATTCATTTCTGAGGTGGGGACACCCTTGAGGGGAATGCTATTATCCCTAGATGACAGGATGATACGTGAGAATGACGACGGTGGAAAGCAGAGAGGACCTACAGTTTAACGTGGGATCCGAACCACGGTGGAGGACTGTCATTCTACACATTCACAAGTTGTGATTAATACACGTCTTGTCAGATAAACCCGTGCCGGGACCGAGGATTGAACCCCAGACCCTAACACAGAATCTTGACACCTTACCCCAAGACCTCCAGGTCCCCTATAACGGAAATAGTTATTAAAGTCATAAATAAGATAACTCGGTAATAATTATTTTTTGAGTCATCAACTTGCAGGTTGGTTCTGTACGCTTTACATCCAATCAGAGTTGGGTGCAAACTCAGCCCTTCGACTGGTTAGTGCTGCCCGCGCCATCTGGTAGAAAGTACATAAACTATGGAAGTTCAGAGTGCTCGGTGGCTTCCCCCGTAACCTTCCGCACTGAATTTATACGTGCGAGCGCTAAAGAGTGTATCCTTTTTTTGCCGTTAAGGTATTTTCACATACCTTCGAGGATTATTTTACACACCACAGTCGATTTACATAATATTGCCTCTAAACATGGATTTTAATTTGTCTTAACTTTTCTTTTACTACCCGTTTAAGTTATACGCTTATGTACTTATTGCGCCAGTGGTTTTAGGGATTATAAAGGTAATGTTTAGTGAAAGTGTACCCGCATTGGCGTGGAGGTAGAGTGGAAAGCCATTTTGAATAAAACACCCTCAGTACACTTGACTGAGATTTGAACCTTGATCTCCTCATCATCGACAGTCTATTCTAATATGAGAGTAGCGCCTCAGACCATGCATCCACCGAAGTGGGTCAATTTTCTTAAAGCACTTCATTGTTTATTTGGCGGTGTTAAATTGTGTCCCAGATAAATACATTATTGCGGGTCCAAGGGGCATGTCCCCGACTAACGAGAGCAGTGACTGCCCTAACCTCCAACATAACGGTGGCATTTGTTTGTGCTCACACCAGCGCGACTGGCAGCACGATAGACCACTACGGGAACACGCACTGTATCGCCTACCCTAACGGCAATGTGCTGTGGGTGCCCCCCACCCAGTTCCTAGTGTTCTGCGAGCTGGACCTCAGACTGTGGCCTTTCGACACCCAGACCTGTTACATGAGGCTGGGTTCCTGGACCTATGACGGAGACCAGGTGGACATTCAGATCGACGAGCACGGCTCTGAGGTGAACCTCGGGTACATTATTATCAAGGGGTGGGCGCTCTTATAAGACTAGTGATACCGTAAGTTAGTTTGGGCCACTGTCGGCTTGTAATGGCGTCACAGAGGAATGCGCATGCGTGGACGTCAAGTCCAATGAAAAGAAGTGTGAAGTCTGTAAAATTCTCCATTACTGTTTTATTAGCAATTTGTCGTTTATTTTTAAAAAGGAGTTTAGCTAGATTTTACATTTTATAATGTGGTTTATTTATAAAATAATGGGTTTAGTTACATTTGATTGAATTTGATATAAGAATTGATTAATTAAACATTCCACAATAGAAAATGTGTTGTGTTCCAAGTCCCGCTCCAAATCTTTTAGTTTGCGGCACTAACGCCGCGAGCTCTAGCGATGTGGTTCTACTTGCCAACATTAGAGTGGCGTTTCTATACCCATTCCTTTTCTATAAGTATTATCATCTTCTCTTGCCATAGATGATTAATATAAATATACAATCATACTATTTACTAATCTAGGATGTATCTTAGTAGTTCTGTGAACAGTAGACCCCTTATCGTTACTAAATAATCTTAACATTTCCCTTGGAGGGTTCATGTTTAGTACTTATGTATACTTAGTTTTATTGGCTAAATTTTATAATAATTGAAGCAGTCTAACCATTCCTTCGTTGTCTCGAGATTCTTTAACAGAACAGACAGAAGCAATCTGTGTAGTACCCGACACGGCCGCTAGTTTCAGGTGGAGCTGATGGACACTAACGCTGAGTGGGAGCTGGTTGATGTGGAGGAGGCTAGGAACATTAAGAAGTATGCCTGCTGTGAAGAGCCTTACATCGACATCACATACAACGTCACTCTGAGACGTCAATCTCCCACCTACAACGCCATCGTCATCACCCCGGCCACAGGTTAGAAGATTAGCTGTAGTTACGCTCTTACGCTCAATATCATTGCTGAGGAAACTGCAGGTCTTATGGAGAAAAGCTTTATCTTCGCAATCTATTTAAGTTAACTGTTGCCAAATCTCCTGTTATGTCTGAAGGTGATGTGTTGGTAAAGAAAGAGCTACTGGCAACCTCGACTAATCAGCAATGCGAAACTTGTCTTATATTAGAGGGTAAAGGGAGATTGACCAGTGGTCACACAAAAACGAGAGAATGACAGCTCTGCTGCCATAGTAACCATGCGTTCCTCTGCGTGATATCCAGTGTAGAGCTCATGGCAAAACATTTCATTCGTGCGCTGTAAGTGGTAGCTATTATGGGATTGAAGTCACATGAACAATTAACGAGCTAATAACACGGGTAATGTAGGTAAGAACAGAGTAGCCTAAGTAAAAATCAAACTTCAGATCTTCAGCAATTATTGCTTCAGCTGAAAAATCTAAGTACCCCAGAAGCTTTTAAATGTATTTTAGTTGGTACCCTCCACGGGATCTTAACCTGATTGGTTTCATCATGGTGTGACTTAGGTCAGTGTGGTGGTCAATCGAGGAAACAAAATTAATGCTTACCTTTCAGGGAGTGTACGTCGCTGAACTCATCGTAAGATTGGTAATCCAGATTATCTGAAAAAACTCAGAATAAACAAATTTGGTTCGTCTTGGATACCTGTGAATCAGTGTCGCCAGCTGTCCCATCATGATATCTAAAGAAGCTTAGTAACTTAGTCCATGGCATTAGGAACTCGAAAATAAATTGCCACACTAACGAAATCACGCCACTTATCTTTATCTTGAGCTAGTTCTATCCAGTCCACCTCATTACACTGTATCCTATCTTGGTTAGTTCTATCCAGTCCACTCATTACACTGTATCCCTATCTTGAGTTAGTTCTATCCAGTCCACCTCATTACACCCTCTCTATCTTGAGCTAGTTCTATCCAGTCCACCTCATTACACCCTATCTCTTTCAGGTCATTCTAATGCTATCCTCCCATCTGAGTCTAGGTCTTACCAATGGTCTCTTCCCAGTCATTATCCTGAAGACAATTCTAGTCTCTTCCATTCATGCTGCATACCTTGCCCATCGTAGTCGGTGATATCACTAACGTTTGTTTATGATTATAGGATATCTAACTTGTCTTTTTGTAACCTCCTCCACTCTCCAATATCTTCCTATGAACTTTCTTCTCGTCATTTAAGGTTAAGAGACAAAGTTTTGCAAACAAAATGAACATGGGAAACTATTAGTTTGTATATTCTGAGTTTTACATTTGTTTACAATAGGTATGATGACTTACTGACCAACTGAGAGCAATCATTTCCAGATTATTCTTTACATAATTTTCACTTTAATATCCTTACTAGTTTACACTTTTCCTATATTCAAACTCTTTAACCCTACCAAATGATATTCTGTTCACCATAATCTCTAAATTAGTAATATAAATATTTAGTTTAAAACTTTATTTTGTATTTATTGATCATCGACAATGTTTCCCCGCTTTGTAGTGATTGTTCTGATGACGCTGTCCAACTTTTGGTTGCCGCCACAAGCGGGTGAAAAGATCATGTTGGGAGGATGTACCGCCATCATCATTTGCATCTTCCTCGTGTATTTCTCGCAGAAAATGCCCGCCATGGCCAGCCATACACCACTTGTGGGTCTGTACACCTTTTGATACTTACATTTATATGCTTTAAAAATTGCATTTGACAACTCTACCACTGAAAGCTTACAAAATAGTGTAACATATAATACTGAACTTGTTTTTGCTTACAGAAATAGCAGATTTTATAGAACGCCAACATGTTTTTTTCTAGGTTAAGTCAGCGTCTTCTTGTGTAAGCTACCCCATAGTGTAATGCATCAGCTAGGACTCTTAACTTTCAGTTTTAACGGAGTGTACATATATACATACAATGTTCCCGTTTGCCAAGTGGTTTATTGACCAACTAATAATAATGTTACGAGACTAGGCTATATCACTTTTAGACCAATTTGGAAAGATTAGCCGTACTAATGTATCGTTGCCCAGGGGATGCCCGATTGTAATAATCGTACATCCTTTCTGTGGAGGCTATTTCCATGTCCCGATGAGATGAGGGTGTGGAACAACAACCTAACTTTAGCCTAATCAACCAAATCTTGGTGACCATTGGGGTAATTCGAACCTGGCACCCCTAAGACTCGTAGCCAGGGGCCGACCTAGTATAAGCCCACCAACAGCTGACCCAATGGTAATGGAACGTCCTGCCTCCAGTGTTGTTCTACAGCAGCAGCCTGTACATGGTGTGTCTCTCACTAATCGTCTCGGTGATCGTGCTCAACTTGTCCAGGAGCAAGAACAAGAGCTCCTTACCTTGGGTCCTCAAGAACGTCCTGACGGGGTGGCTGGGGAGGATACTAGGTCTCGGACACATCATCTCGCAGGTAATCGCCCCTTTGTTGGTAACTGTCGCGGATCACTTGAGAGGTGGATAGAAACGCGTAAAATGAATTCACAAAATATGGAAAAGAACCAGTTTACACTTTACAGTGCTGCCAATAGACAAGAGGTAATGGCTGCTCCCTAAAAAATCGAGCGTTACCGCCTATTCCCCCAACCTAGGTTTCATTCTCCTCGGAACTCATCATGGGCGGGAGTGAGAGACGCGCAACGCGACTCCCTAAAAGAGGAAATGAAAAAACCCAAAAGTAATAAAAAGGAAATTTGTAAAGAATAATAGGACACATAAATAGAAACACGTAAAAGGAATAACATAAAGGACAAACACAGGAAATGGAAGTAGGTATAGTAATGTTACTATCTCTCTCTTGCGATGTAATCTCAATGTCACGTGATCTGCTCCAGGTGCACCAGGCGATGATGTCGGGCCATGCAGAGGAACTGAGGGAACAGCAGGCGGGGTTCGAAGACCACAACGATGACCACCAGATGATCCCGAGGGAGACAAAGTCCGGGTCACAGTACGACTGGATCCTGCTCGCGGCTGCGATAGACAGGATCATGTTCCTCGTCTATTGCTTGCTCTTCATCATCCTGGCCATCGCATACTCCATCTAGTAGGAACCTGTTGTTCGCTGTTTAGCCATAATGTTTTATTCAGCAGGACCTCCCTCAAGTCGTAATGGGCAGACTACCCTGGATATCATCTCTTGAGGGAACTGCGTTGCCATTCTGTTTTGCGCGCTCAATATTCTCTCAAATATCAACAATGGTTTATTATGGCTGCTGGTAACTTTTTATCCCGGCACAACACTTTCGGACATAGCTGATAGCGATGAGATTTGACAACAGTTAACAGAAAGAGAGCGAGGATAAATCTTTTCCCGTAATAGCTGCAGTTTCCTCAAAGGTGGTATTCGGTGTAGCTATATCCTTTCTGATGTTCCTTTTGTCCTTCACTGGTTTGTGGCGTCCGCAAGAAGGTGTGGATTATATAGGAAGGGTAAAAAGCAATGGTTTACTTTCATCAATTTGTCTCTCTCTTTGTTTAGTTGGTTTTTTTTATAATCAGATGAATACTTAAATTTGGTGAAAATGTGGCTCCTTATAAAATGTTACTTAAAACCCTAGTAACAAATATAGAATACAATTAATTAAGAAGAAAATTCCATTTCCTGCAGTGACAAACATTACAAACATTACAAACATTACAAACAGTAACAAACATTACATAAATAAATATAATCTAACAACTTTTGTCACAAACAGATAAATGCCACATATTAATCATGAACATCAAGGTAATAAAATATATATACATACAGTGGCCAACCGAAGAAGAGTTAAAATTTGTTCTGAAAATTAATTTTCTTATATTATTTACAGTTTAAATGTACATACATGTAATATCAATGTAGAAATAATTACTTTAGCAAATATTTGTATTGACTGTAGTTAGCAAATAAATCAATTACTATACAAATTTGTTAACTTGTAAATGTATTTTGTAAATTTATAATGGTAAAAAACACTAATTTAAGTATAAGAAAACAATTACTTGTAAATAAAAAATACCTGTATTAATGAATATTATCTACAAATTTAGAGTTTATAAAAATGTGTTAGCAAACTATTTACTAACAATCTATAAAGCCACTAGGCTAACAGCTAACAGATCTATTCTGAATCAGCTCTGGGGCTCCAAAGAGGGGGGAGGACTACTTTCGATACAACTTATAGTTAGCCTACGCCAATAGTCGAATATAAGCCACCGTAGCTACTCACCGACTCATTTTAGACATTTTCTTATGAAATAAAAAACCTTACCACTTGCACATTTCTAGGTAAAGTTATAATATATCCCTCTTTTTTATATAAATAATTTTTGGTGCAAAATAAAAATAAAACACAATACATTGTCATGGTTCATTAGAATTATTCTGTGCAGTAATACAATTCATAATTATTTTTTTCAATAAAAGATAATTATTAAAATGGGTGATTGGGAGGGGGGGGGGGCGAATCTCATTAATCAGAAAATTAAGAGGAACCCCCATGAGCCGCTCTTAGAAAGAAAGTCTTTTTTTTTTACTTTTACAATAAAAATCTATATAAAAATCTAAGTAATAAATCTTTAAAATATAAAATAATCTTATTAACAATGACTACATAAATTCATGAGAGGAATAATAAGGAAACATTCCTTCTATCAATATTTATGTTAATCTCATATTCTCTTACAAACTGAAATATAAAAAAAAAATATTAGTTCAATTATTAGCGGGTTTTCTTAGTGTAACACACTTGAATAACAGATGTATAACTTTATAACCAAACAAATATTTCAACACTTTTGAACAATACTGGGAGGGGAAAAAATCTCACAATTTGGAAGTTTTTGAAGTAACAGGTGTATGAAAATTGAAAACACAACTTTTGGATATTGTCGTAGGCACTTAATAAGGCAAACCTTGGAATAAATCTTATGGCGTAGTTCCTAAAATTCAAACAATACATAGGACATTAATCTCATCACACAAAGTTAAACTCAACAATTTTAAGGAACCGTAATAAAAAAAAAGAAAAGTACATGCTCGAGGCCTAATAAAATATGGAAGGAATATGTCCAATTACACTAGGTATATGGATGGCAGTTGCCAAATGTAACACGGTCTCAAAAGGAGTGAAATCGGTGTAGAAATGAAGTTCCCGAAGGGCGATAAGGCCGAATGGACGCCACATAGCACCTCTGATGTTGTCTTTCATGTTGAACCTGCTCAGTCTTGTGGCTTGGGTGCTCCCATCTCAACTCTTCCCGACAGTAACGTCATGAATGAAGACGTCCCCTTGAACGACCACAGTGTCGACGATGTCCTCCTCTTTCAACTCGCTGCGGTACTTGAAGACGGTAAGGTCCTTGTCATCCACCCTCAACTGGAATCTGAGTCAAACAAAACATAAAACAAGTTGTTGTGATGTGACGTATTTAGTTCGTCTACTGTTTCCAGCCTGTGACCGAGTCAGGTCAGTGAAATGCCTCCCTCCATCTGTCCTTCCTGTTTTGAAGCCAGGTCGAAGTTTTGAAACATCGCTCACCCTCAGTTGTATGCTCCTCCGATCTCTTTATTGTCCTTGAAAATGTGTTAATGTATTTTTTAATTGTTTTATCTTAACAATCTCTACTCCAGTTTCACTCAGAAAAGTGTGCTGGCTATCCCCCCTAATTTAAGACATGATTTAGCCGTGTGCTCTATTACAAATAACCTTAACATAAACTGTTTTTTAAATTTAATTAGCGAATATAACCGACTCCACTGATGCGACCAATCTATCTTCAAACAGCTCGCCTGGAGTCCTACATTATTAATCGAACCAAGACGGACGCTGTGGATTCTCTCTGTGGCCCAACTCACCCGTCGTCCAGCTGCACTATCCTGAGTGTGAACTCCCTGCCGGGCCGGAACGCCGTGCTGCGGACAAGCTCCTCCCGGCCCCAGCGCTTCTTGTGATGGAACCACGAGTTGAGGGCCACACCTACCCCTGCACCCGTCTTGAAACGGGGGTTCACATGGAGCGAGATGGAGGGGTGGGGCCAAATGTTACAGCCATGCTGCAAGTTCACGTAGAAACTGCAACATGCAAGGAGGATGGGAGCGCATATGAGATAACTATGGGAGGGGTGGGATAAATATAAGATAACAGGAGAAGGATGGGAGCGCACGAGATAACATGAGAGGGGTGGATAGTATAAGATAAATGGAGGAGGATGGGAGCGCACGGGATAACATGGAGGGGTGGATATATAAGATAACAGGAGAAGGATGGAGCGCACGGATAACATGAGAGGGGTGGATAGTATAAGATAAATGGAGGAGGATGAGAGCGCACGGATAACATGAGAGGGGTGGATAGTATAAGATAAATGGAGGAGGATGAGAGCGCACGGGATAACATGAGAGGGGTGGATAGTATAAGATAAATGGAGGAGGATGAGAGCGCACGAGATAACATGAGAGGGGTGGATAATATAAGATAACTGGAGGAGGATGAGAGCGCACGAGATATCCTATGTTCTCCTTTATCGGGTTAACTAAAGGAGAATGAGAAGGATGGCTGCAAGGAGAAACCAGGTATCGTAGAGAGTTCATTATTCACTATTGTGATGCATCCCCCATACTCGAAAGTAGCTACATATTTAAAGCATGTCTACACTTAAATAATAAGCATGTATGAAGAATTCGGACAAGGATAACTTTAAAAGTGGGGACAAATAAAGGGCACATAACAAATTAATAGATAGGATGAGAAAATAGTAAAGCAGTAAAGTGATAAAGACTAGACCCTGATGGACATTCATTAAGTAACTCCGAAAAAAAGCCAGGGAGAAAGGCAAACTGTAGTTAAGGTTGTTACAGGTAATTACAACCGCTATTTTTGTCGAAAGTGCACAGATTTGTAGGATGACTTAGGCTGCTTTAGGTTTGTAGGAGAAATAAAAAAAAAATCACATATGAAACTATGTTATGATATAGTTTGTTGATAACCGTTGAGAGTTGTGTTAATGTAGGGATAATATAGATAAGCATTAGAGTAGTTGTGAAATGTCAAGACGTACGAGTGAGGTAGTAGCTTGACTCGTCCCAGCACCTCGACATAATCTCCGGGCTCAAGGGGCCCAGCCAGTCGACCAATGAAGGAGCTATCCTGTACAAACACACACACACACACATGCAACAATAACGAGTCATAAATATTTGCAATCTGTTGTATTTTGACTAAAATTCAGTCATCTTCACCTTATCAATAACATATCTTATCTGATACAAGAATCTAGTTTTCATTCACAGCTGGAGATATATTTAACAAACATCATTGAAGTGGTTTATGGACACTCTTATCAAACTAAAATTGACACTTTTAAATAAGGGCTGATTGTAGTGGTTTACCCGCCTGACCTTGAAGGTCAATCCCACCTAGATATAATGAAGGGGTATTTCCTCGTCAGGATCTTCTTTCTTCACTACAAATGAATATTAATTAATTTTCATAAAATTGACTCTCCTCATACTTTTAATAGTTTATCAATGATCTCCAACGCTAGGACTTCTCATGTTCTTCATCCTATTCCCCCTAGCTTAAGTAGCAGCACAAAGAGCCAAAGGAAACGAGTAGGCTGTGAGGTGTCTAAAGTCTCACCATGGGAGGATCCTCAGTCGTCCGACTCAAGGGCAGTTCCATCACCGGACAGTTCTCCGGGTAGATCTCGGCCGTCCCGTGCTCCACTATCGACACGCTAAGGTCGCCGTGGACCGCTAACATCACCACCCGCTGCAAAGGCACCCGGAACGTGAAACCACAGAAGTGGCGGCCATCCACCGAAATCTGTGGACACAAAGTCCAGGGTGTCTATCATGACTGCAGCCATAGGGACAAGCAGAAACTAAAAACCAATCAATAATACTTTCTACAAAGGAGGCAAAGTTGTTTCTTGATTTGATTTGGGACAAGACCCCAAACCGGTCGTCAAACTGGTAACTTTTTAGCGTTCTTTGGCCCACCAGTACCCAGCTTTGATGTACACCTCATTTACCCTTAAAGATAGCGTGGTCTTTCCTTGATGGTCCTGTCTTAAAATTCAGACCATGGTATAGACATTCGAGGTAAGCTTGTTAGCTTTATCCTCCCTTTTATGTTATTTGGTGTTCCACTATGGTGACTATAATTAGACAGAGCCATAGTTCAATCAATCAAGGTAAACTGCTACATTTCAGTACAACTTAGTGCACTGCTAAGTATGTATGTTGGCATGTCATGTGTGATGTTAACATAATGGTCAATTATCTCTGTTGGTGTTTGGTGCAGACTGGCAACACAGAGAGGCAGGGTCCGTCTTGAACATAAGCCTCTCAATTCACTCCTCTCCTCTCCACATTCCCTGGGTCTACCTCTTGTCCTCCTCCCCTCTTCCATTCATCACCTGGTCCGTCTTTGTCACTCCCATCATTGAATATTTCCTAATATTGCCCCAAGTGACATCACACACACACCAAGAATTGCTCCTCTGCCGCGAACACGGTGAGCGCGAACGTCTTTCCCCTGTGTAGAGGGTTCCTGCGGTGTGCGGCGGCCTCCTCCTGTCCCCAGTGGTTCGCGATCCGACAGTTGCGCACCACGTAGTTCTGGTCAAACCGCGGGTTGAGGTGGAGCGCTAGGTCCGAGTCCATGTGTGAGCCACACACCAGGTTCAGCGACATTCTGACAACACGGCGCCATTTTGGTTATTGGTGGCTTAATGTTGTTTAGGTCTAAAAATAAGGGGGTTTTATTCATATATTCCAGAGTTATATTCTTAAAGCTATAGTGGCGTTTTTTAGTTCCCTGCGTATTACCGATAACTGTATCGTTTAACTTATGTTTAGTAAAATATGTCCGGAATAACAGATTGAAAGGAATTGTGGTGTGAAATAACTATTATTATTAATGTGCTTATCAACTGGCCTTTATAGGTTATGATAAATGATAAACATAATATATCTTACTACTCACCGGACGCATCAGGAAATATGTCCCCATGAATTGTGATGGTCCGACCTTTGGAAAGGGTCACCGGTAGTTCGCTCAAGAAAGGGATTGGCTGCACAAAACAGAGAAGAGGGCCATTATTACGTGCGTGTGCTTCATTCTTGTTTATTGGACGGTTTCTTCTAATATAGATCCCTCCCGGACATCTAGGTGCAATTGAAAACTAAAAAAAACAACAGCTAAAATGGGCTGGTAATCCTCGACAGGTTTTTAAATTACCATGGCTTAAAACTGTGTTCTGAATATAAAGAAGGTAAACTGTGTTTGTATTTAAAAGTCGTATTTTTAAACAGAATGAACTAAATTCCATATTTGTATTTTAATTTTGAAATTGATCAAGAAAATAGTAACCCTAACCGAGTGAAAATATGTGAAACCATGTCGTGAAAAAGTGTTCGATGCCACAAGACACAATCAATAACCTACTCATAAGTTTAACTCCGCATAAACTGATAAAGATGGTATTAAGTTAAGTTGGTTTGTAATTAGTGTGATAGAATATAGTTTAGACATCTCAACTAGACAGGGGGGGGGGGGGATCGTTCAATACTAATGGCAATAAAAGACGGACAAGTGATGTTATAAGAATATATTCCATTGTAATGGATAAACTGAATCTGGTGTGCTCCAATATTGGTCACGTGATAGCTATCGGCAACCTATTGGTTCAAATGTGGTGATACGTGATCTATTGGGCTGTCGGCGGGATTCCCACGGCAATCCCGCGAGCATCACTACTTCAATTACAGGATACACCCTATTAGATACCCTTCGTTTGCCCTGAAATGTATAAGCTTACTCACGAGGCTCCAGGTTCACTATGACGCAGGTTAGTAGAAGATTGGACCATAGTGGTTAGTCAAGGTAAGACTGCTAACTTTCAGTGTACACAGAGCGTACAAACTCAACTATTCGTAAATCCTCCTCCATATTTTTTGATGATATTTCTATCTTGTATGCACTTAGTATCCTAAGTCACTGGCATTGTGTCAACCAATGGGAAAATAATACCTTAACCGCTCGAACTTGTCAAAAAAGAAAAAGAATAGTCGGATTGGTAGCAAGGCCATTTATGAGCTCAACAAGTAAAGTTAACTATAATCAACATATAACATCATCAACTGTTTCCAGCCGGTGGCCGGATCAATTTAGTAAAATGCCTTTAATTCCTCTATCCTTCCACTACTCTTCTCCTCACTTGCACACTTTTTGTTATCTGCCCTCCATCTCTTCTGCTAATTGAGTATTTCTACTACTTCTTCTCTCTCATCATTCTCTTTGCATCTTTCCTTCTAATCATTACATGTCATACATACTAAGTCTTGCTTCTCATATCCATTCTACATCCTCATTACATCCATACATCTCATCATATTACCAATGTCCATACCATCTCAGTCTTGCTTCCTCTACTATCCATGTACTCCAACATCCTCATTACATGTCCATACCATCTCAGTCTTGCTTCCTCTACTATCTCATGTACTCCAACATCCTCATTACATGACCATAACATCTCAGTCTTGCTTCCTCTACTATCTCATAGTACTCCAACATCCTCATTACATCTGCATCATACTGAATTATGCATGATAACTCATCATTTGCTTCCTCTACGATCTATATACTCCCTGTATCCCTACTCTTTTCCTGATAACTTCATTCCTAATCCTGTTCCTCCTGTGACAGCTAACAGCTCCTCACATCCTATTGTTTGACTGGTTTACTCTCCATTTCCATCCTAACCAATATATCAAGAGTTAGTTTAGATGTAATGGAAAGTGTAATTTATCACCGGTTATATCATGTTAGTGAGAGGACTGGGTTGCCACATCCTAGCTTGTCTGAGAACGGCTGTACCTTGGCTTCAGGCAAGAGGTCTGAGAACTTGACCCTGTAGGCGTGGTGTTTTCGCCTGCCGACTTTCCTGACACAGCAGCGCGGACAACAACACCGGAAGAAGGAACCGCCTTGTTTGGAGTCTTTGTTCTTCAGGATCGACTTGAGGTGGGTTTGGGGTCCTGTCGCGTAGGTCGACCTCACCGCGCCATCCCTCACCGGGTCTAGGATATCCTTGACCTCGTCTGAACAATAGCATCTCTTTTTGGAACACAGCAGACCTGACCACTTGCGACATAAGCTAGGTCATCATTTGCTTAAAGAAGTCTGATCACGATTAGTTTTTCTCAAAAAAAAATAGATAAAAATATTATTTGCTCACCACAATGCTTTAGAGTGAGACTAAAAAATATGAGTAAACATATTCCTACAATGGCAAGTACCTGTACTGATGACCACATGGTTTAAGGAATCAAGCTCATATAAGACTGACTTTATGGTGAGGTCCAGGTTTGTATCTCTCAGTCAGGCAGGCTAAATTGGGGAGGGGATTCCTAATTTAATTTTATCCCTGTGGATTTCCTACCTTATCTGCATGTTAATGCGGGTGTATTTCTTCTGAACTACCCCTCTACCTCCTTAAACTGTGGTTTCTTAGGAATTATTTTTAACACCGCGTCTTACTACCCGTTCGGTTTATACGCGTATATAGTAATTAGGTATTAGGAAGGTTATATTATAGAAAATGTACCCGCATTTGTATGGAGGGAGAATGGAGAAAACCACCCTCTTACACCCGACTGAGGTTCGGACCTCGATCTACCCGTTATCGAAGTCAAGTCTACTGACAGAGTGAAACCTTAAGATTGACAATCTGACTGTCAGTATTAATGACTACTTTATTAATACTGTCAGGGTGACCTGGCGGTCTAGGGGTAAGGTGTCAGACTTCTATGCTGGCGGCCGGGGTTCAATCCTGGTCCCGGCAAAGATTTATCTGATTACCAAACCCTTCCTTCACCTCTGACAAGATATCTTGTGAATGTGGGGAATGCCAGGCCTCCACCGTGGTTCGGATTCCACGTTAAACTGCAGGTCCTCCATTTCATCTCACAATCACCCTACCATTACACATTAGCGTAAGTGCGTACAACCCGAATGGGTAGTAAGACGCGGTGATAATAATAATAATACTGTCAGTGTGACTGATCGTGGAGGGACCCTATTAGACCACGGGCCACCGAGGAGGGTTTCCCAGGAACTGTTGGCTGGGGGGACGGTCGTCACTTCTGGCCGCCACCACTGCTGGTAGTGGTGGTCCTCAACTGTCAGTCATGTCCTAAACACTAATAAGGGCTCTTATCCTTGAAGATAAGAATATATGAAGAAGAGTTACTAACCAATTTGCTAAGTCCGAGAAATTTCCTAAGTTATTATCTACATCCAGAGTAAAATAGGGTTGGGCTATACTATACAATGTTGATGAGACATTTTACAAGTGACAAATTTCGACATTTTCTTTTTCTTTTAGATTGGGTAAAAAAAATATGTTGGACGCAAAGCCCCTAAACGGCCAATGAACGTTTTTTTTTTTAATCTCAATCCTAGGATTGGACGTTTTAAAATGACCAAAGCCTGAAGTTATATTCAATTTCGGGCTTAGGCCGTCTCCAAACAGCCAAACCTAGGATTGTGCAATAAATAAACGACCAAAGTTGAAAATACAATCATTTAGCTAGGTTAAGCTTAAAAAAATGGTCATGTGGTCTTGATAATTTAAAATAAATGTGTAATCTCTGTCCGGTTCTGTTTGCATATCAATAAGATCCACTTGCTCTCTTGAATTCATGTGGTTGCTCAAAATTGGGCACACGCCACCTGCTCTGTCTGGGCGAGAAACGAACTAAAATGTTAACTTATTTCAAAATGTTAGTTCTAACTTTGGCAATTTAGTAGTTGCACAATCATAGGTTTGGGTGTTTGGAGACAGTCAAAGGCTGAAAGTGAATAGAACTCGGGGCTTTGGTCATTTTAAAACGTCCAATCCTAAGATTAAGCAAAAAAAAAATCCGTTCATTGGCCGTTTTCGGACTTTGCGCCCAATATATATAAAAAAATTATTTGATAAGCTTATCCATGAGTTTCAGCCAAACCAGCACACATACACAGTTAGTAAAAGCAGGGGTCACGGTACTCAGGCGTGAGGCGTTTTCCCCAAAGCAAACATAAGGGCTGGGGCGCGCTCTGGGCCCGCGCATGCTTTATATAAGTGTGCAATAGACCGTCTTTGCCACCTCCCGGTACTGACGAGTCTCCGAAAATCCTGTCGGGGCGCCTCCTCGTGGCGGCCCTGGGCAATGTGCATGAATGTTCGAGTTCCGCATAGCTAAGACCCCGACATAGGTCATCTGTATGTGAGGAGGAAACTCCTGGACATACACTAAGCGGTTGGTGGTGCGTACCCGGGAATTCTGGGATAGCCGGTCAGGACACCTCCACGAGGTCCCCGCTGGGCAACTTCGGGCAGCTAATCTCAGGTATGGCATGAGTAGATGGAAGTCAGGTACGAGGCCAATTGACCTTGTGCAGGTAGATGTGTACGGCAAGTACGGAGGTGGATTGCTAGTACAGTCAATGGAGAACCACTGTGGCCGGAAAGTGAGACGTAAGCGATGTCCGGAGACAGGGAGATCGTGAGCTAAGGAGACCAAATGGAAATGCTGAGATTTGAGAACATGTGAAGGTGGAGGATGTGACAACGGTACAGCGGAGTAAACACGGAGATTGGCGGAAACCGGTAAAGCGGTGTGGTGTGTGAAGGTGTATTGGTGATACGAGAAGGGTCGGTAGAGGACCTAAGTATATCGTAGACCAGGATGATGGAGATTCTGAGCAGAGTGTGAGACTTCTGGAATGGTATAGTAGATGGTTGAGATGGCTGCTCGGAGGCTGAGTTTCTGACTTCCTCGTGATTGGGTGGATCACTATGAGGGGCCAACTCCTCCCCTCATCCGTTCCCAATGAGGGGGGGAATTTTCCCAAGTGACCCAAGGCAAGACTGGCATGGGAGGGCGGTCTTGGATTTCCGGGTGCCCGAGTAAATCGGAAAGGCACTCATGGACAAGGACCTGAGGGTACCTAGGGACCTTGGACATGTCCGACGAAAGGGTTCCGCTTCCCCGTCGGGCGGTGGTTTGCATCAGAAAAGTCATAGGACTTATAGTGATGTTAAGCTGTAAGAAAGACATACCTAATTAGGTCATACGGGTTGATGATGAGTTAGTAAAAGCGCTAGTTTGGTGCACTATCGCTAGGAGCAGCGTCACAGAGGAATGCGCATGCGTGAACGTGAAGTCTTTAGAGAAGGAAGTGTCAAGTCTATATAAAAACTCGCCATTACTGTTTTGTTAGCAATTTGTCGTTTATTTCAAAGAAGAAGTTTAAATAGATTTTACATTTTATAAAGTGGTTTATTTATAAAATTATGGATTTATTTACATTCTATTGAATTTGATATAAGAATTGATTAATCAACATTCCGCAATATAAAAATGCACTGTGTTTCAAAGTGTAAAATCCCACTTCGAATCCTTTTAGTTCTTGGTACTAACACCGCAAGCGCTAGCGATGTGGTTCTACTTGCCAACATCAGAGTGTAGTTTCTATACTTATCCCTTTTCATTAGTTCCAAGGATTAGTCCTGACTATCAGCAGCTACGACCGAAGTCTCGCAAGGTCGGGTGATCAGTCGCTAGGAAAACACCTTCACTCAGAATTAGAGGAACCAGTTCATTGCGAACTGCCTCGACCGCTGGTCGTGGCGGCCAACGGTTCCTTGAAAGCTACATCTTAAGGCTAATACGTTAATACAGTAGGCTCTGGATAGTTCGACAATGGTTAGTTCGAAATCACCTTGATTCCTCAATAATTTCCGATTCAAATCAACGGCAAGAAAAACAACATTTAATTCAAATTTTAGAAGGAATTATTAGGATAGTTCGAAGCCCATACATTGTTAATATTTTCGAGATTGTACTAATTTCAAACCTAGCTTGATCTTTATTAAATCACCCTTAATTGTCAAGAATGTCATATAGAGTTAGGGACAAATAGTTCAAGACAAAGAGGGGAACTGTGCAATAGCAGCGAGCGGGTTGCCTAGAATAGGGGATGTGTTTGCTCAATCTTCATCACTTCTGTGTGACTCGTGATGTCCTATCTGACTGATTTAAGTGTGCTATTTTCTTATATTAATATTTCTAAGTTTCATATTTTATGTTTAAATATTTATCTTTTCGTGTATAGTATCTATTGTGTAGTATGTGTGTTTGTTTATATGTAGCATATTTAGAGGTTAATGATTTATTGTGTACCAGATACCTATAAATATAAATATAAAAATAGTTAATTCTAATTTTCTATATATCCCTTGGCCCTCGAACTGAAAAAGGTGTACTGTACTATAGGTGTTGACAGACGCATTATAGACAATAGCCTTCCAACAGGGCGCATGCGCGCACATTACCAAGGAACAATAAACGAACAATTTAAGTTATATAGTCCAGACTCAATTATAAAAAACTGCGTAGGAGGAAAGTAACTTTAAAAATAAGTTACGTAGGAAATATTCTACAAATTGCCGATACTCTAACCACTGAGCTATCCAGGAATCGCCCCGTGCCCAGGGTCATTCTTCACTCGTATTTTAAGGCAGAATCTGTGACGGACGTGAGGAAATCGTCAGCTTCATATGTGTGATGAATCACGAGCTATCACATGAGCTGACGATTTCCACACGTCCATCACAGACTCTGCCTTAAAATATGAGTGAAGAATGACCCTGGGCATGGGACGACTCTTGGATAGCTCGGTGGTTAGAGCATCGGCGTACTAATCCAAAGGTCCCCGGGTTCGATTCCCGTGGCAGGTCATTTTTCAATTCATAGAATATTACATATGGATGCTGCTGTAACCGTAATTAACAGATATAATAGTTTTAGCTGTTTAGTCCGTCCGTCAAATCACCGCTGGAGCACCGGGAGGGAGTCCCGGACGTCTGAGGAGGCTCCTCTTCGTCCCATGGTCCCGCCGGGGTTTCATCTAAGGACGTCTCGTCGACGGACCGGGCCTGTTCGCCGGCCGAGTCCGACATGTGTCATGGTGGATGGTTGGAGTCCCGGAACAAGAGACGCATTGCATTTCTTACACTCGGGATGGAATTTTGAATAGTTTTGTTTTCATGGAAACCGGAAACAAACATTTCCATTGTTGTGATGGGACGTCGTAGCTTATTTACTTTTACTTACACCTTTCAGGGTAAGTCTAGACCACCTACCGAGTGGCCGCCGTCTGTTGGCGAAGATAACGCCAACTTAAGCTGATAAAAGGTGTAGTCAGTTAAACGAAACATCCAGACGTTAATCTCAGTTTTCTAGATCAAAGCCGTTACTTTCTTCATACTGAGTAGCTCCTCATTTGTTCTCGAGAGAATGAGTTAAAGACAAAGAAGAATCTAGAAGCGCTGGGATCGAACCTGGAACCTCTGGAGGCTTTTTTTTTCCTGTGAGGCATGTCAATTCAACAATGTGTTTGTTGCCTGTATGCATTCTAAATAAACGTAAACACCAAATATTTCAAATTTAACCATTTTGGAGATAGAACACTTGCATTCTCGGGTGACGAATTGTTGATCTTTTGTTGTTTTGAGTTTAATTTGATGCATCTAGTAGCTAATAAAGTAGAGATATAATGTTGATAAATGTGTCAACACTCTCTGCCCCACCCTGTATATCTGTAGAGTGTATTCTGACCAAGTGGTAGGTGTGTGTGAGTGTGTGTGTGAGAGAGAGAGAGAGATATGGGGTAGAGGCAGGAAGGGCGGGTGACAAGACATGAAGGTTGTTTTAGGGAATTGTCTTCCACCTCCTCCCTTGCAATAAATGTTTCTGAAAGATAGATGTTGGAGTGGCTCTTGAGGTTTGATTTAGGGCCATTTTTAAACTTAATATATTATTCAATAATATTAAAGGATTTGAAATATGTCTAGGAGGGGTCTGTATATTTATTCCAAGGGGCCAACCCTCCTTATTATCTCCCGGTTACATCACTCTGTTAATATATATATATATAAAAGAGAGAGAGATAGTTCCCTCATCTTACTACCCATTTGGGTTATAAGGAAAACCACCCGTAATACAACCGACTGGGATCGAATTTTGATCTCCCCGTCACCGGCAGCCATCTATTGCGATCGTGACGCCTTAGACCAAGCGGCCACTAAGCCGGGTTGTATATTAATAATTAATAAAAGTAGACTAGCATTCCCTCTCAACTCTGTTGATATGTACTGTAGTTCTATTGGCGGTAGCAATCAGCCAATCCACAGCGAGTGCGATTGTTTGTGATGCGATAAAGGAAAGGGTTACAACAATTGGATGCAATCGCTGCTATCCACACAGTTATCTTCAATTAAATGTGTTTTATACTTCTCAGGGAGATAACGTCGTCACAGACATACCAACCTGCGTCATCACATTCACTCCTCGTCACAAAGATACCAACCTGCGTCATCACATTCATTCCTCGTCACAGACATACCAACTTGCGTCATCACATTCATTCCTCGTCACAGAGATACCAACCTGCGTCATCACATTCACTCCTCGTCACAAAGATACCAACCTGCGTCATCACATTCACTCCTCGTCACAAAGATACAACCTGCGTCATCACTTCACTCCTCGTCACAGACACCATAGTGAAATAATACAAGGTAAGCTTGCCTTTCCGTTACGAAGTATATTCCGTTCACGATAGGTTTTTACCTGGATGACAGTTAAAAAATTATATGTTTAGGTTTTGGGTTGCCAACACTTGTAAAAGATCACAGTTTTGTTATAAATGTAAAGATCTTTAATTACCTGTTATATATTACATTTAAAATAACGTAAGCTTAAGTTTTCTCATACTATTTCATTTTTTTAAATAATTTCTTTTTATCCAACTCGAAATAATATTTTAAACATAATTAAAAATACTTGTTTTTTGTTTTGGAACGTTACTGATTTTGTGTAATATAGTGCACACATTAATATCTTTTAATACAGGCTTCGTATTTACTTGGAAAAGAGAAAATTGTTGTCATTTTTTTACATACAATACATGATTTTATGATTATTTTATCGTATTTTGAAATATAGAACTGAATAAAATATTTTCATCAACTGCGTGTCTGCATCATTGTAAAAAACTTTTTTACCGTTCATGTTCAATCATGTGGTTTAGATTCGTCAGTCGCCATTTTGAAACTATGTTCGTTAGAAGTTTTTGTGAACGTGGTGTTAATATTTTTTAAAGTGGAATAAAACTATAAATAAATTTTGTGTCCGGCCTCAAATAAATATATCAATAATATTGACCTAAATTACTGTGGTTAACTATCACATTAATATATTACCATCTGTTTTCATTACAGTCATCTAAAGTGATAGATAACAGCTGTTGGCGTAGTGATATATTAGGGATTACTTCTAGTAACATTTCGAGATGTCATCCAGGTAAACTTAGTTCGTGAATGCCTTATAGTTTTATTACGCGAGCGACTGAAAATTGCTGCGAGATCGACCTTTAGCCGACTGCTGCTATAAATATAACTTCCCCAATCCCCCCCCCTAAAAACCCTCATTAGCGTAATTAATACATAAGTGTATAAACACGAGCGGATAGTAAAAAGCATTGCTAGAAAAACAACCAAAAACAACCTTGTTTTGTATTCATCAATAAAAAATAAAGCCTAACTAAATTTCCAACTTATGTTTATATTTAATCAACCGAGGAAGTTTTATCTCAAAATATAAAATTAAGACATGAAATACATAAATAGCTAACAGAGACTATATATAATGAGACGCCGCCCTCCTCCAGGCGAGACTACTACCATTCAGTTTAACCGAGTGTACGTAGTTTAAATAGGCAACTATGTTAATCAAAATGAACTAATCAGATACATTAGATGAATTATCACTATGTGTAAAAAAGAAAGTTGGCCCCAAATACACAAACTAACACTCCGTCCGACTCAACGGGTGTCCTTGTAGAACACCTGCAGCGGTGAGAATACGAACTAAAGACCGCCCTGTCGATAGAATACTCAGTAGCTTCCTTGTTCACATGGTTCTCTTCATGCAGAGCCTATCGTCCTATTAGGAAGCGCTACGTGACCACAAATATTCATTCGCGTCATGTCGCTTTGAGATCCGCCGTATATAGGCCGTTTCTTGCTGTTTTCACTCCGGAATAAGGCCGGGGTTGTATTCATGACTACATATAGCTAATGATAAATGGTTTAACAGCCCATAAGAAAAATTTAACGGCTTATAGGGAAATTTAGTGATAAAAGTTTAATTAACTCTATTGTACATTTTTAATAGAAAATGATATAACCTATTTATGCTCTATTAAATAAGTTATTTAAAAATACTTTACTAAGGGGATCCAATTGAAAAATAACGTTTATTTAACTTTAACTTCAAAATTAATCTACTTTAATGTGGTGACTGTACTTTTAAATACAACTAGAATTTATTTGGTTCAGAGTTTTATTTATTGTCATTGATATTATGATAGACCTACTTCTTAATAACATAATCAAAAGTGTATTTAATATTTCCCCTATTCTTTCAATCGTATTTACAATTTGTGTCGATGACCAGACAGTCTATGGGTAAGGTGTCGGACTTCTGAACTTGTGGTCCGGGTTCAATCCTCGGTCCCAGCACAGATTTATCTGATTACCAAACACTTCCTTCACCTCTGTCAAGACGTGTATTAATCACAACTAGTGAATGTGTGGAATGCCAGGCCTCCACCGTGGTTCGGATTCCACGTTAAACTGTAGGTCCTCCATTTCATCTCGCAATCACCCTACCATTACACATTAGCGTACGTGCGTATAACCCGAACGGGTTATCAAATAAACCACGTTGTAAAATGTAAATACTAGAAAAACTAACCAAACTCCTTCTTTAAAATAAATGAAAACTCGTTAACAAAACGGTAATGGCGAATTGTACACGGACTTGACGTCCACGCATGCGCATTCCTCTGTGACGCCATTGCAAGCCGCTCCTAGCGATGGTGCCCCAAACTAGTCCTATAAGAGTGCTTGCTCTCCCCTCTTACCGGGTTGCTGATGATCCTGTGAGTGGAATACTGCTGCAGGACCTCGAATGGTTGCTCTTCAGCTTCCTGCGCCCTCTCTACGTAGTCCTGGCACTCGGAGGAGGTTCGCATCCCGTCCACTTGGCAGCAGTAAAACACGCTCCTGGGACTGTACGGCCCCTCCCAGCAGCACAGCCGCCAACCCATCACGTGACGTCACCCGCGGTATCCACACGAGACCGACTCCACGCACAACAAACTACTGTCTACAAGAGTGTTTGTTGTTTATCTGACGAGATATGAGAGATATTATCCAATTTCGAGAAAATGAAGGGTACCTGACCCGGCCATTGCTAATTACAACTCTCACTTTCCTAATAAATAATCCGCTAATATAATATTCTCGCACGCGTGGCAGATATTAAGAAGGTTAAAATGTCAACTCGTCTTTACTTTGGAATGGACATTTGGAGAACCTTAAATAAAACACAATCTTGCGGTCAACATTGTTAACACGTTACTGTATATCTGGTACCGTGTCTTACTAACCGCTCGGGTCTATTATTACGCTGGGGATAAGGGAGGTTGAATTTAGAGGAAGTGTTGCAGGGGGAGGGAAAAACCAACCTCAATACTTCAAACCCGGGATTGAAACACGATATGCCCGTAGTCGGCGGTCTAGTGTATTGTGAGAGTGGCGCCTTAGACCATACGGCCACCGTAGAGTGTTATTTTACAAGTACAGTGGCTTTTCTTCATTATAATTGGTCTGTCCTCATCACCGACATACCACAGACGAAACGAAACAGAACACCCTAGTCCGTGTGCCCATCGATACGATAAAAAAAACTTGGCTAAGTCACTTTTTCCATCGTAAAATAAAACGCAAGCTCACACCAAAATTAAACGATTCACTCGAAACTTAGAAAATACCTGACGTTTCTCCATCAACATCTTATCAGAGATAAATAAATAATTGCTCGTTAAATTATCAACCCCCCCCCCCAATTCGACTTAGGTTGCCTTTCTAGCTCTGGAAAGATCGGTTTAGGCCCTAGCACACAGAAGACAAGGATATAACAGATCCTCAGCCTTATACTCCTTGAGATAGGATTATGTGAGAGGGGGTTGGGTCAATACCTGAACCTAACTTTGTGGAAGCCAGCCGATCGATTCGACTCCGAGAAGAATATTTGTCTCCTTCTCTCTTGTGGAATGATGTTGAAAATAAGCTCTTTTTTTTAAAAAAATGTCCCTTGATGGCATCTAGCGATCCTCGTGGTGAAGGACTAAAGCTCGCCCAAGAAGCGCAGCGGTGTGTACCTTGTCTGTAGGCTGGCAAGGAAACTGTTCGAAACACTGTTGCTCTAATGTTGGTGACACATATAGCTATGACCAAACTCCACTTACTGTGATTTGTTTAATGGCCCGTCTACAACCAAACGCACCCGCTTGTCGGACTCGCAACTACGCAATAACGTAATTTTGTCTGTCTACAATAGCTTTCGCAAACACGATCGTTTGTCGGAACTGTCGGACCAGCTTGTCGGGAGGAGATGAACATTGTCCATCTCTTGCGTTTATGTAGTTGCGTTGGCTTGCGTTCAGCCAATAAAAAACCAATATGGATGGACTACTAAAATCAAATACTTTGATGTGTGTTCCTATTGGTTTAAATTACGTTTTACGACTTTTTCATTGTAGACAGTCTATTTTGTATTTAATAAAAGCGTAATTACGAGTGCATTTGCGATTGCGTAGTTGCGAGTCCGACAAGCGGGTATGTTGGTTGTAGACTGGCCTTAATAAGCTCGTCACAGAGATCAACAACTTCTAGACACTTGGAAATAGATAACACTAATCTTTTATTGATAGTTACAATAGTGACCATTTTACTGGTATTGGCTTGAGAAGGTAGACTCGAGGGGGGAGGGGCTACCTTGGAAAATATCGCAAGGAGCAAAAGTCTCACATTAATCAGATAAGGAAGCCGACCTGACCCTGACATTTTATGTTGGGCTCGGCGCTGCAGTCAAAACAGATTTTACTAAATAAACATTTATAATTTAGAAATATCGTGGTTCGATCCTGATCGGGTGCACTTCGGGTGGTTTTTGCTAAAGGGTTTTACACTCTCTTTCCATGCAAATATGAGTACACTTCCTCTTTATTCAACCTTACTCGTCTCTAAACCAATCAGTGTAATTAGTGCATAGATAGACGTATCACCCGAATAGGTAGTAAAACTCTGTGTTAAAAAAAATAACAAGTTGAGTTAGGTTAAAAAAAACTAATTAGTTCCAATTAACGACATTATGTGCTAAAAATGAGACTAAATTATGCGGGTATAAAAAAATTTAATGATGTAATTTTACCATTTTTTAACTGCTTACCGTACACATTAAAAATATTTTTCTTATACATTTGATAAATATGTCATCGTGTATATTTAGATGAAATGTATTCGCATTTGGGTGGAAGGAGAGTGGGAAACCACCGTCAGTACACCCGACCGAGATTCGAACCTCGATCTCCCTGTATTCGGTAGCCCAGCGAGAGTGACTCGTGTTCGGGAAAGTTGAGGTATTGTTGTGTTTTAGGGCAACATTGTTCTTATTTCATAACTGCGTGTATTACACATAACAGAGAGATAAATGCAGCCAGTTCGGGTCGAACTCGGGTCTATTTCACCAGTCAGCTACACACCCAACACAATTGTCGCTCATCCCAAGAGAGATTATGGGCCTCGCCCTCTGACCTTGACCTATTTTTAACCCAGAGTAGGAGGTGCCAATTGAGCCGACTGAATCAAATGAAGGTGAAGTGCTTTACTTGTGGGAACAAGGGCTGGTCCACATTACTGTACTACCTACTTTCTTACTGGCTCTATAAAACAAGGGCTGGTCCACATTACTGTACTGCCTACTTTCTTCCTGGCTCTATAAAACAAGGGCTGGTCCACATTACTGTACTAGTGCCTTCCTGGCTCTGTGAAACAAGGGCTGGTCCACATTACTGTACTACCTACTTTCTTACTGGCTCTATAAAACAAGGGCTGGTCCACATTACTGTACTACCTACTTTCTTCCTGGCTCTATAAAACAAGGGCTGGTCCACATTACTGTACTAGTGCCTTCCTGGCTCTGTGAAACAAGGGCTGGTCCACATTACTGTACTAGTGCCTTCCTGGCTCTGTGAAACAAGGGCTGGTCCACATTACTGTACTACCTACTTTCTTACTGGCTCTATAAAACAAGGGCTGGTCCACATTACTGTACTAGTGCCTTCCTGGCTCTGTGAAACAAGGGCTGGTCCACATTACTGTACTAGTGCCTTCCTGGCTCTGTGAAACAAGGGCTGGTCCACATTACTGTACTACCTACTTTCTTACTGGCTCTATAAAACAAGGGCTGGTCCACATTACTGTACTACCTACTTTCTTCCTGGCTCTATAAAACAAGGGCTGGTCCACATTACTGTACTAGTGCCTTCCTGGCTCTGTGAAACAAGGGCTGGTCCACATTACTGTACTAGTGCCTTCCTGGCTCTGTGAAACAAGGGCTGGTCCACATTACTGTACTACCTACTTTCTTACTGGCTCTATAAAACAAGGGCTGGTCCACATTACTGTACTAGTGCCTTCCTGGCTCTGTGAAACAAGGGCTGGTCCACATTACTGTACTAGTGCCTTCCTGGCTCTGTGAAACAAGGGCTGGTCCACATTACTGTACTACCTACTTTCTTACTGGCTCTATAAAACAAGGGCTGGTCCACATTACTGTACTACCTACTTTCTTCCTGGCTCTATAAAACAAGGGCTGGTCCACATTACTGTACTAGTGCCTTCCTGGCTCTGTGAAACAAGGGCTGGTCCACATTACTGTACTAGTGCCTTCCTGGCTCTGTGAAACAAGGGCTGGTCCACATTACTGTACTACCTACTTTCTTCCTGGCTCTATAAACAAGGGCTGGTCCACATTAGTGTAATGCCTACTTTCTTCCTGGCTCTATAAAACAAGGGCTGGTCCACATTACTGTACTACCTACTTTCTTCCTGGCTCTATAAAACAAGGGCTGGTCCACATTACTGTACTAGTGCCTTCCTGGCTCTGTGAAACAAGGGCTGGTCCACATTACTGTACTACCTACTTTCTTACTGGCTCTATAAAACAAGGGCTGGTCCACATTACTGTACTACCTACTTTCTTCCTGGCTCTGTGAAACAAGGGCTGGTCCACATTACTGTACTAACTTCTTTCTTACTGGCTCTATAAAACAAGGGCTGGTCCACATTACTGTACTACCTACTTTCTTACTAGCTCTGTAAAACAAGGGCTGGTCCACATTACTGTACTACCTACTTTCTTACTGGCTCTATAAAACAAGGCTGGTCCACATTACTGTACTGCCTACTTTCTTCCTGGCTCTATAAAACAAGGGCTGGTCCACATTACTGTACTACCTACTTTCTTACTGGCTCTATAAAACAAGGGCTGGTCCACATTACTGTACTACCTACTTTCTTCCTGGCTCTATAAACAAGGGCTGGTCCACATTACTGTACTGCCTACTTTCTTCCTGGCTCTATAAAACAAGGGCTGGTCCACATTACTGTACTACCTACTTTCTTACTGGCTCTATAAAACAAGGGCTGGTCCACATTACTGTACTACCTACTTTCTTACAGGTTCTATAAAACAAGGCTGGTCCACATTACTGTACTACCTACTTTCTTCCTGGCTCTATAAACAAGGGCTGGTCCACATTACTGTACTACCTACTTTCTTACTGGCTCTATAAAACAAGGGCTGGTCCACATTACTGTACTACCTACTTTCTTACAGGTTCTATAAAACAAGGGCTGGTCCACATTACTGTACTACCTACTTTCTTCCTGGCTCTATAAACAAGGGCTGGTCCACATTACTGTACTACCTACTTTCTTACTGGCTCTATAAAACAAGGGCTGGTCCACATTACTGTACTACCTACTTTCTTCCTGGCTCTATAAACAAGGGCTGGTCCACATTACTGTACTACCTACTTTCTTCCTGGCTCTATAAAACAAGGGCTGGTCCACATTACTGTACTACCTACTTTCTTCCTGGCTCTATAAACAAGGGCTGGTCCACATTACTGTACTGCCTACTTTCTTCCTGGCTCTATAAAACAAGGGCTGGTCCACATTACTGTACTACCTACTTTCTTACAGGTTCTATAAAACAAGGGCTGGTCCACATTACTGTACTACCTACTTTCTTCCTGGCTCTATAAACAAGGGCTGGTCCACATTACTGTACTGCCTACTTTCTTCCTGGCTCTATAAAACAAGGGCTGGTCCACATTACTGTACTACCTACTTTCTTCCTGGCTCTATAAACAAGGGCTGGTCCACATTACTGTACTACCTACTTTCTTACTGGCTCTATAAAACAAGGGCTGGTCCACATTACTGTACTCTACTCTTTCTTACTAGCTCTGTAAAACAAGGGCTGGTCCACATTACTGTACTACCTACTTTCTTCTTATAGCTACTGTAAACAAGGCAGGCTGGTCCTCACATTACTGTTACGTGCCTACTTTCTTACTAGCTCTGTAAAACAAGGGCTGGTCCACATTACTGTACTACCTACTTTCTTACTGCTCTTAAAACAAGGGCTGGTCCACATTACTGTACTGCCTACTTTCTTCTGGCTCTATAAAACAAGGGCTGGTCCACATTACTGTACTACCTACTTTCTTCCTGGCTCTATAAACAAGGGCTGGTCCACATTACTGTACTACCTACTTTCTTACTGGCTCTATAAAACAAGGGTTGGTCCACATTACTGTACTACCTACTTTCTTACTGGCTCTATAAAACAAGGGCTGGTCCACATTACTGTACTACCTACTTTCTTCCTGGCTCTATAAACAAGGGCTGGTCCACATTACTGTACTGCCTACTTTCTTCCTGGCTCTATAAAACAAGGGCTGGTCCACATTACTGTACTACCTACTTTCTTCCTGGCTCTATAAACAAGGGCTGGTCCACATTACTGTACTGCCTACTTTCTTCCTGGCTCTATAAAACAAGGGCTGGTCCACATTACTGTACTACCTACTTTCTTCCTGGCTCTATAAAACAAGGGCTGGTCCACATTACTGTACTACCTACTTTCTTCCTGGCTCTATAAACAAGGGCTGGTCCACATTAGTGTAATGCCTACTTTCTTCCTGGCTCTATAAAACAAGGGCTGGTCCACATTACTGTACTACCTACTTTCTTCCTGGCTCTATAAAACAAGGGCTGGTCCACATTAATCTACTAGTGCCTTCACTATTATCTCGACTCTCATCACACACGGACATAAACAAATACGTCAGTGATAGGAATTCCTAATGACACGTCACATAGTGTTGGAAAATTCCGAACCAAACAGTTCCTTCGAATCAGATTCAACGATCAGGTATGAGGTGTTAAAAATATATTTAAAACTGTGTCACCAGACAGTGTGATCACTGTATTGCCGAGCTCACGACTTTTAAAACCCTAATATGCACCCTCATCAGTTATTCAACACGGGACACCCGGAAAGACACGAATAATTCTGCAGTGTCGAGTTAAAAATACATCAGCTCTTTATTTATCCCAACCGACCACTTTTCAAAAACGGAATAGAAAATAAGGAAAAGTTTTGTTCGAAACGGAGAGAAGAATTAAGAAAATATGTTATCTAAATCATTTTAAAAATATTTACAAATTAAAGTTAACCTTTCAGCTGTTTTGTGAAAGGTATTATTTCTACTGAACAACGCTTTTATTATAATACATTCACGACGTAAACGTTACTCAATATAAATGTGAAACTTCTAGAATATATGTATGTGGTTGGTTTTAAGGATAGATAAAAACAACATCTTCTGAATTATCGATCAGACCTACCGGCCATTTAAACACTTTTCCCGCACACGGTTATACATTTTAAAAAAAACTGTCGCACTGTTTTAGAACTAACTAGCTGACCGCACTGGATGACTTTGATTAGCGCACTTGTAGGTTATCGCCGGTTCGCTCAGGCTCACCAACTGTTTACTATGTGGCACCCTGATAGGTGAACTGACGGCTGGTGACGTCACAGAATGCAAGGAAAGATGGTGCAATGCGCAGGCGCTAAGTTAGAAGGTGTCAAAACAAATAACGATAGTAAAAAAAAAAAAAGACTGAGAATGGTCACGCGGCTGCGCAAGTTCATGAAACAAAAACAATCGAGAACTGCCGTTTTTTTTTTTTTTTTTTTTAGTTTTCAACCGCGTCTCACTACCCGTCCGGGTTTAAACGTTTATATTCTAACTACGCTAATGATTTAAGGGCGAGGAAGGTTTAATATATAGAAAGTGTATCCGCATTTGGGTGGAGGAATAGTGGAAAAACCATTTAGGAAAAAGTCATTCTCAGTAAAGTCGACCCGGATTTGAACCCAGATCCTCCTGTCACCGGGCCAGTTTGACTGACACGTTAGACCATGTGATCACAGATGCGAGTCTGACGTCAATCAACCATGAACAACAGCTAGTCTTGTGGTCTGACCTAATGACCGGTCATTCTCAAGGTCAGAGCCGTAAACTATTATAGAGAGGAAAAGGAAAGGTTGGTCAACCTGGTCGAGAACGTTGTCAACTTTCTAAAATCTACTTGTTCAATATGAGCGTTATAGGACTGTATTGTTAACATCAACTCTCTACTTGATCAAGATGAGTGTTATAGGGCTGTATTGTTAACATCAACTCTCTACTTGTTCAAGATGAGTGTTATAGGACTGTATTGTTAACATCAACTCTCTACTTGATCAAGATGAGTGTTATAGGACTGTATTGTTAACATCAACTCTCTACTTGATCAAGATGAGTGTTATAGGGCTGTATTGTTAACATCAACTCTCTACTTGATCAAGATGAGTGTTATAGGGCTGTATTGTTAACATCAACTCTCTACTTGTTCAAGATGAGTGTTATAGGACTGTATTGTTAACATCAACTCTCTACTTGATCAAGATGAGTGTTATAGGGCTGTATTGTTAACATCAACTCTCTACTTGATCAAGATGAGTGTTATAGGGCTGTATTGTTAACATCAACTCTCTACTTGTTCAAGATGAGTGTTATAGGACTGTATTGTTAAGATCAACTCTCTACTTGATCAAGATGAGTGTTATAGGACTGTATTGTTAACATCAACTCTCTACTTGATCAAGATGAGTGTTATAGGGCTGTATTGTTAACATCAACTCTCTACTTGATCAAGATGAGTGTTATAGGACTGTATTGTTAACATCAACTCTCTACTTGTTCAAGATGAGTGTTATAGGACTGTATTGTTAACATCAACTCTCTACTTGTTCAAGATGAGTGTTATAGGACTGTATTGTTAACATCAACTCTCTACTTGATCAAGATGAGTGTTATAGGGCTGTATTGTTAACATCAACTCTCTACTTGTTCAAGATGAGTGTTATAGGACTGTATTGTTAACATCAACTCTCTACTTGATCAAGATGAGTGTTATAGGACTGTATTGTTAACATCAACTCTCTACTTGTTCAAGATGAGCCCAGTAGTCGTCTGTTCGGCGCCTGCAGAGTATATTGATCAGATTATAACAGCTATTGCCATGAAATCATAGACCAAGCATCGCGCTATTTATCTACTACACTCAGATTGGAAGACTACATCGGATGGAGGGGATTTTTAGGGCAATTATATCCGCCAAGGATTGGCAGACTGATGTGTAATAATACCTTCTGGCTCAGCGAGGAAACTACCTCACTCCTTATTTCCCTAGTACGCCTCTTCAAAGCTCCACAGTTGACGGTGGGAGGGTTTAGGACCAAACCAACCTTCGGGTTTAATACTATGCGTACATACTATCCACATATTTACACTTATCTCTTATCATGGTTGGCAATCATGTAGGGAAAACCAGCCCAGCCGGGTTCCGAACCCTGACCTCCCTAATACCTAACTTTCCTATTCCACATGTCTGTGTCGGGATTAGAACTAGAGACCTCTGACCAGATGAAGGGGCTCTACCGACTGAGCTACGGCACGTATACAGTTGTTTTTATTGCCGCGTCTTACCAACCGTTCCGGTTATACTAATATTTACTAATTATGCAGGGATGAGTTTAAGGTTGAATTTAGATAAAGTACACCCACATTTACGTTTAAGGAGAGTCGTAAAGTTGTTTAGAAAAAACCAACCTCAGTAGAAACCGACTAGGATTCGAACTCCTATTTACCGCAGAGATCCAAGTCTATTGCGAGAGTGACGCCATAGACCAAATGACCACAGAAGCGGGTAACAACTAAATATAAAACGCCTCAACTCACCAAATGACAGGTTCCTTCCTTCTCCGGCTTTGTTGACATGTCCATATTAGCTTTTCTTCACAACACACCTCACTGTAGCCGACCATAGAACATATACTAGTTAGACCTGATTTAACTGTGACCTTGAGGTACACTGAATATCATCGCTGAGAGAGCTATTGGGCAACAGCGTTGTCATTCTCTTGTTTTCGTGTGGTCAATTACCCCTCAAATATAAGACAAGGTTAGTCGAGGTTGCCATTAGCTCCTTACCCCGGCACAACACATAACTGACATAACACAGAGCGAGGAGATTTGGCAACAGTTGACTGAAAGAGAGCGAAGATAAAACTTTTCTCTAGCCTTTGCCTCAGAGATGATATTGGGTGTAACAAAGATCATACACACGAAGGACCTGTAACTCCAGGGTCATTTTCAGACACTCGTTTATCTGAGGATACTCCGAGAGGAGTTTCCACAACAAATTGTTAAAACATTGAATCATTTTTTAAGGATATTTAATGGATTTTAAAACATAATAACGGGTTTGTTGTATGGTGATGATTTTATCGGCAACCCGCAGCTCGCGAGCCACACGTAACTGCGGCTCTTTAACTTGACCTCTTGAAGCAAGGGGGTAGAAATAAAATTTTATAATGGAGGGGTCCGCTAGAAAATTTTACTATACTTTTAGCAAAAAATTATAAAAATAATTGTGTATGTTTATATGAACACCCTCCCACCCCTCAGGGGCGTCCATCAAATTCCAGAAAGTGGGGGGGGCGGTTACGGCCACTGCTAACCCCCACTTTTTACTCCCTTGTTTTGAAGTGAATGTGTAATCTCCTCCAAACCCCCTCAACAAAGTTTTAGCTGGGGGGGGGGTGTATCTTTGAATTCTCTCTAATTAGATCAAAAATGGCTTCTCTTTCAAAGAAGGTTGGCCCACCATGCTTAGGTTGTTAGGACTCCAACAATACATTAAGGAGGCATACTATATCCCATAATAATAATAGTAATAATGCGTCTTACTACCCGTTTGGCTTATACGTTTAAGTACTAATTAAGTTAATGGGTTAGGAATGGAGAAGGGTAGATCTAGAGGAAGTGAACCCGTAGTTGCGTGGAGTACGAGTGGAAAATCATTTAGGAAAAACTACCCCAGATTCCCCAAGCGAGATTCGAACCTCGATCTCCCCATAACCGGCAGTCTAGCTCAAACAAAAATTAGCGCATTAGCTGACTACGCCACTATAACGGGTCATTATTAATAATACTTTTTTGAAAGGGGTTGAACTTGCAAATAAAAAAACTACCCCCCCCCCCTCGTTATGGCCCTGTGACCAGTCAAATGGCAGCCATCAGACTTACTAACCTTTTTTTGAATATTGCTTTAGTGTTTTTTTTCTAAAGAGAGAAAAATATTTCCTGGGATATTTTTTGTATAGTTTTTCTTGATTTCAGAGTAACATAAGAGTGAGGAAGGTAGATAAAAAAATTTAGTTTTGCATTGGTGGCTCAACTGCTTTTTACAGACGATCGGGATATTTTGATCACTTCTGGCAGTTGTATGTGTGGCGGCCCTAATTATGACAAAGCACTGTTCGTATCAATTGGGTCGTCATACATTTACATATCATTATAATTAGTCATCCTCATGTGGTGTCCGTCTGACCGCAAAGTATGGTCATACGAGATTCCAAAACAACGCAACAATTAGTTTCTGATGAGTGTTTACTAAGGCTCAGACATTGACGAAATAAAAATGAATTAAAGATTCAAAAATTCACTTCCAATTTGCAAAAGATTACCTTAAAATATTAACAAAAACTTGTAATAAATTCACACGCCTAAATCAAACACACACTTTAGACATGAGACAAACCTCCCCCCTGCCCAATAATTTGCTCAAATGGGACTCTCTTTGTACCTTGAAAGAAACAATATTTAGCCCCGCGTCTTACTACCCGTTCGGGTTATACGCTTTAAGTGCTAATTACGCTAATGGATTAGGAATTGGGAAGATTGAATTAGAGGAAGTGAACCCGCATTTGCGTGGAGGGAGAGTGGAAAACCATTTAGGAAAAACCACCCCAGTTCACCCGACCGAGATTCGAACCTCGATCTCCCCGTCCTCAGCAGTTGAGCTCAACACGACAAGCGCGTTAGCCAACTACGCCACCGAGGCGGGTTTAAAATAAACAAATGATTAATGTTTAATTCAGAAAATTCGAGAACTACATTTAGAGCAATGTATTAATGACTAAGACAACTTTTTTTAATGACTTATAGAATTAATTCAGTTATCTTGTGTTATTTGTTTAGTACTCAACATTTATTATTTTCTAACTTAAAGTGAAAAAGGAGTTTGTTGATTTGACCCACACCATTTCCCCAATAATTAGAATTTGGTGACGCCTGAGCGTGTAAAACATTTACACGACAATCTCTCATTGGAAGACGGAGAGGCATTGGAAAAGTTGGTGTCCTCTCAACAAATACAGGAAAGGTGAGTCAGCTAAGAGGAGAATCAATTATTCAAGTTTTCCTTTCAAGTGACATATCCATTTGAAATAGAAAGTAGGACTTGTGGGATTTAAAAAGAATACACGTGTTCTTGTGATCAACAGTAATAACATTTTACCATATTATTATTATTATATTACTTGCTTACTTACTCTATACCCAATGGCACTAGGATCTCGAACGTTTATTGCTGCTACATATTCCTATCTTGAGCTAATTGTATCCAGTCCACCTCATTACACCATATTCCTATCTTGAGCCAATTGTATCCCGTCCACCTCATTACACCCTATTTTTACCTTGAGCTAGTTTATCCAGTCCACCTCATTACACCCTGTCTTTCTCTAGAACTAATTCAATCCAGTCCACCTCATTACACCCTATTTCTATCTTGAGCTAGTTCTATCCAGTCCACCTCATTACACCCTATTTTTATCCTTGAGCTAGTTTTATCCAGTCCACCTCATTACACCCTATCTTGAGCTAGTTCTATCCAGTCCACCTCATTACACCCTTTTCTCTGAACTAATTCAATCCAGTCCACCTCATTACACCCTATTTCTATCTTGAGCTAGTTCTATCCAGTCCACCTCATTACACCCTATTTTTACCTTGAGCTAGTTTATCCAGTCCACCTCATTACACCCTATCTCGACCTTGAGCTAGTTCTATACAGTCCACCCATTACACCCTATTTCGATCTTGAGCTAGTTCTATCCAGTCCACCTCATTACACCCTATTTCGACCTTGAGCTAGTTTTATCCAGTCCACCTCATTACACCCTATCCCTATCTTGAGCTAGTTCTACCCAGTCCACTTCATTACACCCTATCCCTATCTTGAGCTAGTTCTACCCAGTCCACTTCATTACACCCTATCTTGAGCTAGTTCTACCAGTCCACCTCATTACACCCTTCTTTGAACTAATTCTATACAGTCCACCTCATTACACCCTATTCTATCTGAGCTAGTTCTATCCAGTCCACCTCATTACACCCTATTTTATCCAGTCCACCTCATTACACCCTATTCGACGTTGAGCTAGTTTTACCAGTCCACCTCATTACACCCTCTCTCTATCTTGAGCTAGTTCTATCCAGTCCACCTCATTACTGTGACGTTATTTGCCACCCTACCTTGTATTTCCCTATGTTTTCTAATTTTTGTGAACAATTTCCAATTTATTTTCGCGTGAATACACTTCGAAGTTAGGCCACACGCTGTATGGTTGCCGGCCTGACTAATAATACTATTTACATCTATTAAATTAAATAAAAGGAAGGAACAACGTAGCACATTGTTTTAAATAATCTAAATAAGGAATTTTGATTTAAAGAAGAACACTTACCTTTTATTAAACATTTTAATTATCCTGTTTAAGAATCTGTTGACTTATTTATAATGAACGTCAGCCATGTTTGATTTCAACGCATGCGCAGTTCTACAAACAAGTGTTCGTAAAGAAGAGAAAAAAAAGCTCGATGTAGATAACTCAAAACAAGCGCGCTTTTCAATTCTGACAGATGGAAATAAACATTTAATTCTTTAAGAAAAAATACTGTTCACTTTCATAACATACAGTTCAATATTTATGTTAAACCTGCATTTTATTTGATTTTTCCTAGTCCATAGCCAACATTTATCTTTTGGTTTTATATTTATATTTGTTTTCTCTTTGGACTTGGAAGTAAAGAATAGAACCTTTTTAAATTTGGTTTTGGAAGATTTTTTTATAAGATACGAGGTCTTCTTCTTTTGAGTGGTTTTAACATGGAGCAAATCTGTGTAGCTCCGAATTAAAATTATTTTTAAAATGAATTAAAGGTGGCGAATTACAGTATACGTGGTGAAATGAAAAGCTAAGAGTGTGTACAAAAACTAGATTGTTTATTTTCGTTTCAATTTGCGTAAGAGTTCGAATTACTAAAACGTAACAAATCTCTGAAGTTGGTGTCAATATGGACTAATGCAGTGTGAGGCCAAGCCAACTCTTCAACTATAAATTATTATCAATTTTTTTTTTTTTGTTTCTCCTATAAAATCAGAATTCATTTACTTTCAGAAAGACAGACTACAGTAGAGAATTAATTAACATTCATTTTATGTCTAATTATTAATTTTTTTTATTATTATATATTTTGTTTTGTTTTGTCTCAACAATACTGTTCTATACTTTTGTTAACTTAGGAGATTTATATTTACCCGGAATTCCTTAGGTAGGCTTGGGATGTGGTAAAGTGGAAAACAATAATAAATCCACAAAAGTGCCAACAATTGTTATTTTATACATTTATTTTTTTATTGTCTAAATTACATTTTGTTCCAACAAACCATTTTATCTGAATTGTTCATGTTTTAGTTTTAAGTTTACCCAGTGGTCTCGAGTATTGAGAGTCGTAGTGTCAATGATTGAATTAACCGAGGCAAAATTTTTCTTTTAATTATTATTTTTCTCCTAGATACTAGGGGTGGCGCCCAACAAAACACAGTTCTTATACATCTTGAGGTTAATTGTTATGTTAACAAGATGCAGAAGACAATAATCTTAGACACAAAGAATAATAAAATTTATACAATATATAAAAAAACATAACAATATATATATATATTTTTTATTACATTACACCCTATCTCTACCTTGAGCTAGTTCTATCAGTCCACTCATTACACCTCTCTCTATCTTGAGCTAATTGTATCAGTCACCTCATTACACCCTATCTCTACCTTGAGCTAGTTCTATCCGTCCACCTCATTACACCCTATCTCTACCTTGAGCTAGTTCTATCCAGTCCACCTCATTACACCCTATCTCTACCTTGAGCTAGTTCTATCCAGTCCACCTCATTACACCTCTCTCATTCTAATGCTATCCTTCCATCTGCGTCCAGGTCTTCCCAACAGTATCTTCCCTTTGGGTTTAACAGTCAATACCCTGAACAAGGTTCTAGATTATTTCATTCACGCAGCATGTTCTGCCCATTGTAATATATGATACTTGATTATCTTAATGTCGTGTGATGAGTACAGGTTATGTAACTCATTATTATGTAATCTCCTCCACTTCTCAGTTTAGTTAAAAGTATTGATATTATCTATCAAAAGCGAACGGCTTTAGATCCCAAGACTTGATGTATGAACACGCAAAAGTTTTTTTTCCAGCACTGCGTCTTACTGCCCAATCGGATTATACAGTTATGTACTAATTACACTAGTGTGCTAGGGATGAGGATGGTTGAAATTAGAATAAGTGTGCCCTCATTTGAATGGCGGGAGAATGGAAAACCATTTAGGTAAAGCCATTCTCGGTACACCCGGCTAAGATTCGAACCCCGATCTACCCGTCATAGGCAGTCTAGTCCAATAGTAACGCCTTAGACCATGCGGCCACCAAAGCAGGTAACCTGAAAGTTGATCTAGTAACTTTTCTAGCTGTTAGATAAGGTTCTCTTTATGAAAATTGGGGTGTAGTTAACTGAACTGTGAACAAGGTATAAAAATGTAGCCAGCCTAAATGAAAGTTAAGGTTATATCTTGCTGGTTATTTTATATCAGCTTAGTCCTCTATTACACGATGTTTTGGTGATGTTACGCCATATTCAGGTCCGAGGAAAACTGATGTAATTGTAAATTGTTGTATGTTGATGAAATTATAAATTTAAAAAGTTAAACATTAGAAATGGAAATTTATAGTTAATAGAAATTAGAATATGATATACACATATTAAATAAATAATCACTTAAATTAACATGCTTATAAATTACCTTATTTATAATAAAGATTGAATGATTTTATTCCATACAATCAGAAAGTTTGAGAATTTTTAAGGTGTTATGCATTCTCAAACTTTGATTGTATGAATTAAAATCAATCATATTTATTACAAATAAGATATTTTTCAAGTTTGTTAATTTAAGTGATAATTTATTTAATATTTCATATATCATATTATAATTTCTATTAACTATTTACATTTGTTTTGAACTTTTTTTTTGCCCACATTTGTCACAAATTAATCCGAAAAGTTAAAGCTTTAATGCACTTTAAATCAACTGTAGCTCCTATCCTTATACCTTAATGCTACGTATATTTGATTAAAGTTTCATTGGGATGGTTTAGTTTATTGGATGGAAATGTAATGGCACGAACCAGTGTTTATATCAGTACAGTTTGATTAAAATAACAATACTATAAAATTGACAAATATAAATAAGAATATGGAAGGTCTATCAATGATAATATATTAAACTTATGTTGTAATCAGGTTGTGTTTTGATCCAAACGAAGCTGTCTAATACTAAACTTGACGGTAAGAATAGTAAACGGCCTAACTACATGCGTTATCACCTCTGAAGAGACTGCAGGTCTTATGGCGGAGAGTTTTATTTTCAATCTCCTCGCTTTCAGTTATGTCGGAAAGTGGTAATCTGGGGTCAGGAGCTACTGGCAACATCTACTATCCAGAAAAATTTATCTTTATATCTAAGGGAACACAGAAAACACAATGACAATGTTTCCCAATAAGAGCCAAGCAGTTCTCTCAGAGGTGGAAGCCAGTGTAAGTAACTTAAAGGATAGGCCTTAAAAAAAAGTTATTTTCTTTTCAAAAAGAATGAACTTAGGTATATGGGGTTCCAAGTAAAAGGATTAGCGAGTGCAATTTGAGACTTCACAGTTTGGCCTGTAGCTTCTCCTGGCATGGAATCAGCTCCCCACGACCCAGGAACAATATCAGTTGCGCCAGATATTCCTCCGGGTATTTTCGGAAGTGTCCGATGTGGGGCGAGTCGTCCCAGCACTTAACATACACTTTCATCCCAAGGGCCTCCCAGCCCTCCGCGCACCTTCTGCTGTTCTTCTCCGTCCCTATCGGGTCGGCCTTGGATACAAGGAACAGGGCCGGCGCATGGACTATGCCTGCGTAGAACATTTGGCTGGCGCGAATATAGTGTTGTGTGGCGGCATCATGAAACACCCTCATGTGAGTCCTCACACAACTCCCCATGGCCGCTTGGAGAGCCGGACTTCTCGGGAACAAGGCCTGCGGGAACCCCACCGGGATCTCTGTAATGTCCGCCCCGCTGTCCCAGATCTGTCCGACTATCCGCTCCACGACGGGCTTGTATCGTTCCATGTCCTGATTAATTTTATTAAGAGCTTCGCCCCACAGGTAGACACCGACGGAGAAACCGTGGAGCAGTAGCTTGTGGTGGCAGCAGTGGCTTCGCAGGAATTTTAGAAGCTCCTCCATCACAGGTTGGCAGCCCTTGACGGGCCACAACATCTGCCAAGGTGTGATACTCACCGTCAATACGTCAAACCCTTGACTCATGTAGAAGTTGGCGTACTTGGTGACTTGCCTCTCTTTGGCGAGTAGCCACGGGAACATGACCACCAGCGTTCTGGTGCCGGCAGGTTGTGAACCCTGGTCTGCGCTCATCAGAGTCATATTGCTGTTGATCTTGTTGACACTGTAGTCTCTATGTTGCAGCCATGTTGATACGGGGCACACTGCTAGGAGAGGCTGACATGCAAATCTGCCTTCTAAGCACAATGTGGTCGATATGCCCTTGCCTTGGTGACTCAACGGAGGTTTCGCCCACCTGCCCTGGAGTGCCAACATAGTAATTACACTCCTCTTTGTCAAGGATAACATCGACATGGGGGGAACCAAAAATATTTTTAAAGCACAAAATTTATTTAAACCAAATTATGCACATTAACACTTAAAAGCTGTATACATTATCAAAGTTGGAACCATTTTGATGACAGTTACGCCTTGTCAAATCTATTTTTTAATGCTATATTTTATTCGACTAGAAGTATTTAATGTAGAATCTAATTAAAATATTCAATTTGCCGTTTCACTATATGTATGACACAAATACCATATGTTTACTGTCTACTTAACTCTCTGCTACTTTATACTCAACTAAACAATATAGAAGTCAAACGAAAGGTGATGGACAATTCTAAACGTAGAGGATGATGATCAATTTTGATCAGAGTTAATTGGTGTTTTAAGATCCATACAAATAACCATTTAACTATAAAGTATAAGAATGGCTTTTAATTATTACATAGTAAAACATTCAGTGTTTAGTCTAATAAAGGTGATTTTTTTTTAAAACCATTAGTCATCATTATGTATCCAATGATTCAAAAACACTTTAATTCAAACTTCAAAGTTCCTTATCAGATCAGATTCAAAGCAGAAAAGCTCCACAACCAGAATCGTTCCACCGATTTTTAGCCAACATAAAAAATTAAAGAAACTAACAGTGAAGTTAGTTCCAAAACAACCCATAGAGAGCATGGATATGCATAAGTTTAGATCCAAAATATCTAATTAAATCATGTAGCATGCAGAAAAGAGCGGACTGAACTTTTACACAACCTCATAAACGTTTATTCTGGTGGAAAAAAAATTATATGCGCAGGGTGACAACTTAATAAATAATAACCAGATACAACCATATTAAAAACTAGTAAATAATTTATAAATGCGTCCAAAACACATGACAAGTACAAAGTATCATACAAATTGAAATATTTTAATATGCGGCACAAACATGAGGTTCCTATGGTAAACTTCAATAAAAAATAAATAATTGTAAACATATCCTCAAATTAAAATCGACTCTAAGCTGCCAGCACATTTAGTAGGGATTGTATTACTATTTGAAATTGAGGCACGAGCACACTTGGTGGAGATTCTCCCTACATAGTCGTGGAACCTGGATCCTCTGGACATTTTGATCAAGTAAACAATGTTAGGCAAAAGTAACCTATTTATTATACTCATCAAAATCACTAACTGATAGAAGATTTATAAAAGCTTAAAGTGAGAATCTTTGCTTTTACAGTCAAATATTATTTCAAAGTATTAATGTTAAATTTATTTTTCTATTGTATAATTATTACATTGTGGGTTTGCAAATTTATTTAAAAAAAGTTTGCTACACAATTTTTTTTATAGCTAATTGCATCAGATTGTTGTAGGGGGATTTATTTTTAATTTCAGATTCACTGGGCAAGAAAAATGGGTCAATAGCTTTAAATCCACAACAAACCATCTTAATTCTTAGCTGTAGTTTTGAAAGTTTCATTCCCCCCCTTTTGAAACTCGCAATTCTGAACTCTAATTCTGAAGGTACAACAATTAAGTGGAGATTTCCCCAACAATAAAAAAAATATGTTTAAAATCATGGATATTCTTTTAAAAAAAAATGTCGACACAGTTTTGAAGAGAACTGTGTTACACAATACACCTGTGTTTAATATTTGTTCCAGGTCATCCATTTCCTCAAACATTTGCAAAGAATAGGGTTTCCACCACTGAGGATTGAGTCACTGGAGCTAGATTATTGACTGCAGGAGACAGTGCCCGAGTCACTGGAGCTAGATCATTGACTGCAGGAGACAGTGCCCGAGTCACTGGAGCTAGATCATTGACTGGAGACAGTGCCTGAGTCACTGGAGCTATATCATTGACTGCAGGAGACAGTGCCTGAGTAACTGGAGCTATATCATTGACTGCAGGAGACAGTGCCTGAGTCACTGGAGCTAGATCATTGACTGCAGGAGACAGTGCCCGAGTCACTGGAGCTAGATCATTGACTGCAGGAGACAGTGCCTGAGTCACTGGAGCTAGATCATTGACTGCAGGAGACAGTGCCTGAGTCACTGGAGCTAGATTATTGACTGCAGGAGACAGTGCCTGAGTCACTGGAGCTAGATCATTGACTGCAGGAGACAGTGCCTGAGTCACTGGAGCTAGATTATTGACTGCAGGAGACAGTGCCTGAGTCACTGGAGCTAGATCATTGACTGCAGGAGACAGTGCCTGAGTAACTGGAGCTATATCATTGACTGCAGGAGACAGTGCCTGAGTAACTGGAGCTATATCATTGACTGCAGGAGACAGTGCCTGAGTCACTGGAGCTAGATCATTGACTGCAGGAGACAGTGCCAGTCACTGGAGCTAGATCATTGACTGCAGGAGACAGTGCCTGAGTCACTGGAGCTAGATTGACTGCAGGAGACAGTGCCCGAGTCACTGGAGCTAGATCATTGACTGCAGGAGACAGTGCCCGAGTCACTGGAGCTAGATCATTGACTGCAGGAGACAGTGCCCGAGTCACTGGAGCTAGATCATTGACTGCAGGAGACAGTGCCCGAGTCACTGGAGCTAGATCATTGACTGCAGGAGACAGTGCCAGAGTCACTGGAGCTAGATCATTGACTGCAGGAGACAGTGCCTGAGTCACTGGAGCTAGATCATTGACTGCAGGAGACAGTGCCTGAGTCACTGGAGATAGATCATTGACTGCAGGAGACAGTGCCTGAGTCACTGGAGCTAGATCATTGACTGCAGGAGACAGTGCCTGAGTCACTGGAGCTAGATCATTGACTGCAGGAGATAGCAGTTTGTTCAGCTGAAGGCAAGGCGTTAGAACCATACTATTATCAGTCAAGGTAAGACTACTTACTACATGAGGGTGAATGGAGTGCATATACAAATATATACATAAAAAATCATGAAGTAATTAAATTTCACGTTGTAATAACTTTATTGATAAAATTAGTGAAATATTATAAACAATTGTGAGATAAAAAAGGTTCTAAGTGATTTTAGTGCATAAAGTTACAAAACTCGGCACAATAGGCTAAATTATTTTTTCAAGCAAAAACATTTTAACTTGGATTTGTCTTCAAGAATATTTTCTTTAAATTTAAGAAAATTAGACTTCGTAAAGCTCTAACTTATAACAGGTCTTGCCACATTAACACATATCAGCGTAAGTGGTAAAATAGTAGTTATGGATCACCTCTTTAGTATTTATTAGCTTACCAACATTATTTATTATAACACTTGAAAACATATTTTATCTCCTACACAAAGTAGCTAGGCTTTCTCATCTTTTCATAAAAATACAATAAAATACACGTTTAAAATAAGTTTACACACCTGAGTCAACTGTGTACACACATTAATTCTAAATGTGTGTGAATAAAATAAGTAACTTTAGTTAATGAGAAAGGGACAACATGGGAGTTGTTCTATAGGTGTGTAAGAGACCTGCTGTGGAGAAGAGGAGTGCCCTTGAAGTGTAAGGAAGTGTTGTACAGGGTGTACTTTGTCACACATTGTCACATATGCAGCAGAAACACAGACAATGAATGTAAGAGAGACTATGAAAGTGGAGGCCATAGGATTGAAGTTTGTGAGGAGCTTGTTAGCTGTCATGAGGAGAAACAAGATTAAGAATGAAGTTATCTGGAGAAGAGAAGGAGTACAGGGAGTACATAAGATAGTAGAGGAAGCAAGACTGAGATGGTATGGACATGTAATGAGGATGTTGGAGTACATGAGATAGTAGAGGAAGCAAGACTGAGATGGTATGGACATGTAATGAGGATGTTGGAGTACATGAGATAGTAGAGGAAGCAAGACTGAGACGGTATGGACATGTAATGAGGATGTTGGAGTACATGAGATAGTAGAGGAAGCAAGACTGAGACGGTATGGACATGTAATGAGGATGTTGGAGTACATGAGATAGTAAAGGAAGCAAGACTGAGATGGTATGGACTTGTAATGAGGATGGAGAAGGAGAGAATACCAAAGAGATTGATGGAGATTAAGTATGTAGGAAAGAGACCACAAGGGAGGCCAAGAAAGAGATGGGAGGAGCAGATAACAGAACGTGTGCAATGAGAGGAGAAGAAAGGAAACAATTAGAGGAGGAATTTAATTAAACTGACCCGGCCACAGGCTGGAAACAGTTTATAATGATGATGATGATGAGATAAATATAACTAAACACATATTTTTTAACCATGGCTGTGGAGTCGGTAAAAATATACAGACTCCAACTTCAAATAAGAAACTCATAAAAATATATGATAGTTATTTCATGTTAATTCTCTTCCTCAAGACCGATAATTGTGATTTTGAGTGACTAATGTATTCAAATATAAATTTACTATAAAGAAGCTTCCCATAAAGTTGTATGTATTAAATAATTTTACTGCAGTAATTTTGTTTAAATAATCAATACACTTTACATTTCTGGCAGACAGTAGAACAATAGAGGAGTCGAAGGGTCGAAGGCTTGGTGTACGGACTCCAAAGCCCCATTTTAAAGCAAGTATAGTCACCTTCAAATGCAACATACATCTTGCCTCATGCCAGAGGGTTCCCACAATATGAGAATGTCACCCATGTTTTTACAAAGACTGGTTTGTTACCAAGATTTGTAGCCAGAGGATGAAATTTAGCCTGTCTGCTGCTTGCCTGAAAGCACTATGGGCTAAGTAAAAAAGGAGTTACTAAAAGACTCCTTTGGTGTCCAGAGCCAGGAGGCAGAGATAATTCAATGGCTTCCTTCTAGCTGTGAATATTCAACACCTCAAGAAGCTCTTATGAGGAGTATTCAACACCTTGAGATGCTATTTAGAGATATTTAACACCTTGAGATGCTATTAAGGGAACCTACAACATCCCTAAAGGGGGTTAATTATTTTTCTTTCCCTTATTTTTTTACTCGTCTTCTCCCTCTCGGCCACCCAAACTACCCCTTTTACAAGTGTTGAACCGGAACCTGAGGATGGGCGTCATAGCCCCTTGAAACCAGGTGCCCCCAGCAAATGGCCCTGTCGAACTAGACACTTGAAAGAACCTTACAAATCATTCAAGACTGTCCCTTAACTGTATCGTCCTTTGGATGATGTGAGGACTCGTGACGGTAAAGTGAATTTTTATTGGAAAAACTATTGCCGCAAGTATTGCAGGTGTGTCTCTTTGACTCTCCCGTGTGTGTGAAGATGTGGTTTTTCAACGAGACTTTGTAGAAGAAAGTTCGGTCACAAAGCATGCAGCTAAACAGCTTCTGATTCGTATGAGAACCTTGTGTTTACTCATGTCACCCGGCGATCGGAACCGCTTCCCGCAGACCGGGCATTCGTACGGCTTCTCCCCGGTATGAGTGTACGTGTGGCACTTCAAAGAGAACTTCTGTCTGAACGACATGTCGCAGAACGTACAGGAATAGGGCTTTTTACCCGAGTGTATCCAGGAATGTCTCAAGAGGTGGGAGCTTTGCTTGAAGCTGACATCACAAACCGTACAACGAAATGGACGTTCGCCAGTGTGCGTTCTTAGGTGAGAGTTGAGATTAGCCTTGTGGTAAAATTCGGCGCTACAGTGTGAACAAGAGTATTTCACCAAACCTTCATGGGTGTACAACATGTGTAACTTGCTACTCGCTACCGTAGTAAACTTGGCATCACACTTCTCGCAAAAATACTTCTTAGCCCTGGGGGCTCTTTTCTTTGGTCGATTCGAGTCGTGGACATGAATGTGTCTCTTCAAGTGCGCGCTTTGATTAAAACGGCACCACAGGTGGAACACTCGTACGGGCGCTCGCCGGTGTGCGTTAGCATGTGGCACCTCAGGTGACCCTTTGTATAGAACCCAGATTTACAAATGTCACATGTAAATATGTTTTCTCTTGTGTGTGTGAACGTATGCACATTGAGTTGCGTTTTAAGTTTGAATATCGCCCCACACACGTTGCACAAGAACGGTTTTTCTTTGTAGTGCTGTGTGAGGTGACGCGCAAGTTCCTCCAGTTGGGGGATTATGACCCCACAGTACCTACAGCGTTTGTCATCAGAGTTGGAGTAAATCAGTCCAGAGACCTCTGAGGAATAATCACTTGAGGAAGAAATCTCCCAGTCATTAGTTTCCTGGTTCGACCTGTCCAAGGTCTCGTTTGTTCTGAAACTGTTGCCGACACTTTCCTTCGAATTAGACGACTCGCTGTGCTCCTCAGAAGAGTGTGTGAGATCGATGTAAAAAGGGAATTTTGTTGAACTGTTTTTAGAAAATGGTTTCTGAGTAACTTTATTTGGTAAAAAAACTTTTTTATTAGACTTTAATTTGGGTGTAGGCACACACATCTCTTTAGAAACTATGTTAGTCGGAGAACTCAGCTTTTTTGAATAACAATCCTTATTTTTTGTTTTTTTCTGTAAACTAACACTGCTATCAGCTGAACAAAACGAAGATCTACTTTGCCAAATTCTTTCTTTATTAGAAATTAATTTTTTTGAAAGTGAATTAGATTCCTTTCTTGGACGCCCAACAGAATTAACTAACCTTTTTGGAAGTTTGTTGGATTTTTTTTTTGATAGTTGATAGTTTTCTTTTCATTTGAAAGTTTCAAACAATCTAATGATTCTTTTGGTGAACGTTCCATATTGGTACTTCTGTCCGAGACTTTGGAGAGTTTATTCTGCTTGCTTTTGTGAAGCTCGACATCTTTTAAATGCTTCATTTTTGAAAGTTTATCTCGTTTTTCTATTCGAGGTTGGGTGTTCATTTTTTCAGAGAGTTTATTCCATTTACTTGATTGCAGTATGATTCCTTTTACATTTGGCATCACTGTATTTGGTGCATCAAATGATTTTGTTGATTCATTATTTAATTTAATTGTTTTACTAGATTTCTCCAACATATCAGTTATAACTGTACTTTCTAAAGCATGAATCTTTTTTGGTCTTCCTCTTTTCTTGACTGGTCCTGGAAGTTTATTTTTTTTCAGTAGCTCTTTGGCGACATCAGATGAACTAACGACAGGGCTTCTTTGTTCAACTGGCCGTGGTTTACTTGAAAGTGGAGTCAATCCGCTTCTTGGAACGTCGACATGTTCATTCAACCTTTTTGGAAAAATAAATGATTTGTTTTTCTGATTTTTGACCATTTTCTTTTCCTTTGGTGGTTTTGAAACACTGAGCAATTTTTTAGGGTGTTTTGCATTTCTAGCTTTATTAGATATTTTTGTAAGCCTATTCAGTTTAGATGTTGGGAGTTTGACAATTCGTCTTATATTTGTTTTGGAAAGTTTATTTGATTTGATTGTTGTTAGTTTTGATTTTATATTTTCTTTTTCCATTTTTAAAAGCAGTTTAGGTCGTTTCTTTTTAGGATTAACTAGAATTTCACCGTCCAGTTTCTCGGCTAGTTTATTCAACTTATTGAGTTTGAAGGTTCTTTCCCTGTTTGAGATTTTTTTAAGTTGTTTTCCTCCATCAGAATTTAGTTTGAAACTTTGTTTTCTACCACGAATCTTTGAGGGGATTTTTAGTGAATCTACTTCACAAGGCCCAATATTATGTTGTTTAGATGACTTTGGTGACCCTTCTTTAAATTTTCTAATTTTTAATGGTGTACGGCTTTCTTCAACATATTTACTGTATTTTTATTTTCTAGACTGCTAGTTTTTGGTTGTCTGCCTCTTTTCTTGACTGCCTCTGGAAATTTATTCAACTCCGTTTGATGATTTTGTTTGAACGAGGATTTAACGGGTTGTTTAATTATATTTGACTCTTTTCTTTGTCCCCGAGACAAGTTCTCATCCACGTGACCAAACCAAGGTTTAAAGTTAACAATTTGTCGTCCAAATTTGCAGAATCAATGTTCACGTTTGACCAATCGTTGTCTGCGCCGACCAAACAAAGGTTCACTGTCGACCAGTCGTAGTCTCCACCGGCCGAACTTAGGTCCTTGATCACCACAAACATTTCCTTGGTAGCGCGACAGTTGTCGCAATGTTCCGACCAACAGAACACACTCTCGCAGGCGGCCTTACAGCATTTGCAAACAAGTGGAGAATCTGAAACATGCGTCAAGTACCTAAAATACCTCCTTACATCGTTAATAAAAAATAAACGACTCAAAAACATGTGTAAATTGATAATAATTAAATTATTTTTAAAGATCTATTGCAAATGTTTGCCAACTTAGATCAATCAATAACGTGTCTGCCTTCTGAGCTTAAGATCCTGGGTTTGATTCCTGGCATGATCTAAATAATAATAATAATAATAATAATAATAATGTAGTTTAGCACCGCGTCTTACTACCCGTTCGGGTTATACATTTTAAGTACTAATTACGCTAATGGATTATGAATTGGGAAGGTTGAATTAAAGGAAGTGAACCCGCATTTGTGTGGAGGGAGAGTGGAAAACCATTTAGGAAAAACCACCCCAGTTCACCTGACCGAGATTCGAACCTCGATCTCCCCATCGGCATGATCTAAAAATGTATCATTGGTGACATTGGGGATTTTTCTTTCACAGTGATGAATTAATGACCTGGGGGCCGATCGTTGTGCCTGATATAATTTAAGTTAATTTATAGGTTGTATGTTGATAAATAAGTTGGTTCAGAAAGTACACATTAAATTTATATATATATATATATAAAAAATTTCAGTCTAAGTCTGTGTGTAAGAGAGTAATATTTTACCTGAAACTATCTTTGTCGAAGCTTTATTTACATCGTACGCTGAGCTCGGAAGCCTGAAAATTAAAAGACAAAACCTCTAGTAATTAGTCAGCATGCGTAGTTATTAAAATATATGTTGATTCAAAACAAGGTGGCTAGATGAGGGGCTAGAAGGGCAGAACTTCAGAAACTACTTCAAAGCCACCTTTCAAAATATTCTGAATTCATACGATCAACAAAATGGTGTACCCTAGAAGTTGTTCTTGTATATTAAAAGTTTTAATTGATTTTCTCACTCAAATGAAGAATCCTCTTGTTTAATTATTTCAATTTTAATCGGCTCCTCCATGGCTGCGGATGGACAGAGGTCACACGGACCCTCCTGAAACAAGAGCACATCTGGACAAACTCAAAAAAATTATCATTATTTTTACAAAATGCAACTTAAAATAAAGTTTTAGTCAGAAAAGGGACGGTTGAATTTTTGAAATTTTATGGTATTCGAGAGATAAAAGATTCGTAAAAATCTCAAAAGGATAATATGAATATAATTATGAATATTTTGACTTGATATCACAAATTTAAGCAACTAGTAAATGTAGTTGTGTATTTGTAATCTTACAAAATTACAAACAAGTCTAACGCCCTACTCTCACAAGAAACTAGACTGCCGATGACAGGGAGATCCGAGGTTCGAATCTCAGTTGGTGTATTATTATTAGCACCGCGTCTTACTACCTGTTCGAGTTATACGCACTTACACTAATATGTAATGGTAGGGTGATTGTGAGATTAAATGGAGGACCTACAGTTTAACGTGGAATCCGAACCACGGTGGGGCCTGGCATTCCCCACATTCACAATACACGTCTTGTCAGAGGTGAAGGAAGGGTTTGGTAATCAGATAAATCTGTGCCGGGACCGAGGATTGAACCCCGGCTGCCAGCACAGAAGTCTGACACCTTACCCCTAGACCACCAGGTCACCCCAGTTGGGTGTACTGAGGGTGGTTTTCCCTAAATGGTTTCCCGCTCTTTTTCTCCACGTGAATACGGGTACACTTCCTCTAAATTAAACCCTTTATTTCCTGACCCATCAGCAGCGTAATTAATACACCGAGACGCAGATCAAAAAAGAAACACACCTCTTTAATTTCTATCTCTGCCGGAAACAGTTCCGAGTTGATATCCGTGACGGGAACTATTCCGGCGTAAGGAGCTGGTTCCATCTTGTTAGGAGCAGATCATAGCCAAACATCCGGGTCACACCGGTTTGAGCTCTAAGCAAACCTGCAACAAACTAAATGGTGATCGTGAACCTTAGTGTCCTAATCGACAAAACGCAAACAAACAATTAAAGATGGCTTCGACTGTATACAGTAATTATATATATTATATATATATATATATATATATATAATATATATATATAATATTATATATATATTTAAATCTGTAGTCTACATGTGTTCAAAGTAAATACCTAATAGCGTTTTACATTAATATGACCAAACACATCCTGAATGTACATTTCTTTGATAGAATATCACAGTTATGTTTGTTTATCTTCTTTTTAATTAATATGTTTGGCGTTTAAGGTTATTAATGGTTTAAATAAGGAATATTAAAGTGTAGGGTAATTTATATAAGAAATGCATCCACATTTGTAAGCTGCATCAGAGCAAATACAGACATGGTTGATCTAAAAAACACACAAACATGCAATGAGATTGGCTCTGAAAACTTGTGTTTAAATGAATCAAAGGGGGATAAAAGGGCGGAGGGGTACACTGTATATCACATAATCAAGGCACTTCCCCCACCCCTTTATAATTATTTTACAGCGGAAATATCTGTTTCATCAGGATCTGTTTTGACATACTTTTGCATCAGAGTTTTATTTTTTAGAATGACCTGAAAGTAGGTAATGGGGTCAAAGGTCAATCTGTGGTGGGTGGTCATACGACGTACCTGTCAGCCATATTGGCTGCATGGCCGGAAAAGCATCCCACTTAGGATCACGTGACAAACCACAAACTAGCTATAGTCCAAGCGACTATAGTTAAGAATCAAATAGCAACAGCTATTATTTGTGTTTTTTAGTGAGGACTACTCTATTTAGATATCATATTCTGAAAATTAAAAAATGACACCTGGACACAGGAATCGAACCGGGACCTTTGGTTAGTAAGTCGATGCTCTAACCACTGATCTATCCAGGAATTGTCCCGTGCACAGGGTCATTATTCACTCATATTTTAAGCAGAGTCTATGATGGACGTGCGGGAATCGTTGGCTACAAATGTGTGATTTCATTAAGATCACGGGCTATCAGATAACGTAGTCACGCAATATCGTCTACAACGACCACATTTCATCTCATTTGGTTATGTAACAAACCTAATATCTGCCAATGAGACACAATTATATATCTATCATATTGTTTGAAAGAATATTGAACATCTACAAATTAAATTATGCGATCTACACTCACGGAATAATCCAACAAAACTAAACCAAACTGACACAAACGTTAGACAACATCACGAATATAAAATCCCAAATTAATGTTTAAAATCATTATGGTTCTTACCTAACCTAACTTACCAAGCATTCCATATCTAAAGTTTTTTTAGTCTCGCGTTTTACTATCCGTTTAAGTTATAAGCTTATGTACTAATTACACCAATGGTTTGAAGGAGGAAAGTTATATTAATAGGAAGTGTACCCACATCTGTGTGGAGGGAGAGTGGGAAAACATTTTGGGGGGAAAAAAATACACCGACCGAGATTCAAACCTATCTCTCACTATCATCGGCAGTCCAGTTTATTGCGAGAGGACGCGTTAGACCACGTGGCCACGAAGCGGGTCTTAAATAACCAAAATTTCAACCAAACTTAATGTTTATATTTGCCCAAATGGGTAGTAAGAAGAGGTGTGTATCAATAGATTTATTTTTTATGATAGATACATTAAGCGTGCTACAGCCTTATTTTTTTATTTACAGTTTTACCTGAAAGCATGACAATCCATTTGTTGCTCAACCCAAAAGATATTATATATATATATATATATAAACTAAAACCTGGAAAATCCACCAAAAGTATAAAAACAGTACTAATAATGATAAGAGTCAAATATTATTTCAAGGCTATGTTAAGATTGACTCGTTATGGTTTTTTTAATCGATATTTAGTTAAGCCTAGCAATTACAGGAATAAAAATAGGTCAGAATATTAATGTGTGGGCTTGAGAAAGAGAAGGTTGAATAAATAGTTCCGACGCTACTTATGCGTTTGGTTATGTACATGCGTGAGTTATTGATCATAAATTTATGAAAACGTTGAATAACAACTTCTAAATGGAAATAATGAAGTAGGCCTTTCATTCGAAGTATAGTGAAATAAAATAAACATATCCAAAACACTAGTACTGTATATGAAAACCGTGTAAAAATATGAAATTTCAAGTACTTAGTACTAGTAATGCTCGATAAACCGTATAGATCGACTGTAAAACAAATTGGTATACAAATATAAACCCAAAAGAGAATGAGACCTACCTCAATATTAGTAATTAATGAAAATAAGATTTATTTATCAAATTAATTTATTACTCCATTTTCTGTTAGTTAAAGTGTGCCAACCCTCTTTTTTTGTACCCAAAATACTCAATATCTCAACATAATTAGTCTATAACTAGTTTAAGTATTTTAAAAAAATATCTAAATTTATAATAGATAGAAAGTCTAAAGCACACATAATGTAGCGCGATCTTTGAGGGTATTTTTTACTAATATCATCAGTGGCGTGTAAGATACATTTGGAAAAACGCTTCTAGATGGGAGTATAGAGTTACCCTGACCAGCACCGACCCCTAGGAATATTTAGCAAATCCATTGAAAACAACAAAACGTGGTACCGGTGGATTATAAAAAAAAATATCTAAATATTTTACCAACAGTAAAGTAATTAATTATATTATATGAAAGTCTTATAACAAAGGTTGCTACAAGTAATTAGTTTTCATAAAATGTTTTGGGTAGGTAGAAACCTTACCTTAGTGGATTACACTATGGCTTATTTTATGAGCTACCTGACTTACAGTCAAAAAAACTTATATTTCAAAACCATGGAGTTACTTTACTTGTGTTAGATCCTTCATTAACACATCTGCCCCTTAACTTCTGTCTGCTGCTTATGATCCAACAATTAGTGAAATACATCTAAATAAACTATAAATATAAATATATATATATATTCTGCCTCCTTCAAACCTCATCTCACTTTGAGGTAATATTACCTAATTACTTTTGTTAGTTATGGTCTAGGACAAGTTTATTTATGTTAATAAAAAAAAGTTTTAATATACCTTAATGTTTACATGATGTGCTGAACGAAACAGATTCCAAGAATAACAATGAAACCAAACAATTAATGTTATTAATTTTTTCACAGCGGGAATAAATAAATGTTATCATATGATGGGAATAAATTTATTTATGGTATTGATAATACATTGTATCATATAGGCCTGGGTAAGTGCCATTAAATAGCAAACATCTTATATTTTCCTTGTAATTTTTATTTTATTTGCAGAAATAATATTTTTCCACTATATATAATAAAATTGTTGTGTGTTTATGACATGTACTATCTACAGACGTAATACATATTTTAAAACTTTTAAATAAAACATAATAATAAAATAACAAAGTGAAGTGCCCGTAAAGTAACTTTTTCAACAAAGGTACTTGAGTCCTTGCTCCCCGTGTACCGCTCGGTGCTTCCGAAGCGACGTGCACCAAATAAAGTCTTTGGAACAAATATCACACTTGTAGGGGCGGACGCCTGTGTGGATGATGCCGTGCTTCCTCAGAAGGTGTTTGCTGGTGAAGGTCTTCCCGCACAATGCACACTCGTGGGGCCGCGGTCGGTCCTCGATGTGAACCACCTGGTGTTCGTTCAGGTCCCCGCTGCGGAAGAAACCTTTGGAGCACACCGGGCACGTGAACCGCCTCTCCCCCACGTGAATGCGTTGATGAGTTTTGAGGTAATATTTCCACTTGAAGGCCTGGCCACATATGGGACACCAAACGGCCGGACGTCGCTGTGAGTTATGTTGGTGTGGTCCTGGAGACCCGACTTGGTCAAGAAGCTGGCCCCACACAGCGAGCACACAAACTTCCTCTCGCGCTCCTTTCCGCTGTGATTGGTCGACATGTGTTGATCCAACGTAAACTTTCGAGAGAAGCTCTTGTCGCAGAGCGCGCAACTGAAAGTCTCCCCTCGGTGAGTGAGTAGATGAGAGCGTAGGTTGTTCTTCCAGCGGAACGAGTGGCCGCACTCCTCGCAGGTGAAGGGTTTCTCGTCGGTGTGGATGAGCGAGTGCTCCTTCAGGTCGCTCTTGCGACCAAAGTTTTTACCGCAGGCCTGTTCAGACACTTGTAAGGTTTGATACCGAAGTGAGTGTTCAGGTGACGTCTGAGGACCCCGTGGTCTGCGAAGGCGCGCTGACACTCGGAGCACTTGAAGGGCTTCACGTCGAGGTGGATGTATGAGTGCCGTCGCAGGGTCTGCTTGTTGCTGAACGGTTTCTGACAGGTCACGCAGTTGAACGCATACTTGTCAGCGTGGACCAGCGAATGATCTTTCAAGGACTTCTTCAGAGTAAACGACAGGTCGCACTCTGGGCACGGGAAACATTTGGCGGGAGTGTGCGTTCGCAAATGTCCGCGCAGTTCAAAAGACGTGTCAAAAATGTCATTGCAGTGCACACAGTTAAATAGGTCTTTCGTAGACATGTCTTGGGACCTTTTCTTGACCTCATTGTCTTTAACTTTTAATCTCACTTTCATAGCTTTAACAGACTTATGCAATTTTCTTTTGTTATTCTGTTCAAATGTTGCGGTATCTTTGTCCGCAATGTTCCTCTTCGCTTCAAGCTTCTTTATTTTCTTCTGCAAAGAAGCCCTAATTTTCCACAAATTTGTTGCCTCGGAGCCTGTCAACAGTGATTATGTTTGATGATGTCTTCCAAACACAGCTTCCTCAACTTCTCGTCCGTCAGAAAGAGGGCTTCTTCAGAATTGCCAGCCCTGTTTTCATCCTCACCTCTTTCTGTTGGTTCACTCAAGCTCTCTTCTGATTCGTCCTGCAGAGGACAAACAAAGGGTCAAATAGGACTATTTAGGGCAGAGCGGGACAAGTTAGGATGACCTCGTCTTTTCATGAGGAAACTTCAAGCTAAACAATTTGTTACAAGCATTGGATATTTTACAACATTTTCACAAACAAAAAGCAATACCAATATGTGAAAAACAAAGCGGTGTACTAGAATGGCCCATTTTATAAAATATCAATAGGTATCAAGTGGCCCACTTTGGTGGTTTAATGTTCCAAAGCAGTGATGGGCAAAGTACGGACCACGGGCCAGATGATGCAGCCGGCAGACATGTACAAGCGACGCCCGCAAAAGGATTACAAATTATGATTTAAAAAATGTGGAAAAACGAGAAAAAATGGATTTCACACTCGTTTGTTTTTATGTCTATTTTATAGCTTAGTGACCAGTGTCCAGAGATTAAATAATATGCAAACCACATCTACGGCACTCAGATTGAATTAATTGAATTGGAATGTAACACACAATTGAAGCAGTTGTTTCTCAACGTCCCAAATCTCGAGTTCTACAAGTCCTTATTGAAATCAAGTTTCCCAAACTTGATATCTCATGCCCAGAATGTTATCGCCATGTTAGCATCGTCATATATATATATTTGAGCAAGTTTTCTGCCATTAAACTTTGAAAAATAGGTACTATGCTATCAATAATCTGCCTCAGTGGCATAGTTGGCTAACACGCTGGATTTATGCTGAGTCAGACTGCCGAGGACGTGGAGATCAAGGTTAGAATCTTGGTTCGGTGGTTTTTCCTAAATGGTTTTCCACTTTTCCTCCAAGCAAATGCAGGTTCACTTCCTTATTTCCAATTCCTTACCCATTCGCGTAATTAGTACTTAAGCGTTTAGCCTGAATGGGTAGTAAGATATGGTGCTAAATAATAAATAAAAAAATATGTTATCATTGCAATTGTTTATCAAACGAGTCTAATAATACTTCCAGCAAATGTCTGCAATACACAACCGGCTGATTGTAGCTATAGCTTGGCTTGTATGTGTTTGTTTACTTTCTTTTATTTAAATAGCTACACCAGTTGGATGTAAATAGGTAGAATAACCAATGTTTGTGTTAACTAACCTTCATAACATAGCTGAAAATAATTTAATTTTTAAATAATAGCCTAGTTACTGTGAAACATATAAAATTGCTAAAAAACTGTTTAATTTTAATATAACCCGCTTGTGTCTTTGTAGTTTAATGCGCTACTCTGGCAGTACACAGACTGTCGATCACAGGGTGATCGGGGTTCGAATCTCGGTCGGGTGTGCTAAGGGAGGCTTTTCCAAAATATTTTCCACTCTCCCTCCCCTCAAATGCAGTTACACTTCCTATATCTTTAACCTCCCTAATCCTTAAAACCATTCACATAGTTAGTAATAATTGTAAAACCCGAAGAGGTAGTAAGACACAGTGCTAACAAAAAAAAAAAGATATATTCATGAGTCAAGTCATGAGATCTGCAGCTTTCAACTAGATATTAACAAGACATAGAAAATAACAATAGGCCTGATCATCTAGTAAAATATTATCACTGTTGATAGCAAAGAAATATATTTTAATTTTCTAAACAGTTCTTTCAACCCAATCAGGGTATTTTCAAAGATGTACTTAACTCTTTAATTATCTCTGTATTTCATTAATTTATTCACACTATTTTCAATCTTAATATTATTTGTTTATCCTTATATTAGTATATTGATAACATATATTGACAAACCCATGAACTCTTTTGAAAATAACAAAAATAGTAATAAATAAATAAACTATATTTTTTTGTCTATAATTTCACAAAATTGTATTCTTAATTTGTATAGATATAGTTTTTTTTTGTCTATATTCTGGCAAATGTATTTTCATCTGTATTGTTTCCAGCAACAGCTAGTAAAGGTCATGGAAACACTGTTTCATTAAATTAATTTAAATAAATAACTAAATTATCTGTCCACATAGACCAAATCCCATTTGAAATGCATCACTAAGAGCCAGTATGATACAGAAATACAATTATTATTATTATTAGCACCGTGTCTTACTACCCAATATAATTGTTAACATCAATAGGAGGACATTATAGAGGCCAAGAATGTTATTGGTTTTATTAGATAGAACCACATACCTCTGCCCTTTCCTCTTTCACATTTATAAAGGGCCCCAAATCTGGTTCAACGTACATAAAATGTCCGGCGAATTCGTTTTTGACCGGAAGTTGAGAATCCGAGGAGTCCTCCATCTGTGACACTCTGTAAAAACAAGAAGTCAACCGTTTGCATCACGGGAACAAAGTCCGCCACAAAAACAAAAAGCCTCAAGTCAAGTAACGGTAAGAACAGTTTTCCTGTATCGTTTTCCACACTTACTTTATGCAAATGTGTAGGAGTCTAGATACTACTTTTACATTCAACCTTAACATCACTTTCACATTAGCGTAATTAGTTCATAGCCCTAACAGGTATAAGACGAGGTGACCAAAAACATTTGACTGCTGCGACAAAGTACAATCTGGCGACAAATAAAGCCCACATGGTTTTTGGACCTTGAGTAGAGGTTAGTACCTGCAACCCCTGCAGATTAGTCAAAGGTGTGAAAGCCATCATCGACTAAAAGACCAAAGTTTTTTTAGCAGCGCATCTTACTACCCATTCAAATTATACACTTTTGTTTGATTACCTTTGCTGATGGTTTTAGGGATTAGAAAGGTTATATTTATAGATAGTTTACTCACATGTCAGAGTGAGAGTGGAAAACCATTTTGTAAAAACCACCCTCAGTGTACCGACCAAGATTCAAACCTCAATCTCCTAATCATCGGCATTCTAGTCCTGCAAGAGTAGCGTGTTGGAGCATGCTGCCACTGAAGTGGGAAGACCGGAGTTTGATTCCCAGTCGAGTGCACTAAGAGTAGTTTTCTCAAACTAGTGTGGGTAACGGTATATTTCTTCCTAACCCATCCCTTAAGATCATTATGTCCTAGCATTGAGTGTTTAGCAAGGTCCCTTGTGTTGAGTTGTAGGGTATTCATGAGTCTCAGGGAAAGATGACAGATGGGGCAGTAGTTTGAGAGAAAGCGTACTGGCATAGTACTGGGTTCAGTGTGTTTAGAAAGAAGTTAGTACAAAGGAGAGATTAAAGAATTACATTTTGGGTCTTAATTTATCTTTATGTGGCAAAATATAAGATTGCAGATGTAAATAGATCAACAATAGTCAAGACAGTGAAACTTAAAACTTTCACAACAATGTTAATTTAAAAATGAAATTCTGAAGGAAACTATTCTATATAAAGATCCTTAATAAAACTCTAAAATTGGAAAGACATGCTCAAATAATAAATGAAAGGCATATTGACCTTATAACATAACCAAGAGGGTTATAAACAAATACTTATTTATTTGAAAATAAACAATTTTATCCATACTTAAATTACTAACCTGGCACAACTTTATAGAAGCTACTAAATATATTAAATTTAAGTGGAAATAAGATCGATAAAACATTTAAAATAGTTTCTTTAAAAAGATCTTTGACAGATCAAAACAAATTGAAATACAATGTCTAGACCTAACTTTAGCTACCATATCGATCTTGTCCTCATACTTGTGTTGTAATATAGCGCTTACCGTTCATTTCGTGAACTTCAAATAGTTGAAAGATCTATCTTTGAGCCTGGAGGATTATATCTTATTTCTTAATGTGGTGCTATATATACACTTAGTGAGAAAAAATGGTGCTATAAATCGATAAAAATTAAGTTCCTCCAAAATGGAAAAGACTAAACTATCCCGCTGATGATTCATGATTGTGAACTTAGTCAAGTTGCATTACATTAATGTCAAGACCTTTTAGTACAGTTTGTAAACATGGCTGTTCGTGTGTTCGTGTATTAGTTATACTACAGTTTTGTCTGAAATAAGAAATCGGGTAACAGGAAATTTGTGACAGTTGTAAGTATCGACATTTTAACAATTTTTTAATAACACAAACTAACTTTCCAGTTTTCCAACTTATTTTCTAGTATCACAAATGTGGTGACATATGGTTTTGGTTATGTTAGCAAACTATCAGTTTAATGTTATTCAGGTTAACAGGTAGAGATTAGTTTGTTTCGTAATAGTTTCGAAAAAAATTATATCTTATGTCAATTGTTCAAAAAAATTGAACTCTAACAATAGAGTCTGATTTCAACTGTCAAATTTTGTATTTACATAATAAAGATTTTGCTTCATTTTTTGTGCACATTTTGGCATGAATATAGTAAAACTTTGCATTTCTGTCACTATTTAATAGGTTTTTTTTAAGTTCGTGGATGAATTGGATTTAAATTCTAGTCTGACGTCATAGCTAAACACTTAGGTTATACAGCATTCGTTTCTTTTTATTGGCACGTCAGGGGGTTTCATTGTTGGCCTGAATCATTGTCTCGATTGAACTCTAGCCTTGATCTCTGTCATTGGGAGCAATTTGTTGAGGTCTTGTAGTCTTAATATAATGGTTCAATTGTTATTCTAGTCAAAATAGGTTATGACAAACTGAAGTTACATCAAATGCAGCATTTATTAGAACTGTTCATTTAATGCCTTGTTTTGAAATAGTATTACATTTTTTTTTTAAAGTGATCTTTAGACCTACATAAATAATACAAATAATATCAATCAGCTGCTCATTTTAATCAGACCAGTGTTGGAATAATATCAAGAAACCTACATTTCTTTAATAGTACCGTGCTTCAACGAGAAGTAAAAGTTTAAATTAGGTTTTATTGTTACAGAGAATTTTTTTAAATACTAATCTAAAATTATGATTATTTAAATAAAAACTTACTTATCAATTAGGTCTATATTTTGTAAATATTTTCTGAACACCCTGCAAAATTATTAAAACAAAAATACATTTCACTACAGTAGTCCTAGTGTCATCATGGTAGTCTCATCTTGGTCATTAATGATAGTCTAAAAGTCAATAAAAATAGCTTGATACCATTTGATACCATTTTTATGTTTGTATTTTCTAAAAGACCTGCCAGGCCTCCACCGTGGTTCGGATTCCACGTTAAACTGTAGGTCCTTCATTTCATCTCACAATCACCCTACCATTACACATTAGCGTAAGTGCGTATAACCCGAATGGGTAGTAAGACGCGGTGCTAATAATAATAATCTAAAAGACCCTTTGTATTAAAATTGGACTCTAGTAAACTGTTCCCCTCTCACCCCATTTGACCGACCGCATAAACAAAAATGTGAGCAAGTTCCTTAAAGAGCAAATTTGATACTAAATAGGAGGAACCAATCTGTTCTTGTTCCATCAAGCTACCCGCCGACATTCCATCAGCCGCCACTGTTTTCTTTGTGATATTCTTTCAAACCATTTGAAGGAATTTAAATGATAAGTTTATTTTTGACACCCACGCATTATTTGCAGGAATCGCGTTGAACCTATTGTGTGTCTCACTGAACCCCTGAAAATTTTATTTTTATTCTTCTGTTTTGAACTTTAAATAATTCCTTGCTAGTCGTTTTGTATAAAAGTTGAACGTTTGGTGAAAACGACATTGAAGAAAGAACACAAGATTTCGTGAGACTTTTGAAATCTGTTAAGAATACAAATGTTTCAAAATAGTTAAATTGTTTTTGGAGGCATTCAATGCTTAAAACATGTGCTGGTCAAACACCCCTATTGGAAACCACCCTTGATTAATTTTGGCATATAGGGCAACCCATCCCAGTAATTGAGAGACCAAGCCACTAATATATGCAACAAAGTTGCTCAATAGAGCTGTTTCCAAACTTTAGATTATCAGTATGAAAAGGAAAATCTCTTTTTAAGAATTTTTGTAAACTAAAAATATTTGTTTTGAGAGAATCTAAAATGTCTTTATCAATAGTTTTTAATTTGTTTTTTTATACCGCGTCTTATTAATACCTGTTAAGGCTATACACAGACATGATAATTACTATGATGAGGTAGGGATGAGCAAGTATTTTAGAGGTAATAATACGCTCATTTGCGTGGAAGTAGAATTGGAAATCATCCTCAGTAGACCTGACTGGGATTTGAACTCCGATATCCCCGTCATCAACATGCTAGTATATTTAACTCTAAAATGAAAACTTGGCCACATATACAAGTCAAACCACTCGTTTAATATTATTCTATTACTATTAGGTGTTCTGTCTTTCGACAGGTCCGTTGTCTTGTCCAAATTAAGTCCTCCAGCGCGCCTTGTCAGCAGCTTCCTTGTCTGAGGGCGTCCGTCAGTTACATCCGTGGGTTTACTTCTCTCTTCCGCGTTACCTTTTATGACGTCATTCAATAAGATATTTTACCTCAAAATGTAACCCATACAGTCGGCCTTTTTTCGTAGAATCAGCTACGGAAATGGACTATTATTAGAACTGTTTCATTATTCACCCAATCTGTCCACTTTATCCTCTCTATTCTCCCCCAGTACCACATCCAAGGCGTAGAAAGCTATAAATTTTCTTAGGGGGGGTTCTGATAGAAAATTTTACTACACCTTTATTGACTAAAGAACGGGGGTTCAGGGAGAGTCCATCAAATTCCAGGGGGGCCTGGACCCCCCTCCCACCGCACCCCTTTTCTACACCCATTATCACATATAATATTTCCAGACAGTTCTTCAGTTGTTTTTACTCCGTGTTCATGTCTCGACTCCATAAAGAGCGATGCTCCAGGTGTTGCGAGTGTCTCGAGCTGTTTTCGATTCACGTCCGCTGGAAAATGTCTCGAGATTGTTGAAGAGCTAAGCGCCGAGCCGGGCGGACCCCAGAGCCAAATCTCCAAGACGGAGCTAATATTAGCTCTTCAGCGTGATTCAGATACGTTGTTTGTTTCTTTGCGGCGGACTCTCACCCCCGGGCCCGCGATGGCCTGGGTCAGGGGGGGTATGGACTCGCCAAATGGGCTGACACACAAAATACTCACTGTCTCCCCCCTCCCCTTAACACCCCCCACACACACACACACACACACACACACACACACACACACACACACACACACACACCACACAGAGTTAAAGCAAGTGTTTTAAGTAAATAAATACAATAAAGAAGCTTGCCAATTAGAAAGATAAAGCTGTCGTATAGAACTAAAAATAAAAAAATCGAAATGCTTAAAGGCAGGGCTGACCAATTTTTTTAGAAAACGCGAAGGTTTTTTTCGATAATTTTCGGAGGAGAGTTTCTTTCGCGTGTCAAAAGAAATTTAAGAGCATTAAAATGAAACATTAAGAGAGTATTTTCTTCGTTATAATCATTATTTCAATTAGTTACTAATATATTTAATAAGTTTATGAATCCAGATTATCCGAGGTTAACGGGAGCGATGCTGCTTTGGATAACCGAAAGCTCGTATAATCTGGAACTTCGGATAATACAAAACCTTGGATATTACGAAACCTCGGGAGAAAATGTAGCCCAAGATAATACGGAAACTAGGATAGTACGAAACATAAGATAAAACGGAATTTCTCATGATCAGATCTTGGATAGTCGTATTACTGAAATATTATTCTCTGCGTCTTAGTTAGAGATGGATCGATACCAGTTTTTGTTGATACTCGATACCGATTCTATCATTTTCTTACGATACCGTTACTAAAGTCGATACCAACCCATTAGATGGGATTAACCACACTAACATTAATTATTACTACCCGTCCTCGATGCTACATAAAAACAACACCTTAACACTGAGTGGCCGCTACCGTGGAAAATGACCCGTTTTATTGACTCAAAACACCGTGAAATCGGCTGTACGTTCGTCCTTTTTGATCCGACAATTTCAGTTGAACACGCCCTTATCGGCTGCTACTGTCGCTATCCACGTGACAGTGGAGAACCAAGTCCAGAGAATCTCCTCGGGGCGTTTAATAATAAGTGAGCATGTATGACTCGGTGTATGGATGTTGTTGAAAAGCATGTATGACTCTGTGTATGGATGTTGTTGAAGAGCATGTATGACTCTGTGTATGGATGTTGTTGAAAAGCATGTATGACTCTGTGTATGGATGTTGTTGAAAAGCATGTATGACTCTGTGTATGGATGTTGTTGAAGAGCATGTATGACTCGGTGTATGGATGTTGTTGAAAAGCATGTATGACTCTGTGTATGGATGTTGTTGAAAAGCATGTATGACTCTGTGTATGGATGTTGTTGAAAAGCATGTATGACTCTGTGAATGGATGTTGTTTGAAAAGCAATGTATGACTCTGTGTATGGAATTTGTTGAAGAGCCCTGTATACTCGGTGTATGGATGTTGTTGAAAAGCAGTAGACTCCCGGTAGGATGTTGTGAAGAGCATGTATGACTCTGTGTATGGATGTTGTTGAAAAGCATGTATGACTCTGTGTATGGATGTTGTTGAAAAGCGTAATGACTCTGTATGGATGTTGTTGAAAGCATGTATGACTCTGGTGTATGGATGTTGTTGAAAAGCATGTAGACTCGGTGTATGGATGTTGTTGAAGAGCATGTATGACTCGGTGTATAGATGTTGTTGAAGAGAAGGGAGTATGCAAGGACAGGGAAGTGTGAAGAAAGTTAGTGAGGATGGATTAAATACGAAGTTGTTGTTTTATGAACTATATGCACAGTTTATTTCCTACTTCGTAAGGGAACGGTGTGTTTTGTGTGTGCGCGCGTATAATAAGTCTGTTCAAAAGTGACCATTAAATACCTCAGTCCTCAAATTAAAAAAAAAATGAATTGACATTTAATTAACCCCTTTTTCCCCACCCCTACCCTCCTCCATCGGAACAAACAACATCGGTTCTATATTTACCGTGCACTTTCAATCCCCCCCCCACTTTGCCGTGGTCGAGCGAGGGGTTCAACATTTCCTTGATTAGTTCAGACAGAAACTGGGGACTGTTGAAACCTGTCGTCAAGTTGAGACCTGATAGTTTTCATCAGAGGCCTTACTCTCCATTCCTCCCTTCACAGCTTACAGACACTAACTAGCTTGTTTCTTTTACTACAAGGCAATTGTCTTTGGTTGTCGCGTGGTCTAACGCGCTACTCTCGCAGTAGACTAGACTGACAATGACGGGGAGATCGTCCCGGCACAGATGTATCTGATTCCAAACCCTTCCTTCACCTCTGACAAACATCTTGTGAATGTGGGGAATGCCAGGCCTCCACCGTGGTTCGGATTCCACGTTAAACTGTAGGTCCTCCATTTCATCTCACAATCACCCTACCATTACACATTAGCGTAAGTGCGTATAACCCGAACGGGTAGTAAGACGCGGTACTAATAATAATACGGGGAGATCCAGGTTCGAATCTCGGTCGGGTGAGCTGAAGGTGGTTTTTAAAAATAAATGGGTTCCCACTCTTCCTCCACGCAAATATGGATACACCTTTTCTAAAATATAACCTTCCAAACCCCTAAAAACTATTACCCTAATAAATACATACGCGGGTAACCCGGACGGAAAGTTAGACGCGGTGATAAAATTAATAATCGGTTAATCTTGGTTGATGCCAATACAAATAATTGTCGAGGATAGGGTCCCAGGAAGTCGTTCTTGAACGATATAGCGGCCACGCCCTCTTTATTTCTTTTCCTAGCTTCGTTATCTCTGCTTTCGACTGATTGAGTGACACTCCCCTCTTCTACCGCACTGCCCTCTGTTGGGATTCATTTCCTTCTCAGCGTCTTGCTTAGTCCTCATGATTATTATTTCCGAGGAATTTGTGCTCAGATAAATTAATCTTCATCAACGTCCGCTAAGAAAGAATGTCGTCATACTCTCATTCCTAAGTTGGGTTTATTAGCACCGCATCTTACTACCCGTTCGGCTTATACGCTTATGTACTAGTTACGCTAATGGTTTTAGGGATTAGGAAAGTTATATTTATAAGAAGTGTACCCTAATTTGCGTGGAGGAAAAGTGTAAAAACCATATTGGAAAAAAATCCACCCTAAGTGCACCCAACTGAGATTCGAACCTCGATTTCCCCTTCATCGGCAGTTTAGTCTACAGCGATAATGACTATTGTGGATGTTATTTTCATATGTTCATACGTAAAAGTAATGTGATATGAAGATGTCGCGTTTATGATTATATCAATATCTATAAAATAGCATACAAAAATAGTAAAATGTTATCAAAGTTTACCGCAAATAAAAAAAGTGTATTATTTTCTTAAAGTTGCTTCTGATGTACATTCGTAAAAAAAAAATCAAAATCACTACGCGGCCAAAATGTTGAAAGAGTAGGTTCCCAAAGTTTTGAAAAATATCGATTATACATCTAATATGCATGGAAATATATATATATATATATATATATATATATATATATATATATATTGGAGTAAAGAGATGGGTGGTTCGGACGTTAATAGGATTTGATAAAATATTCATTTATGAAATGTTTAACTTTGACAATTCTCTGGGAACTTTGAAAATCTAATAAATACTATATATTATTTTTGAACTATACAGAGCTATATGAAATAATAGTGAGAAAAGTGGTCGGTAAATTCTCGCATGCTGGACTACTTGTTTTTTAAGTGTAATTTGTTATTTCTATTGGTCGAAGTATGTTTATGAAATGGATATTTCTCACGGCATAACCTGAGGCCCTATTTTTGAAACCCTGCGAGTCGCCTAGCGGATTACTCGCTAGTAATCGCTCGCAAATAACACATTATAGTTTTGAAACTCCTGATCTGACGTCACACTCTCAACTTGCTATCGGATTTTACTCGCCAGCAAAACATCTTGCGAGACAAGATTTGTCTTTTGAATAGAGAAATATAAAACAAGAATTGTTTTAGATGCACAATGCGGTCCTTCAATAGAACCAAAATTATTTAAACAGTTTGTTTATGTGTGAAAGCGAAAGATAATGACTTAATTTACATTATTAAACAATGTAATCTTAGCTAAATTGGTAGCATGAGTTCCTATCAGTCCACAGATGACTGGTTCAATTCTCATTCGAACCAATTTTTTTTAAGTCTCTTTTTGACTCATAAATTGTATTAAAATAAGATAGTTTTTATTCTTAGATCTGTATATAAAACATACTTGGTAGTTGAGGGAGGATATGTAGATTATCGTGTTAAATTATTGTTACTGTGACAAACATATGAATTAACAACCCTGGTGCATTATTGTTACTGTGACAAACATTGAATTAACAACCCTGGTGCATTATTGTTACGTGACAAACATTGAATAACAACCCTGGTGCATTATTGTTACTGTGACAAACATTGAATTAACAACCCTGGTGCATTATTGTTACTGTGACAAACATTGAATTAACAACCCTGGTGCATTATTGTTACTGTGACAAACATTGAATTAACAACCCTGGTGCATTATTGTTACTGTAACAAACATTGAATTAACAACCCTGGTGCATTATTGTTACTGTAACAAACATTGAATTAACAACCCTCGTGCATTATTGTTACTGTAACAAACATATGAATTAACAACCCTCGTGCATTATTGTTACAGCAACAAACATTGAATTAACAAACCCCGCGTAGTAATAACTGATCATAAAACAAACACTAAGGGATGTTGTTTGGTTTCAAAATAACAGCAATTATTTGTTTGACGTTTAGAATTAAAACACCGCGGAAGATATTTTATTTATTAATCCCAGCTCGATACTCGTGGTAAAGTATCCAAGGTTTGACTCCTCCCTACATTTCTGGGTCGAACCTTGTTGAAATATTGAAACACCCGACAGCCACCACTTACAGATGGTCGGTCCGAAGGACATCCTGAATAATTGACTCACCCTCCGTGCCGCGGAGGAAAGGGCGTTACTTGGTTCGATTCCTGGAAAGTTGCGGCTATATGGCGTTATTGACGAGACGAGAATGACTTTAGAGAAAACTTAATCAAGTTTCAGTTTTTCCACGTTTAGTTTACGAGACAACGGACCACGTCACAGGAAAATGCAATCCTAGACCAAGTTTTTCAAGGTCACTTTGTAAATAGCGCTTCCTTTAACGGGCCGTGACCATTTCTTGACACAGTTTGTTATCAAGAATGGAACAAGGAACAAATGACGAGGCTTTCTACAAGTAAATCAAATTAAACACATTTTACAAGAAATTATTAAATTTCTAAAATATCTTACTCTTGTGAAGTCTGGGATTATATTCCTCATTTTATAAACATACTTTATCATGTTTTAAAATTAATTTTCGGCGACCTGGCGGTCTAGGGGTAAGGTGTCAGACTTCTATGCTGGCGGCCGGGGTTCAATCCTCGGTCCCGGCACAGATTTATCTGATTTCCAAACCCTTCCTTCACCTCTGACAAGACATCTTGTGAATGTGTGGAATTCCAGGCCTCCACCGTGGTTCGGATTCCACGTTAAACTGTAGGTCCTTCATTTCATCTCACAATCACCCTACCATTACACATTAGCGTAAGTGCGTATAACCCGAACGGGTAGTAAGACGCGGTGCTAATAATAATAATAATAATAATAATAATAATAATAAAATAAATTTCAAATTGATTTTCTTTTTACCCGCTTCGGTGGTGGCCAAATGTTTTGAGGGTGGCTCTTCCTAAATGGATTTTACACTCTCCCTCAACGTAAATGCGGGTTCGCTTTCTCTAAATTCAACCTTTCTCATTCTTAACACATTATGTTAATCAATGTGTACTTTGCGTTTACAGAACAATCTCTGATAACCGAAATAAAGGGGAGTGAGCTTGTTTGGGAATACTTAGCACTGCGTCTTACTACCCGTTCGGGTTATACTCTAATTTACTATCTACACTAATGGGTTAGGAATTGAGAAGTTTGAATGTAAAGGAAGTGAACCCGAATTAGCGTGGAGAGAGAGTGAGAAACACTTTAGGAAAAACCACCCCCAGTTCACTCGACCGAGATTCGAACCTCGATCTCCCCGTTCTCGACATTCTAGCACAACATGACTTTAGCGCGTATTCACGGGGGGAGGGGGTCAAAGGGTCAGTTGACCTCCCTGTGAAGGCTATAAAATTAATACAAACATTAAAATGAAAGTTCAAATTTTAGAAATAAAATACAACATAAATTATACATTTTTTAAAAATCTTTTTACGCGCAGACACAACACTTTTGCCACACGTGCGTTATTCGTCCACGTTTATTCAATGTTCTATATGACTCACGCAAGTGTGGACAAAATATTGGTTTCCGTGCACTAATATTGGTTTCCATGCACTAATATTGGTTTCCATCCACTAATATTGGTTGTGCGTAGCGAGTAACGAACATTGTTCCGCGTAGAGACGGTCAAGTCCGTTCAGCGTAGGAATTGTTTTCTGAAAGGCCTTTTTCCCTGCCAGAAATCTATTATATAGTAGGATATTGGTAGGAAAAAATACCTTTCAGAGAATAATTCCTACCGTGAATGGAGAATAGACCACCACACATCAAAGAAGACTAATAATCGCCTGAGAGCAGTTCATCCATGAATACCGAATATAGAGTATGTGTGGACAGCAGGAGGGGTGGAACTGTGGGGGACTCTACCCCCTGGAAATAATCTCCTCTGCAGATATATCCCCCCCTCAGGTATATTTCAAATCCTCTGATGATATTATCAAACATGAAGCTGAAAGATGGCCTTAAATCAAACTCCAAATGACTTTAAAAGCATTCTATTATCAAAAATTGGCCGTAGAAGACCGCTTCAAAGAACTAATAGACTAGAGGCATCTAACTTGAAGAAAGCTCCAAATATCTTCCCAAGGTCATCCAAATTTCAAAGATGTTTAGGGGAGGACAGCACCAAATAGCGTTTATATGCATGTCATTTTGAAGAATTTTCAGGCAAGAATCGCCCCAAATAGCTTAGTTTCTGAAATAATTCAACTTTCAAAATTTGGTCGGTGGAAGACCACTTCAAAGACTATCTTTTTGAGATATCGTAAAAAATTAAGGTGACAATCACTCTAAATAGCTTCGAGGGGCATTCAAATTTCAAAAATGTCTAGGTTAGGAACACTTTAAATGACTTATAAAAGAATCTAATTTAAAAAAAGGCTAAGATTACTTAAAGCTTCTAGAGTGAACCATATATTTTTTAAATGTTAGAGGACCACTCCAAATAGTTTATTATAAAAACTATCTGATTTTAAAAAATTGGAGAAGATGACAACGGTTTAAAACATATATAAGATCAAATATGAATGAGAAATTATTAAACGGCTTTAAACAGAAATCTAACATTGTAAGTAGCTATGTTTTTTTATAATTATGACCCTCTCGTTTATTTAAAAAGTCATGGATGAAGTTCATTTTTCTTTAAAGTATTGTATGTAAAATATCCTTTTAATACCTCATCCATGGACAGTCACCTGCTTTTCAGAAATATTGTCCAAGTATAGCTTTTCAAAACAATTTTTTTTTTCCTTTAAATGATCAACTCCGTAGTATTTATCAAAATCTTGTGATTCGCTGGCTCCCTCTATCCAATAGGAAGCTAGCCTTCCCAACACCTGTCACCAGGACTATTTCTATTGGTTGGTTTTAACATCGGATGACAAGAGGGCCAAGAGGCAAGGGGTAGGTCGTATATAAACCGCTTGCGCGTATGAATACACACAGTGCCGGTAGCTTAAATCCATAAAGTACGTTAAATATGTAATAAAGAATATAACATTACATAGTACACGGAACTTTCACATGAAGAGAAACATTCCGTAAATCATGTAATTTTATATATAATCATAATCTTCAATACGAAAATAAAATCATCTAAATAAAATGTGTGCAACAGCAAAAGTCTTTTAAATTTTATAATTATAAGTATCGAAAATACTAAGATCACATAACTGCGAGCAAGTGCTCAATTACAGGGTAATATCTCATTAATTATAAATCCGTATCGTCTTAATTGGTGCCGTATCGCGGGCCCGTAACGTCATAACATAACCTCCCTATGAAAATGATATGGATCCGCCCCTGCTAACCACGCCACCGAGGGGAGTATCTCTCTGAAGAGTTGCGAGGTAAAGAAATTATAAATTACTTAACATACATAGTTACAGAAGTGTATTTTGTGTATGTAGTGCATACAGTATTCAATATAACAAGCTTAAATACGCCGAATATATTTATCATATTTTCTTCTTAAAAAAAAAGTACAAAATCTAGTTCGTCTTTTTTCTTCTTCCTGAATTGTATATCTTAACATAAAGACGTAAAGCCGTCGGTCCTATGTCTATTGTGGCGTGTAAAATAACCCTCGAAGGTATGTGGAAATACCTCTCCCGTCAAAATTGGTAATACCTTTCATGCTCGCTCTTAGAAAATTCTCGTGTGTCTGTTCAGAAAGTGCAGAATAAATAACTAAAATAAATAAAACTTTCTCTTCAAAATAATGAAGATCATGTGAAATAATGTTTTGCATATTCTATTACAGTATAGCTAATTTCTTTCTTATGATGCATTCATCCTATTGCTTATTTGTGTTTGTGTGGGTTATGGGGGAATGAGGGGTAGTTAACTAAAAAAAGCATTATCAGGGCTTGTACCGTCCCCCCCCCCCCCCCCCCTCCACACTTACCAAAGATTGTCACCCTACTGCGGATATTGTGAGTTTTCGCTGCTCCTGACGCAAGCAATCCGCACCACACTTGACTCCCCGGGCGTTGCTGTCCACTCACTTTCTCTGACCTACTGTTATCAGTAACAGTGGTCCTTGTACGGCAGGAAGGACTCTTGAAACTACGGGCGGTGTCACGTGGACAGAATGTAGCAGACATCATTCGGCTGAACATAAGTACAGTATGCCAATTATTAGTGAGAGGGAGAGAAGGTTAGGTTAGGTTAGTTTAGGTGTGCCCAGTCCACCCCGGGAGGGAAAAGCATGGTGCAAATTTTACTCTCCCCAGATGCTTTTTCACTCCCTCAACACAAATGCGGGCACACTTCATCTCAATCATATCTACCTCATCCATAACACACTATCTTAATAAGTGCATTTATTATGCGTACAACCTGAACGGGTGGTAAGACGTGGTGACGGATAAAAAATATTCTCCGTATGGCGACATGAATAAAAAACACTCTATTGTCCTTATTTTGATCTCAGCTAAAACCAGAGTGATTTATTATCCAGGTAAGTGAATTGTATCACTTTTCCCCCCCATAATGCCAAGGTGTTATCAGGCCTGATAGCGCCTATTGACTCAGAATATATCTGCTCATAGCTTGTCGTGATTGTCAATAGTCTTATAGAGCTCCGAGATAACGCAGGCCGGATCTTAAAAAGAGTCCTTTCATGCACTGCGCTCGTGTCGTCGTAAGACTGACGGCAGGATATTTCGCCGTGTTCTAAAATATGTCGCAGCGTCCCTTTTGGCCGATAGCCCCAGTGATGCCGGTCGCAAACATTCTCTCATGATCATATACTATTTTCATTAGGCGTGGAAATGCAGAGCCGTGGTAACAAACGGTTATCTTAGGGAATTTCTATTGTTTTGCAATTTTCCTTTCGGAAACGATTTGTTCAGTAACAGAAGCATGTTTATTAAGTTATCCTTTATATATACACACCACCTCTATGATTTTAACAATGATCAAATATCGATAAAATTGACATTTTTCAATAGAAAACTGTCGGCCTCATAACATAAAATAAGAAAATGTAACAATTAATAAACATCGATACATTATCTTAGAAGGGGTGTTGAAAATATTACTGTAATAAACTCATTCGTTCTCGAGAAAACTGATATTTCCAACCGTATGATTTTTCCGCAAGACTTGTTCGGTAGCTAGCGTCATCTACGGTTTCCGTGATCCGTCTGTTCTTGTTGGCGCGGAAGGATACTTTGGTCGACCGTGAAGCCACGCCACGCCTTTCACCCACCACCATCCCACAAAATAGGTTTTAGACTTGCACTCGAATATATATATGTGTGTAACATACATACATACATATATATATGTGTATACATACATATATATGTGTGCATATATATATATATATATATATACACACACACACACACACACACACGTGAAATTAGATTTAGTAATGTTTCTATATTTAAGATGGCTAATAAAATTATTTTTTTAAAAAATTAGACTGTATGAGGAGGGGTGTTTATTATTGAAACAAGGTGTACAGTCTAGATGAAACAAAGTTGGCCGCCTTTTTGTCTTTTCTCCAACCGATGACATGAAACACCGCGTTTGCATAAATGGTGTGGTATTTTTTTTGCATATAGCTTAGTGTACTTTCAAGACGTAGGGGGTCCGCCGTTCTCTGGACCACGACGGCATGTTTTTCAGAACGCGGCAGTAAATTTTACAGCCACGTTTGCATAAATTGAACCACTGCTCCGTGTGTATTTGTAGAGCACGGCGACCCTCAGCGCGGTGCTTAAAGGACTCTTAGTCGCCTTTGTGTTGGCGAGTGGCGATATTACAATAACAGGCCTCGTGGTGTGGTGGACAGTGCACCTGGTCACGAGTCTAGGAGGCCTGGGTTCGATTTCCGGCTCGTACCAGGGTAATTTTCCCGAAAAGGAACTTATCCCAACGGTCACCCGGGTTTTGTTAGTTAGGCTTAATTTAGATTGTGGTTTCACACCCTCATACTAACTTTAACCCCCATACTCGCTATCACCCTCATACTCACTATCTCATGGAAAGGTTGTACTATCAGTACATTAGTACGTCCCCTGACAACGGTACATTAGTACTGGCTGATCTTTACACTACAGGCCTACGAGTGATGTAACCCAGACGTACAATATTATATAGGGCCTATATTTCTTTTATTAAAGAAAAATATTAATTTTATTAAATTACATTACATAAGAGTTGACGCCACCTTTGATAAGATGTGTTTTTCATTTAATCACATTTTCTTCAAAGTTTGTACAATATAGGGGATTACAAAAATGGACGCCAATAATGTTAAAAAATATTTACTAATGAGCCATGCAACTTAAGTTTGGTAAGCAAGCCGCGTTGTTAATTAGAGAATAAACACACTTATGCAATGGTCTAAGCGCGGAGTTGGTACCTTCATACTGTGTGATTACATTTTTACTGGCTCTGTTTGTTTAATGTGTTGATACAACCTTAGGGCCTAAAGCAGGGATGATAAAGCTATGGCAAGCGTGCCACCCAGTAGCACTCGGGGAAACAAATGAACCAAAATGTTTTCTTTCTATCGTGGTATACTTTTCGGAGTCAATAGTATTTTGACAGCCATGTCATGTCTCAATGAATTTTATTTTAAAGTCAACGGTTACAAATCGTCTTGGCTCGTACTTAAGTGCGTCTTATGTTCTGTTGGGTGCGGCTTGTGTTTTCTAGTTGGAGTGCGGCTTGTGTTCTGTTGGGTGCGGCTTGTGTTTTTCGTGTTCTGTGGTGCGGCTTGTGTTCTGTTGGGTGCGTCTTGTGTTCTGTTGGGTGCGGCTTGTGTTCTGTTGGGTGCGTCTAGTCTGTTAGGCGCTGTGTCTGTTGGTGCGGCTTGTGTTCTGTTGGGTGCGGCTTGTGTTCTGTTGGGTGCGGCTTATGTTCTGTTGGTGCGGCTTGTGTTCTGTTGAGTGCGGCTTTTTTTTAGTGCGTATTTTTTTTTTTTTTTAAGAAAACATGTTATGGAACTAAAATAGCCTAAATATCTCGGCTAGCAAAGTACAACATGTTTTAAACTAAAACAGAAAAGATTAAGTTACTTTTTGATCTGCATTTATCCTCTATTTCCTCTTAAGGCGTTACTTTCACTATTTTTACTTTAATTTAATAACATTAATATTCGCTGCTTGGATGGCCGAATGGTCTAATGCGCTATTCTCGCAGTAGATTAGACTTCCGTTGACGGGGAAATCGAGGTTTGAATCTCGGTTGGATGTACCTAGGTTTTTTTTTTTCTCCAAAAATTCTTTTCCACTCTCTCTACACAAATGCGGGTACACCTCCTAAAAATATAACGTCCATAATCCCTAAAACCGTTAGCATAATTAGTGCATAAGCGTATCAACCGAACGGGTAGTAAGACGCGGTACTAAAATAAACATATTGTGTGTCTCATTTCAAACGATCTTTATCAAACTAGGGTAACCCGGCGGTCTAGGGGTTAAGGTGTTAGACATGTGCTAGAAGTCCGGGGTTCAATCCTCGGTCCCGGCACAGATTTATCTGATTACCAAACCCTTCCTTCACCTCTGACAAGACGTTATATCACAACTTGTGAATGTGTGATAATCCAGGCTCCACCGTTGTTCGGATTTCCACGTTAAACTGTAGGACCTCCATTTCATCTCACAATCACCCTACCATTACACATTAGCGTAAGTGCGTATAACCCGAACGGGTAATAAGACGCGGTGCAAATAAAATAATAATAATAATAATAAAATAATAAAATAAATATAATAATAAAATATAAATTAGCCCATATGCCGAGAATGTCAAAGTTGTGGTTGACCTATCAACACACAGTAATGAGACGGAGTTGAGCGGGTTGCCTAATATAGGGGTATGTTGGCTCGCCTTTCATAGATTATGATTTAATCTGCAATTTTAGTAGGCTATATGCTAATTTTTCCAAGTTTTTAAATATTTTGTGTTTGGAATCTTCTTGTGTCTTTTGTATGTATTTATCATGCATTTGTGTTTTTATATAGCATATATAAAATGCGTGTGTTTTTTGTTGCATATTCTGATGTTATCGTTTTATTGTGTATCAGCTGCCCTAGATACTCATGAAAATGGTTCATACTAATTTTTTTTTAGATATCCTTAGAACTTCGAATTAAAAAAAGTTCGACTGTATATTATTTTATAAGAAATTTCTGATGAATAGTTCTCTGATAAAACATATTTTATAAAACAGATATGAAAGTGTAATACTGCCCTCGGTTAATTCTCTCAAGTCGAGCTCAGGTAGCTATCTTGAAAGCGAACAGGAACAAAATTTAAAAATAATTAAACATTTCTTGTTACCATTAAACAGCTTCATTACCGATAACCTAAGTAGGGTGTTAGGCAATATTGCGGGCCCCCCTAATCTTCCCCGCCATACCAGTGGTTATAAAAAAACCTTCGCACTCATTTCTAGTACTCTACGTAAAACCTTTCCATATTAATAAAACATATGTTTAGTCGGACACTATTAGAAAAAAAAAAAGGTGTTTTCGCAAATTGTGGCTAGAGATTTTTTTTTTTAATATTGTGTGATAATACAATTAAATAATACAACTTAAAAATTTAGAATTGTTTCGTGGACCACAGGTTGGGAACCTCTATTTTAGTCGATAGAGATTTGGGTCCTACTATGAAAATACTACCCCAATGTTTACTTTGCTCTGTTGGGCACCACAAGTTGGTAGTCCTGCTAATATTCTGGAGGTTGTATTTATATTGCAACAGTCCAATTTACATTTTTGTTTTATTTAGCAACGCATCTTATTATCCGTTCGGTTTATAAGCTTATGCACCAGTTAGTAATCACGCTGATGGTTTTAGGGATTAGTAAGTTATATTTAGAGGAAATGTACCCGCATTGGCGCTGCGGTAGAGTGAAAAACCACCCTCAGTACGCCTGACTGATATTCGAACCTCGATCTCCTCGTCATCGGCAGTCAAGTATATTGCGAGAGCGACACCTTAGACCATGCGGCCACTGAAGCTGAACCAAGTATCGCTTCAATACAAACATAGTTTCCGGAACACTGTGTGAGTACATCCGGGGGGAGCGATTGAAACAACACCTTAGTGCACTCGTCGGAGTTCAAACTTCAACCTATTACGTAGATGGTCTGTTGATGATCAAGGGTCACAATAACCCTTACAAATTTTATTTCTAATCCTGTTGTGTTCTATAAAAGTTACATTTATTAGACTATTCGAGAAAGTCTTGGTGATGAAATAATAATTTTGCAATCATTCAGTAAGTCCCAGGTTTAATAACCTCGATAAATTAAGTCCAAGCCAAATACACTTCACGGGATACAACTAAATGCAATAATTTGTTATATTCATTTCTTTCCAATCATTGAATAAAGACCCGCCTCGGTGGCGTAGTTGGCTAACGCGCTAGTCGTGTTGAGCTCGACTGCTGAGGACGGGAGTTCGAGGTTCGAATCTCGGTCAGGTGAACTGGGGGGAGGGGTTCCTAAATGGTTTTCCACTCTCCCTCCACGCAAATGTGGGTTCACTTCCTCTAATTAAACCTACCTAATTTCTAATCCATTAGCGTAATTAGTACTTAAAGCGTATAACCGAATGGTAGTAATACGCGGTGCTAAATAATAATAATAATCTAAATGATAAATAAAGTAATTCTAAATTATATAAATTATACCCCAAAGGTTTTGAACCAAGAATATTCTTATGTTCCTCGAGTATCTGTTACTAAAGATAGAACTACAAAGAGTTGGAGAGCCCCTCTACTACAAAGAGTTGGAGAGTCCCGCTACTACAAAGAGTTGGAGAACCTCCTCTACTACAAAGAGTTGAGAACCTCCGCTACTACAAAGAGTTGGAGAACCCCGCTACTACAAAAGTTGGAGAGTCCCCGCTACTACAAAGAGTTGGAGGTCCCGCTACTACAAAGAGTTGGAGAGTCCCCGCTACTACAAAGAGTTGGAGAACCCCCGCTACTACAAAGAGTTGGAGAGTCCCCGCTACTACAGAGAGTTGGAGGCCCCCGCTACTACAAAGAGTTGGAGAACCCCGCTACTACAAAGAGTTGGAGAACCCCGCTACTACAAAGAGTTGGAGACCCCCGCTACTACAAAGAGTTGGAGAACCCCCGCTACTACAAAGAGTTGGAGAACCCCGCTACTACAAAGAGTTGGAGAGACCTCCTCTACTACAAAGAGTTGGAGAGTCCCCGCTACTACAAAGAGTTGGAGAACCCCCGCTACTACAAAGAGTTGGAGAACCTCCCCTACTACAAAGAGTTGGAGAGACCCCCGCTACTACAAAGAGTTGGAGAGTCCCCGCTACTACAAAGAGTTGGAGACCTCCTCTACTACAAAGAGTTGGAGAACCTCCGCTACTACAAAGAGTTGGAGAACCCCCGCTACTACAAAGAGTTGGAGACCCCCGCTACTACAAAGAGTTGGAGAATCCCCGCTACTACAAAGAGTTGGAGAACCCCGCTACTACAAAGAGTTGGAGAACCCCGCTACTACAAAGAGTTGGAGAGTCCCCGCTACTACAAAGAGTTGGAGAGCCCCCTCTACTACAAAGAGTTGGAGAGTCCCCGCTACTACAAAGAGTTGGAGAACCTCCGCTACTACAAAGAGTTGGAGAACCCCGCTACTACAAAGAGTTGGAGAGTCCCCGCTACTACAAAGAGTTGGAGAGTCCCCGCTACTACAAAGAGTTGGAGACCCCGCTACTACAAAGAGTTGGAGAGTCCCCGTACTACAAAGAGTTGGAGACCCCGCTACTACAAAGAGTTGGAGAGTCCCCGCTACTACAAAGAGTTGGAGAGTCCCCGCTACTACAAAGAGTTGGAGAGTCCCCGCTACTACAAAGAGTTGGAGAACCTCCTCTACTACAAAGAGTTGGAGAACCCCCGCTACTACAAAGAGTTGGAGAACCCCCGCTACTACAAAGAGTTGGAAACCCCCGCTACTACAAAGAGGTGGAGAACCCCGCTACTAACAAATTATTGGAGATCCCGCTACTACAAAGAGTTGGAGAGTCCCCGCTACTACAAAGAGTTGGAGAGCCCCCGCTACTACAAAGAGTTGGAGAATCCCCGCTACTACAAAGAGTTGGAGAGTCCCCGCTACTACAAAGAGTTGGAGTGTCCCCGCTACTACAAAGAGTTGGAGAGTCCCCGCTACTACAAAGAGTTGGAGAACCTCCTCTACTACAAAGAGTTGGAGAACCCCCGCTACTACAAAGAGTTGGAGAGTCCCCGCTACTACAAAGAGTTGGAGAACCCCCGCTACTACAAAGAGTTGGAGAGTCCCCGCTACTACAAAGAGTTGGAGAACCCCCGCTACTACAAAGAGTTGGAGAACCTCCTCTACTACAAAGAGTTGGAGAACCCCCGCTACTACAAAGAGTTGGAGAGTCCCCGCTACTACAAAGAGTTGGAGAACCCCCGCTACTACAAAGAGTTGGAGAACCCCCGCTACTACAAAGAGTTGGAGAGTCCCCGCTACTACAAAGAGTTGGAGAGCCTCCTCTACTACAAAGAGTTGGAGAGCCCCCGCTACTACAAAGAGTTGGAGAGCCCCCGGAGCGCTCACCCTTGCAAGTTAACATTTCGGCTCCAATTTGTTCCGCATGAGGGCAGGCAGGCGTACAGTTGGAAAACAAACAAGAGAGAATCAGGTAGAGAGTGGAGCGACACTGTCAGCGTCTCAATACCTGTCCAGTTTACAAGTATACCAATGGGGGGGAAAGGTGAATAAAGGATCATTCTATTGGTGATCTACCAGCGTTTGCTTGGAAGGAGAGAGGGAAACCATTTAGGAAAAACCACCCTCATCAGACTCGACCGGGATTCGTCCCCCGATCACTTCTCAAGCAACCCGGCGTAGTGCGCGTGGGACCACAAAGTCCCCGGGCTCGGGACCACTGGGGGAAATGTCAGGGTGACATTACCGGAACTGAACGAACAGAGCAATTTCCCGCTCATGTTGAACTTTACAAATACCACACTCTCTATGTTTATCAGGGATACCAACCTGCCCCCCCCCCTCCCACCAAGGACACAAATACGGTACCATTTTCATAGGAAGGGCCGTTTATAAAGCGCAAAGACATATTTTATGGTCAACATTGATAACATGTTATTATATTACTATTGTTATTTTCTATGTATTGAGGGGTGATTGACCACGTGAGAACAAGATAATGACATCGCTGTTTCCCAATAGTAACCATTCTGTTACCTCAGAGATGATATCCAGTGTAGATGGCTATTCGTAGGATAAGCGGGCTGTAGCTCTGCGAGTACCGTAGGGGCAGCACAAAGATCAAGTTGATAGAATACAACACAAGAAACTTTATAGTGAGATGAAGAAGATAGAGAACAGTTGTCAGATAGCACGTGTGTGGTCCACACATGTGATCTTCTATCTACACACATATCTGTATGTCCCGGTAGTATCCACTAGGCGCAGCTACTTGCCCTTGCTCATTGGACGACTCTTGCCATCACTCTTACTGGGATGGAGGTCCCCCCTCTACCGCGGGTTTCATTAATTAAATTTAAAAAAATTAAAATTATGAGGATCAAACGTGATTGTATTTGCAGTGACATATTTCTCTCCCACTGTGTGCGCTGTTGGTGGAGCTGTGATAGTTAGGGGAGGGGGTTTGACTCCCCCCTACATACTATTTTATGTATTTATGTGTTTGAATGTAATGGTCTAGTGGTCAGCTCCTGGCTACAGATCCAGAGATTCCGTGTTCGATCCCCGGTGCTTTCAGATTTATCTGTGTAAGCAGTGGTTCTAGAACGAGGTCAAACTCAAGCCTCGTGTGGACATATGAACTAATTGAATGGAAAAGTAGTGGCTCTGGTCTGGAAAACTAAGATTAACGGCCGGTGTGTGGTTTTTTTTAACACTGCGTTTTGCTACCCGTTCGGGTTATACGCTTATGTACTAATTACGATAATGGTTTTAGGAATTATTAAGGTTATATTTAGAGTAAGTGTACACGCATTTGATTGGAGGGAGAGAAGAAAACTTCTCGAAAAAAACCTCAGTACACCGGACTGAGATTTCAACCTCGATGATCGGTAGTCTAGTCTACTGTGAGAGTAGCGCGTTAGACCATGCAGCCAGCCAATCGGGTCGGAGGGTTAGTTGTGCTGATCACATGACACCGTATATCCGCAGAAATGACCACTGTCTTCACCAACAGACGGCAGCTGGAATGGTTCGCTTATGGGGCTGACCATGGAGTGTATATTATGAAATAGACTTTGGTTGCCGCATCTCCCAAATCCCAACCTAGCGCCTTCACCTACTTACCAGACCGCGAGCCGAGAGTTTTATCTCGTACCTGTGAGCGCCGTCTGCTCCCATAAGAAACATCTATCTATCTAATCCATCCTCAGTGGAAGAACTAGATGGCATGTTACTGTATCTGTGAGAACAATGGATGACTCGGAGGATTGTCGTCCTTGAGATAGCTGACCTCTTACGTCACACGCACGTTAGTTGATAAGGTGTTTAATGACCCGACTTAATCTCAGTCAACAGTTTCCAGACACTGATGTAGCTGTGCTCTTCTTTACACGACTTACAAGCTCGACTTTATGGACCAGACAGTCGCACACTTGAAGCATGTAGGTACAAAGTCAGAGAAATGCTCCAAACAATTTAAAAAAAAAAAAAAATCCCTCCAAAAACACTATTGGCTATAGTTATTTAACGTGCACTTTCTGAACCGACTGATTGTATACGTACAAGATAAATTTCTATGAGCGAGAGTGAAAGGGCCTACCAATTTCTCCAGGAAAGGTATTTTCACATAGCTACCTTCCAGGTTTATTTTGCATGCCACAAAGGACACGGGACTAACGACTCGAGAATAATCCGTCGACCCAGGCTGGGTTTGAACCCACGAATATCTGGTCCTGAGGCGAGCACTTTACAGCGAGACCACCCAGTTCGGCTGTGTTCTTACTACATCATTCATCATCAATCATCATCTGTTTCCAGCCCGTGGCTGGGTCAGTTTAACAAAATATCTCCAATTTCCTCTGTCCTTCATCCATTCTTATCCTTTCACTTGTACACTTTATGTTATCTGCTCCTTTCATCTCTTTCTTCGTCTCCCTTGCGTTATTTTCCCTTCATAGGCCTACTTCATTACAATCAACATCTTTGTTATTCTCTCATTTTCTATTCTCACTTTCATGTCCGTGCCATCTGTCCTACTTCCTCTACTATCTCACTTCCTGTACCTCAACTCTTCCCTGGATAACTTCATTCCCATGTCCTCCACTTTCCTGTCTCTTACACTCATATGTCCATGTTTCTGCTGCATGTGTGACACTGGGTACAAATACGCCCTGTACAACACTTCAAGGACACTTCTCTTCTCAGCTCTACTCTTTCAATACATCTCAAGTGAGTACCGGCGCACTGATGCAGTCGAGGAAAGACGTGTTTTGCGGCAACACTCAGAATAAAATGGAGCGGAAACAATAAAACACTTTATTTTATTACGAACAATATAGGAAGAAGAATATTTTTTGGGGTGATCGATCCACCTCCTTTCTCTAAATAAGTTCATCTGTCACCACCGTTTCTGTCGTCTGCCCCCCCCCCCCCTCCCCAAAATAGCATTATCACAATTAAAGAAACGCTGCACTCGCGACTTGTAGGTCCGAATTTTGGATAGAAATGAGGGAAAAAAACCGGAGCACTGTCGAGACGAGCATTCGAAAAGATACCCGCCTCGGTGGCGTAGTTGGTTAACGGCGCTTGTCGTGTTGAGCTCGACTTCTGAGGACGGGGGGATCGAGGTTCGAATATCGGTCGGGTGAACTGAGGGTGGTTTTTCCTAAATGGTTTTCCACTCTCCCTCCACGCAAATGCGGGTTCACTTCCTCTAATTCAACCTTCCCAATTCCTAATTCATCAGCGTAATTATTACTTAAAGTGTATAACCGAATGGGTAGTAAGACGCGGTGTTAAATAATAAACATTCGAAGAGATCATTTGCCGCGTTCATTTAAAAAACAAATTGGCTGCCAATTGGTTATAACAAGATACAAATGTGAATATAATACGTTTTAATTTATTATTTCATTCACTGTAAGAGCTCGCGTCGCACAACCGCGAAACAAAGGACATAATATTTTTATTAATATATTTAGTTGTTTCAAAATGCCAATGTACAGTGATCCTTATGGAGGTATTGTTAGAACTGTTTGATAATTTGATAACAATTATATGGTGTTACTAATCAAATAACAATTATTTCTAAATAGGCTGACATTAGTCACTTTCTGCTCTCTGACAAGCCTTCCAACCATGGACCATGGATACCTTATATCTAGACATTGCAAAAACTTCTACTTCCTCGCTTCGATGGTCGAACGGACCAAGGTGTCACTCACGCAATAGACTGGACTGCCGATTACGGGGAGATTTTAATTCGAATCCCGATCGGGTGTACTTAGGGTGGTTTTATTCCCCCTACTATACCTAAACGCAAATGGTGGTACACTTAATCTAAATTCAACTTTCCTTATCCTTAAAACATATCGACGTAATCAATACATGTGCTAATAACTCGAGTAGGTAGTAAGAGGCGGTCAAACAAACAAACAAACAAACGAGTATAGTAGACATGTCAAAGTGAACTACCGTTGTGGGACGAGACACGAAGCCCATGGCACACGATGCTCTTTCGATCAATAGCCCCCCCTTTCCCCTCCCGTTGTAAAATGCAATATTGTCTCACCAGCTTGTGTGACCGTGTGGTCTTCCTTAAATGGTTTCCCACACAAATGCGGGTACACTTCCTATAAATATAACCTGCCTCATCCCTAAAACTATTAGCGTAATTAGTACATAAGAGTAATACCTGAACTGGTAGTAAGTAACACACGGTGCTAAAGCTCGTGTATATATATATATTGCATGACCCCATTCCCACGAGAAACTTGGGGCGGAACCTTTAAACACTCCCTTTCTTTGTGAGGTACCGGGTTTGACCTCGGCTGTGGCTGTCATTGAATTGAAAACGATTGGAAAAAATATATAGTTCTAATAACGTTTTGAACTTTCTTTGTGAGATTGGCTTTTTTGTATCAAAAATATTCTCCGACTTAGCGCGTTTGCGCTCTTTCATGACTGGAAAAGTTGAGATTTCCTTTTTGGTATTCAAAAATCTTCTCCGACTTAGTGCGTTTGCGCTCTTTCATGACTGGAAAGCCGGTGTTCGAATTCCCGCCGGTTTTGCCATATTCTCTCCTTGCTAATGGCGATGCATTTCTTCAGAGCTACTCTATTCATTTTTAGCCCTTTTTTTTCTTTACAAAATTAACTGTTAAATCCTTAGTGATTGATATATTATTTAAATTAGGAAATATTGTCACCGCAACAAATTAGATTGGTTTTAAATTAAAATTATTTTTTAATATAAATTATGTTTCGTGTGTTTTTGCTAGTCTTGGTAAAAACAGAAAATAATGTGAAGACTATGAAAAAATATATTTAAAAAAATAATTCTACATTTGTTCTGTTCATAAATGTCTGAAGTGGTTTTTTTTTATAACATTAGCCAAAATATTTTGTTTTTATTATAACAGTTTGTTGTTAGCACCTTTCGCTCTCTCGTAACTCATTTCGCGTCTATCAATCTGTCGGGGAACTCCACACACATTTACAATAATTGAATGAAACGTAGGGTATAGTTTTAGAAGAAATGCACTCGCACTTACGTGGAGGAAGAGTGATACATCTTATCGGCAAAACTCCTCCCCCTACCAAGTTCTTAGTTCGATGACGATTGGAAAGAATCTTTTTGACAGTTATATATTTATACGTCGATTCATATGTTAAGCAGTTGTCGGTAGTGATAAATATGATCAATGCCAGTAAATATTGTCGATGTTGGTCGAAATTAATGTGTTTTTATTAATTTTCTAAGGTCGATTCTACGCTAGCGATCAAAACGCGACTGTTAAACAGCCATCAAAACGCAACTGATTCTCTACCGCGGTTGTTGCTTCCACTTGTGCAGAATGGTTTAAAATTTTTGTATTGCGGGACTTATTTTGTTGGAGGAAATTCGCAACAAAAAAAAAACACTCGTCAAAAGAGACGTGGGTGGACTCGCCCCACATTTTTTCATATTATGTTAGTGAATCACAGAATGTACCCAGAGAAGTTATTTTTGTACCATAGAATGTCCGCGGTTTCATTTGATGAAGTAGTGAATGGAAATATTGCCAACTGTGATACCATCTTGAGGAAGAGTATTTACTATTCCTGCTGAAAGACTTTTTGTGACATTGAGACACTACTGCTTGTTGTGACATTGAGACACTACTGCTTGTTGTGACATTGAGACACTACTGCTTGTTGTGACATTGAGACACTACTGCTTGTTGTGACATTGAGACACTACTGCTTGTTGTGACATTGAGACACTACTGCTTGTTGTGACATTGAGGCACTACTGCTTGTTGTGACATTGAGACACTACTGCTTGTTGTGACATTGAGACACTACTGCTGTTAACGCCTGGTGTAGTTATATCTACGTTTCTACAGCTCGGCGACCCGCCTCGGTGGCGTAGTTGGCTAACGCGCCAGTCGTGTTGAGCTCGAATGCCGAGGACGGGAGATCGAGGTTCGAATCTCGGCTGGGTGAACTGGGGTGGTTTTTCCTAAATGGTTTTCCACTCTCCCTCCATGCTAATGCGGGTTCACTTCCTCTTATTCAACCTTCCCAATTCCTAATCCATTAGCGTAATTAATACTTAAAGCGTATAACCCGAACGGGTAGTAAGACGCGGTGCTAATATTATTATATTATTATTATTATTATTATTATTATTATTATTATTATTATTATTATTATTATTATTTACAGCTTGGCGGTTTTAACGCCTCCATAGGTAGCGGTCAAAACGCTGGTCTAGACGAAAACTTTTCTTCTAACTTGGGTTTCATTTAAAGGCGCGGTTGCCAGCGTTTTAACCGCTAGTCTAGAATAGGCCTTTCTTTTGAAAACAGGACTGTCGTTTTTCTAGGCGAATGTTGAGTGATTCTCTTAAAATTCACCTCTCCCATCCTGTGCAAATGTCAAGTTGTGGAAGCTGTTAATATGTTAACAATTTCATTGTTTTTGTTTATTTTCTTATCCTTAAAAGTAAATCAGTCGTCGGGTTTGTTTGTCGGAACCCGTTCTTACATTACAATGACCACTCACTACACTACCGTCTCGAGTCCTCCGCGCGCATGCGCAGTCTCTTGTTTTGTTTAGTACCAGAGAGAGAGAGAGAGACACAGGTGTGCCAGTGAGAGGAGGTGGAAAGTCGCGCCGCGCCGCGCCAGTGTTGGAAAACGTCCGGCCCGAGTCGCACGCCTGCCAACTGACAATTACCGTGGAGGTTATTTTTACCGTCCTTGCGAGTTACGTGCCTGCGTTGTGTCGAGTATCTTGTGCTGTGTTCCGCGTCAACCTGCCGGGAATGTGTGCGGTGATAGCCCGGCTACTTCCACAGTTATGAATGACAACTGGAACCTCCTGGTAAGTTGGAGTGTTGCCTTCCTGATTGGAGTGTTGCCTTCCTGGTCGGAGTGTTGCCTTCCTAGCTGGAAAAGGATACCTTAAACTCCAATAAACTAGCCTGATACCCGCATCGGTGGACACGCAGACTGAATGTTAGGCCCGTCTAGTTTGTTTTCTCGGTAACTGAGAAGTCTGAGCTGACTGCTCTGGTTGTTTTCATCTTACATTGTTTACCTTTCTCTCTCCACGCAACTGCTACCTCATCAAGGTGATGCACATACCCCGTATTCTGGTAGGAAGAAACTTTTACAAAGTAAAAACATAATTTCTCGGTCAACATTGATAACATTTCACTATATTATTATTATTATTATTATTGTTGTTATTATTGATAACATCTATCAAACGTGACAGCTAAAGATCACATGACTTGATGTATGCACACGTTACAATTAATTTTTCTAGCTGTCCATTTGTGTGAAAATCGGGGAATTGGCTCCAGGCCCGAGTCCGTAACGTTTATTTACGGTGTTGTAAGGCAAATTGCGTCGTGTGACCGGAAGGGGAGGCGGCTAACTCTGCCACCGCGGGTTTGTTTGTGTTCGTGTGTGCCAGTTTCGCGGTACATGGCCACGAGTTATCGACACATGGAAACAGGACAGGGCTTTTTCTCCACCGGGGACTGATTCAACCTGCTCACTCTCACCGGGGACTGATTCGACCTGCTCACTCTCATTAGGGACTGATTCAACCTGCTCACTCTCACCGGGGACTGATTCGACCTGCTCACTCTCATTAGGGACTGATTCAACCTGCTCACTCTCACCGGGGACTGATTCAACCTGCTCACTCTCACCGGGGACTGATTCGACCTGCTCACTCTCATTAGGGACTGATTAAACCTGCTCACTCTCATTAGGGACTGATTCAACCTGCTCACTCTCACCGGGGACTGATTCAACCTGCTCACTCTCATTAGGGACTGATTCAACCTGCTCACTCTCATTAGGGACTGATTCAACCTGCTCACTCTCACCGGGACTGATTCAACCTGCTCACTCTCATTAGGGACTGATTCAACCTGCTCACTCTCACCGGGGACTGATTCAACCTTCTCACTCTCATTAGGGACTGATTCAACCTGCTCACTCTCATTAGGGACTGATTCAACCTGCTCACTCTCACCGGGGACTGATTCAACCTGCTCACTCTCATTAGGGACTGATTCAACCTGCTCACTCTCATTAGGGACTGATTCAACCTGCTCACTCTCACCGGGGACTGATTCAACCTGCTCACTCTCATTAGGGACTGATTCAACCTGCTCACTCTCATTAGGGACTGATTCAACCTGCTCACTCTCATTAGGGACTGATTCAACCGGCTCACTCTCATTAGGGACTGATTCAACCTGCTCACTCTCATTAGGGACTGATTCAACCTGCTCACTCTCACCGGGACTGATTCAACCTGCTGACTCTCATTAGGGACTGATTCAACCTGCTCACTCTCATTAGGGACTGATTCAACCTGCTCACTCTCATTAGGGACTGATTCAACCTGCTCACTCTCATTAGGGACTGATTCAACCGGCTCACTCTCATTAGGGACTGATTCAACCTGCTCACTCTCATTAGGGACTGATTCAACCTGCTCACTCTCATTAGGGACTGATTCAACCTGCTCACTCTCATTAGGGACTGATTCAACCGGCTCACTCTCATTAGGGACTGATTCAACCTGCTCACTCTCATTAGGGACTGATTCAACCTGCTCACTCTCATTAGGGACTGATTCGACCTGCTCACTCTCATTAGGGACTGATTCGACCTGCTCACTCTCATTAGGGACTGATTCAACCTGCTGATTCTCATTAGGGACTGATTCAACCTGCTCACTCTCACCGGGACGGATTCAACCTGCTCACTCTCATTAGGGACTGATTAAACCTGCTCACTCTCATTAGGGACTGATTAAACCTGCTCACTCTCATTAGGGACTGATTCAACCTGCTCACTCTCATTAGGGACTGATTCAACCTGCTCACTCTCATTAGGACTGATTAAACCTGCTCACTCTCATTAGGGACTGATTCAACCTGCTCACTCTCATTAGGGACTGATTCAACCTGCCCACTCTCATTAGGGACTGATTCAACCGGCTCACTCTCATTAGGGACTGATTCAACCTGCTCACTCTCACCGGGGACTGATTCAACCTGCTCACTCTCATTAGTGACTGATTAAACCGGCTCACTCTCATTAGGGACTGATTCAACCTGCTCACTCTCATTAGGGACTGATTCAACCTGCTCACTCTCACCGGGGACTGATTCAACCTGCTCACTCTCATTAGGGACTGATTAAACCTGCTCACTCTCATTAGGGACTGATTCAACCTGCTCACTCTCATTAGGGACTGATACACGTTCCTCAAGCCTACGATCAACGGAAGACTCCATTGAACTCCTGGAGTGCTCTCAAACCAGGATGAAGCACGTCCAGTCAATTTTATAGACTAGCCTGCTCCTCAAGCTGTGAGCTATCTTTCATACAACCCCCCACCGGCCTGGTCTGCAGCACCGCGGCCTACTACCCGCTCTGTCTATTACGATAATGTGTTAGGATTAGGAACGTTGAATTTAGAGGAAGTATTCCCACATTTGCGTGAGGAGTGAGAGTGAAACCATTTTGGTAAAACCACCCGACCAGGATCGAACCTCGGATCTCCCGCGTCATCGGCAGTCTAATCTACTGCCAGAATAACGCCTCAGACCACGTGGCCACCGAAGTGGGTTCGTATACTGTGCGTTGATTATATTAGTGAGAAAGATAGACAGAGGAAATGAACACGCATTTGCGCGGGAGTGATTCAGGAAACCAACATCCGAGCTCACCCCGCCCTTATTCAAACACCCGGAAAACACAACCAAGACGGAAACTGATGCTCTTTTTTCTTTCCTCCCGAGCAGTTGGTAGGACGGAATGGTTGGTATGACTGTGCCATTCGCGGTAATGACTGTCGCAAGGTTTCGCGTTCGGTCGCTAAACAATCCGTCCAGTGTTCTAATAGGAGAACACGTCGGCTCCAGTAATTAGCGACATTCATCAACTCGTCTGCCTCGTTCTAAACATAGGAACCAACTCTCACACGAGTCTGAACAACCACGGGGACTAAATATACTTCCGTCTATTCATACGTCAAGTCGTGGGATCTGCCTGCAACTGTCACTTTCGATAACTAGCCCTATAAAATAACAACTATTATTATTATATTGTTGACCTGGTGGTCTAGGGGTAAGGTGTCAAACTTCTGTACTGGGGTCCGGGGTTCAATCCTCGGTCCCAGCACAGATTTATCTGATTGCCAAACCCTTCCTTCACCTCTGACAAGACATCTTGTGAATGTGTGGAATACCAGGCCTCCACCGTGGTTCGGATCCCACGTTAAACTGTAGGTCCTCCATTTCATCTCACAATCACTCTACCATTACACATTAGCGTAAGTGCGTGTAACCAGAACGGGTAGTAAGACGCGGTGCTAATATTATTATTATTATTATTATTATTATTATTATTAAGTACCCGCTTCGGTGGCCGCGTGGTTTAACGCGCTATTCTCGCAGTAGACTAGACTGCCAATGCTGGGAGATTGAGGTTTGAATCTCTTGTCGGGTGTAGTGAGGGTGTTTTTCCACTCTCCCTCCACGCGAATCTGTGTACCTTTCTAAAACAATTAGCTTAATTAGTGCATACTAGTAGTAAGACGCAGAGTTAAAAAATAAAATATTTACTAAGTGTTCTGTCTTTTGACAGATCCATTGCCTTGTTTAATTTCGTCTTCCAGTATAATCTTATAAACATCTTCCTTGTTTATCTCCTGGAACTTCATCTTGTTTCCTTCTTTGAGGACATTCCTCAGTTACTTTCGTGGTCTTTCTTCTCTTTCCCACCTTGCAGTCTATGACGTCACTCAATAAGACAGTTCTTATAATGTGACCTACGCAGTCGGCCTTCCATGTCACCGTTAAAATGGCAAAATGTTTGACGCAGAGAAACGGACTCTAAAATATAACCTTTCTATGGAAATTGGGCTGTACACATACATACAACACACGACGTATAAACTAACAGACACAACATCCAGCCCCCGAGTCATTAATTCATCACTGTGAAAGGGTAAACCCACATTTCACCATTGATACATTTTTCGGCTGTGCAGAGAATCAAACCCGGCCCCCTTAGCTCAGACAGACACGCTATCAACTGAGTTAAGGTGTCCGGCCGTTATATATTAAGATGGATTAATATATTTGTATGCGGTCATAACCGTAATTAACAAATCCAATAGTTAGTCATGCTAATGGGCAATAGTAGGCCTACAGTTGTAAATATTGTACTGTTGGCAGCAATAGACCAACTAACGAGTCTATGGCGGCTGCGTTATCTGATGACTTGAGATCTTGATTGATAATAGTACTAAGCCAAAGATCCCGTGTCCAGGTGTCACTTTTCAATTTAATGAATTATATAGGTCAACACTTATATTCTTAAATCAAAATTCACTTTTTTATTTCGACAAGAGGTTCTGAAGGAGTTTACATTTCCACGGACATTTGAAAATATAGTAGGTACAGAGGAATGCAACTCATTTCTCATCAAATTGATTTAGAGTGAAGTGTTTAGTGTTTAGAAATTAGAACAGGAGGATTTGACGGGGAAATATATGCAGTCATACTAATGCCGGAATCACGAATCACCGTAACGTTAACTTAACGTGACAACTCGAACCAAACATCTCCATTATAGAGAATGTGTTATGGATCTGTGAATGTTTACATTTTTAAACTGATATTATAGATATTTATCATTAATTTTTTTGGATAAATCTAGCTTTTATATACAATATACAACACTGGTAAACAGAAAAAAAAAATTGATCTCAAACTGAAACTTATTAGTCTTGAAGTAATTAATATAAAGTATTTAAGTGTGCCTTTAGATACTACATTTTTCTTTCTTTCTTGGGGCTTATGCCAAATATATTTATATAATTTGATCAATCATTTTGACTTTTTTCAATGGCTTTTATTAACTATATATATTTCATGTTTAATAAAAGTTTTTCTATTAATACGTGGCTAAATATTAACTAACATTAACGAGCCGATTTTAGTGCTTTTAAAATCATGATTATGTTAGCTGATTTATATTTTAATAACAAGAATCTTTTTTGAAAGCAATACATTATTCCATTTTATATAATAAAAGCCTTGTGGATTTAATATCTTTACAATATTTAAAGTGAGTCCGTTCTATAACGTTCTATAGTGATACGATACTAGCGCTCCTTTCATATAAATGTCCTGTCACTAGAACTAAAGCTAAAGAGGAGACCTTGGTCATAAAACCAACAAATGAATTACTAAATAGCCCTGTAGACGTCACTCGCATAATGATTGGCTGTCTAGATCACGTGATACCTTCAAGTAACGTTCACTTAAAGTAAAATACCTCTCAGGACATCTCACGTTAAGTGAACTGTAACGTGATCCCGGCATAAGCAGTCACTAAGCGATATAGTGGTGTGCCAGTTCACTAAGCGACTCAATGGTGTGCCAGGCAGAGGGGGTAATAAATACATGACGTTCGAATCTACGCGATTAAATCTTCAGTTCAATTTTTTTTTAAATCCTAAGTGAAGTATTAATATTTAAAGTTTGCAGTCCCAGATTAAAAAATAGATCTCATTATTTCATTTTTTAGCCCCTTGCCGTGCATTTTCTCTTTCCTCTGAATATTTGGCAACCTTGTATATTATAAATATAATATGTTCCCGCGACATTGGTAGTTGAAAATTATCGACAAACAAAAATCGAATCAACATAAATATTTAAAAAAATACCAATTCTTTTAATGTCCGTGCTTACAGTGTTGGTATTGTAAGGAATAGTCTCATTTTCGGTTAATTTTTGACATGTTGGTAACAGTGGGGTACGGGATGGTTTGTAGAATAAATCATTCAAGTCCCCCAATAGCACGAACTTGGATTAAAACTTCATTTTTGAACAAAGTGGGGGGGGGGTAGTTCCGTTTCATCTTTCGACGATAGACAAGGGTGTTCACTGTTATTTATATAGCACCGCGTCTTACTACCCGTTCGGTTCATACGCTAGTTAGGGTGTTAAAGTGTTTACTGTTAATCCACCAGCTAATGACAATCATCATCATCATCATCAACTATTTCCAACCTGTGACCGGGTCAGTTTAGAACAATGCTTCCATATTCCTATACTTATAAATACTCAGGAAGAGGAAGGTTGAAATTAGATGAAGTATACCCGCATTTGTATGCAGGGAAGAGTGTAAAAAGCATTTAGGAAAAAAACCCTCACTACACATTCGAACCCCGACCTGAGGACCTCCTGGTTGTCTTTGCGACTCAAGATATTGTCTGGCCTCCGGTCGCCACGGAGTTAATAATAACTGAATATAACTGTAACTTTGACTCACCGAGACACTAGGTCTACTTATCATCAAAATAACAGGTCTATAATTATGTTGGATTTAATTCAAATGAGATTACCCGATTACACAGCATTTAACACTCGGAACGAAAAGTTTGCAGATTAGCGCCTCCTACTGCTGGGAGTGCCTTGTGGACTGAGAACTGAGAACATGGCCACACCGGGTTTGTCACCATTTTTAAACATAAAAGGACCACCCAAGCTCGTTAAATCAGTAGAGAAGATTTTTAACACATAACGCGAGTCAATAAGTTCAATATTATAAAATTGTCCATTAATTAGAAACATATTAAGAGTGGGAACTTTTGATTTGGAATAATCTGAAAGGGTAAACTCCATATCTAATTACAATCGACAGTACAGTGAGTCTACAGCGGGATTGAGAGCATTCGAACTGGAAGTGGGTAGAGATGATTATTTTTAACTCGATGTTTTATTATTATTATTATTATTAGCACCGCGTCTTACTACCCGTTCGGGTTATACGCTCTTACGCTAATATGTAATGGTAGGGTGATTGTGATATGAAATGTAGGACCTACAGTTTAACGTGGGATCCGAACCACGGTGGATGCCTGGCATTCCCCACATTCACAAGATGTCTTGTCAGAGGTGAAGGAAGGGTTTGGTAATCAGATAAATCTGTGCCGGGACCGAGGATTGAATATTCAATGTACACGTCTTCCAACAATGCTCCTACGTTTTGCGATGTCCTGAGGATAAACTCTTCCCGCACATCTAGGCTGACAACTGTCGTGACCTGCGCACTGGGCCTGTGACGTCATCACATAGGAGAGCTGGGTTACGTCATGTTCTGTCACAGTTATTTGGGTGGGCTCGCGCCGTCTATTGGTGGCGCAGCTCTGCACTCGGCTCTGAGTGTGTGATTTCTACGTAACGCAATTCTAGGCCTTTTTGACCCCCTCTCCTCACATATCACGCTCCGTAACGCTTTGGTAACCATCCCTCTCCCTCTAAGTTACGTCAAGTTTCCAGTTTTAACTAGAAAAAGCACCTTTCCCTCATGCCATTTTCGTATGGTTTTTTTTAGTAGACTACAGTGGCACCATGGCTTCTTTGGTGCTGACTGACGGCTTTGAAAAGTTACCAGACTAAATTAAGTATCCCTGCGCCGAACCATATGATCTGCAAAAACATATGTCTAGCAGCTGTCAGGAGTCAGCTGTGAGCTGTCGGTCAGCACCAAAGAAGCCACGGGGCTACTTTAGTTAGTTTCACGTCGTATTTTATAAGTTTAAAATAAATAGGGTTTTGACTAAAGGACGCAATTTCTGGTCAAACTTTTGTATTTGTATTTACAAAAAAACACGCTATTTTAAAAGTATGAGGAAGCTTAAAGCGGTTGGTCCTTTTCATCTTGCGTGGAAATGCAGAGCCATGAAAACAATTGGTTGGGTTCAAGAATTTTTATTGTTTTGCAATTTTATTTTCGGAAACGGTTTGTTCAAGAATAGAAACATGCTTATTAAGTTATCCTTTATATATACACACCACCTCTATGATTTTAACAATGATCAAATATCGATAAAATGGACATTTTTCAATAGAAAACTGCTGACTTCATAACAAAAAATAAGAAAATGTAACAATTAATAAACATCGATACATTATCTTAGAAGCGGTGTTGAAAATATTAACATAAAACTTTCACTCATTCTTGAGAAAACTGATATTTCCAAACGTATAATTTTTCCGCAAGACTTGTTCGCGCCATCTACGGTTTCCGTAATCCATCTGTTCTTGTTGGCGCGGAAGGATACTTTGGTCGGTTGTGAAGCCACGCCTTTCACCCTCCCAACCCATCATCCCACAAAATAGGTTTTAGACTTACACTCTACAGGCCCAAGGACCTTAAGTTTATACATGACTGTATCATTTTTAAACATCTTCCAATCAAGTGACTACTAATTAAAAACTGAATTAAACACTATTTAGCAACCTACTTATTTCAGTGAATCTATAAACTAAAACTACGTTATGTTATACTAGCCTAACCCCCCCCCCTCCCGCACCCCCAATGTCCCATCACAGGTGCGTTACGTAACATGTATGGTCCCTCACCCACTTATCAGCCTGCCCGGCCTTATATTCCTCCACAACCAATAAGCGCATAATGCGCAAGACGTTGAAACACATTATTTGCAATGATGGCGTTCATAATCACTCGACAGTGAATAGCGCAGACAGTTTATTTAACCTAAAACCCTTATGGAAGATGCAGGTATTTGAGTAGAGACAACCCTTGGAACTGTGTCGTGTCAGCCAGAGAACCGCAAAACATTTAGTAAACAAACAATAATTGCGTCCGAACCCGCTACGAGGGCCGCATGGTCTAATACGCTACGGGGAGATTGAGGTTCGAATCTCGGTAGGGTGTACTGAGGGTGTTTTTCCACTCTCTCTTCACGCAAATGTGGTAATTAGTACATGTGCGTGTGAACCGAACAGGTAGAAATACGCGCTCTAGGCTATAAAATAAATCAAAAGTGACATCTTCAGATCACATGACTTGGCGTATGGATAAGTGAAAGTATGTCTAGCTGTCAGGTAACGTCCCTCTAATGAAAATGGGACTATAGTTGTCGGTTCGGGGACTGATTATCTTCTAACTGTTGTATATTCGAGTGAAGTGTTTCGGATTTCAAGGAGACGCTCATTTTTCATCTTCCACAAGCCCACCTATAAAGTTTGCTCGTAATTAATTGTGTAACAACTCAATTAGTTAAATTAGCCGCGCCTGGTGACACGCACTTCACTGTGATGAACCCAGCTCGGGTAAACCTGCAGATTAGTTAAATGATGTTCGCAGATGATTCACTGCTCAATTAAATAATAAAATGTTGCCTTGACGCGATAATTCTGTCACGATTGATAACAAGATCATGTCGCACACAATTTTGGCTTATTCTTGTCTAGGATTTACAAATTTAATTTTTATTTTAAAGGTGTTTTTGTTATTTATTGTCAGACACCTTAGCTCACTCGGTAGAGTGTTTGTCTGCTGAGCTAAAGGGTCCAGGGTTCGATTCATGGCATGGTCGAAACATGTATTATTGTTGAAACGGCATTTATTATTTTTTTATAAGTTTTTTCTAAACGAGCACCGCGTCTTACTAACCGCCCGGGTTATCGGCTAATTTTTTTTACTAATTGGGTAGGGATTAGGAAGAATTTAGAGGAAATGTACCCACATTTGGATACAATTAGAGTGAAAAATCATTTATGAAAATACGCCCTCAATACTACTTCTCGGCATTCGAACCCCTTACTTCTCCCCCCAGTGACCGGAAGACTAGACTAGACGTGATAGGCGTCTCGGTCGACCGATGCGGTGACCCGTGAAGTTATCGATTATCCGGGTAGTAAGCCATTTCCTTCAAAGATTCGCTCGGTAAGATCGTTCCAAACTTTTCGACACAGTTAACCTTATTATATCTATATTGGCTGATATAATATCCGCTTCTGTCTAAGGCGAGGTTCGAATCCTGGTCGGGTTAGCTGAAGTTTTCTTCCCCTTAAACGGCTTTCCACTCTCTCCGCGCAAATGCGGGTACACTTCATATTAAATTCAACCTACCGTAACAAGTATTTACGCGTAATGAGACGCGATGACAAAATACATAAATTTAAACTACCCGCACCCGTGGTCACGTGGACAGAGGCGTCAGTCTCGATGTTTTCACCCTCTTTGATTTCCCACTCTCCTTCTAAGCTAATTCGAATATAGTCCCTACATTCTACCTTCGTCATCAGGGGGTCCAATGACCTGGGAAACAGGAAAATGCCAGGGATTTTTTTTTAAACAAATTTCTGAAATTTTTACGTATTCACTTTTAAAAAATACCAACTTTTATGTAAAATAGTCAAACCAATACTTTTCACCCAGAAAATACTCGCTGTGAACTTGTTGCCAGGAGCTCCTTCTAATCCCAGAACATCGCTTTCTCCACACTCCCCTATCCTTGCATCCTTCCTTCTCTTCAACAACATCCACACACCGAGTCACACAATGGTCTTCAGCAACATCCACACACCGAGTCATACATGCTCTTTCATTATTTAAACTATTTAAAACAGGGTGTCTACTGGGTTATGAAAGTCACCAAAAAGTTACAAATTGGAAGGGGAAAAAAGGTCACGAATTTTCATTATTTTGGTCATAAAGTCACGAAAATATTTTAGTTTGAATTTCCTTTGCATCGTAACAACGCGAACGCATCAAAATTCACGCCACCCACTCTACCCATGATGCCATGCGTCAGCCGCCCGATTGTTTTACCGTGATACCAAGGTCAAGGTTAACGTTCGACATCTAGTTAAAGTTTAATGTTGCGTGTGAGTGTGTTATGCCAATATATGTATTATATAAACAGGGTGACCTGGTGGTTTAGTGGTAAGGTGTCAGACTTGTGGTGGGGTCCGGGGTTCAATACTCGGTCCCGGCACAGATTTATCTGATTACCAAACACCTTCCTTCACCTCTGACAAGACATCTTGTGAATGTGTGGAATGCCAGGCCTCCACCGTGGTTCGGATCCCACGTTAAACTGTAGGTCCTCATTTCATCTCACAATCACCCTACCATTACACGTTAGCGTTAGTGCGTATAACCCGAACGGGTAGTAAGACGCGGTGCTAATAATAACATGATATAAGATCGAGCATTTACCGAATGAATTTTGTGGTCAAAAAAAAGGTCACCAAAATGTCACTAATTTTTGGTTTCTCCAATCGGTAGACATCCGGTGATGTTTCTCTTTTTCACACATTCGTCTACAATATTTAGCCACATCTTACAGGTCTCACACTCTACCTTCATATATTTACCGCGTCACTCTAGCCACACTTCCTCTCAACGTGTCCCAATCAACGTAACATAATATTATTCCACAACGCTCGCGTTCCGAGCCCGCTATTTGAAGTCTGTCGTAGATCAATCTTTAAATTGGAACTAAACGTCAAGAAAACCCAACTAACGTTTCCCCGCGATAACGCAACCTGCGCACATTTGCGTGATCTCTCCGTCTCTCTCTCTCGGTCAGCCATTATCACGGGGTTGAAGGCACATTACTTGTATTACGTCAGAGAGAAGTAGGCTTGGTTCCACCCACCCACTGGAGGAGTCGAGCAGATACAACTTCCCCGGCTGGTAGGAGAACAAACAGGGGAGGAGGAAGATACAAATTACATTCTATTCCCAAATATCCATTCTACGCTCCTATAACAGTTACTTTTCGCTTCACGGGCATTCAGTTCTAATGATTAACAGAAATATTTGGATTCTTGGACTTTATCTCAGATACTCAGGCAGTAAGAAGCCCTCTTAAAGTCCCAATTGAAAAAAAAAGAGAAAATAATACAGTAAAACCCCGTTAGACTGAAATTCCGGATACTCATTTAACTGTAATTTAAAATTAATGTAAATACTGTAACTCTGTATTCTCCCGGTTAATCCGAACAAGCTTTAGTCCCAACTAGTCGGGATTAACGAGGTTCTAGTGTGTATTAAGAGGAGCTTGGATACATTTATTGAACGTCCAGAGTAGGAGGGATGGTATCTGACTGCTAGAGGTGGTCGGGTTATACGAACTTACGCTAATGTGTAATGGTAGGGTGATTGTGAGATGAAATGGAGGACCTACAGTTTAACGTGGGATCCGAACCACGGTGGAGGCCTGGCATTCCCCACATTCACAAGTTGTGATTAATACACGTCTTGTCAGAGGTGAAGGAAGGGTTTGGTAATCAGATAAATCTGTGCCGGGACCGGGGATTGAACCCCGGACCCCCAGCGCAGAAGTCCGATACCTTACCCCTAGACCGCCAGGTCACCTATTAACAATAATATATCTTGTTGTTTCAATAAGACGTTACGAAAAGGCCAATAACTCTTTTGAAAACACTTTTTATTGATGATAATTATTTGCGAGTATGTTAACATGAGTGACTTTCAACTAATGTTAGCAATGAAGAACGTCTCTCAATCCGTCAGATACCGCCCTTCCTTCCGGCCATGGATGACCTTTAAGTTCCTGTGCGTGTCATTGCTTGTTTGTATCGATGTTGGCAGGAAACTGCATACTCGCCGATAATCGTCGTATCGATACATTCGCAAACAGAAGTATATCAGTCGGCGGTGCACGCGCTCTGACCAACCAGCATCGCGCGCTATTTCAGGACTCCGTGCGTGCGTCACTACCATCATGCGAGATTGAGAGCAATTTCTTTGATAGGTCCCCCCTTCCCTCTTTACCTTCCATAAAACTGCAACACGGTCGTGTGTAGGTCCAACAGGGCAGGCAACGGGTCTAGTTTTATATGTTGTGTGGGTGTCGTGGCGCGACATTGTGAGGTAACTTGGGTGTGTTCATGGTGCGACATTGTGGAGGTAACTGGTCGTGTATCAGGTGCGACATTGTGGAGGTAACTTGTCGTGTATCATGGTGCGACATTGTGAGGTAACTTGGTCATGTATATGTGCGACATTGTGGAGGTAACTTGGTCGTGTATCATAGTGCGACATGTGAGTAACTTGGGTCGTATCATGGTGCGACATTGTGGAGGTAACTGGTCGTGTATCATGGTGCGACATTGTGGAGTAACTTGGGTCATGTATATGTGCGACATGTGAGGTAACTTGGTCATGTATCATGGCGACATTGTGGAGGTAACTTGGGTCGTGTATCATGGTGCGACATTGTGGAGGTAACTTGGTCGTGTATCATAGTGTGACATTGTGGAGGTAACTTGGGTCGTGTATCATAGGTGCGACATTGTGGAGGTAACTTGGTGTGTATCATGGTGCGACATTATGGAGGTAACTTGGTCGTGTATATGGTGTGACATTGTGGGGTAACTTGGGCATGTTCATGGTGCAACATTGTGGAGGTAACTCTGGTCGTGTATTATAGTGCGACATTGTGGAGGTAGCTTGGGTCATGTATATTGGTGCGACATTGTGGAGGTAACTTGGGTCGTGTATCTTAGTGCGACATTGTGGAGGTATGACCAGAATATCTTGTAGTGTATCATTCATTAAGGAGGTATGACTATCATTAATTTTTGTTTTTAATTTATGCATTTATCTTAGTAATGTTATCATTTTAACCGCACATTCTGTTAGCCTGATTAAAAGTTCCTGGTGCTTAGTTTAGAAACGAGCCAGACACAAAACTAGCTCCATATTATATCTACGTAATATTATAAGAATGTACAGGGTTGCCATGTACCGGGGGAAACGGGACCTTTGTGTTAACAACCCTGATATATAGAAAAAAAACCACCATTCACGTAACGTAACGTAACATAAGAGCTCGAGAATATGTCAGACAGTGAATTTGAACTGTTTGAAAACGTATTAAAATGAAACTCAAGCATTTAGAGCTGATCCAGGCCGCAAGTACTTGCATTAGAAGATTTACTGGAGATACAAAACAAAGTGTGTTTGGGTAGAAGTGGATTGAATAAAGTGTTAAATGACCGTCACAAAATACGACGTGCGTACACTGATTGTTTAAACGACACACACGCTCAAAAGAATTGTATAGAAAATATTATATGAATATTATTGTTCAAGACGGTTGGTAGAACAGAACAAAGTGTAACTGAAACCAATAGTTTCGGATGCGACCGTGACACCAATACGAGACGACACTAGCGCTACTTGCGGGCTCAGATGTATACGGCAAGTGGGGAAACACCGCAAATAACCTACAGTAGACCCGTGGCTTCTTTGGTGCTGACTGACAGCTTTGAAAAGTTACCAGACAGTTATGTATCACTACGCCGAGCCATATGATCTGCAAAAACATGTGTTTAGCAACTGTCACAAGTCAGCTGTGAGCTGTCAGTCAGCACCAAAGAAGTCATGGGGCTACTGTATATCCTGTTCACGATAGGTTTTTACCTGGATGACAGTTGAAAATCATATGTTTAGGTTTTGGGTTGCCAACACTTGTAAATGATCACAGTTTTGTTATATATGTAAAGATCTTTAATTACCTGTTATATATTACATTTAAAATAACGTAAACTTAAGTTTTCTCATACTATTTCATTTTTTAAATAATTTCTTTTTATCCAACTCGTTCGTTTTGGAAACGTTACTGATTTTGTGTAATATAGTGCATACATTAATATATTTTAATACAGGCATCGTATTTACTTGGAAAAGAGAAAATTGTCATTTTTTTACATACAATAAATGATTTTATGATTATTTTATCATATTTTGAAATATTTAACGAATAAAATATTTTCATCAACTGCGTGTCTGCATCATTGTAAAATAACTTGTTTACCGTTATGTTCAATCATATGGTTTAGATTCGTCAGCCGCCATTTTGAAGCTATGTTCGTTAGAAGTTTTTGTGAAAGTGGTGTTAATATTTTTTTAAGTGGAATAAAACTATAAATAAACTTTGTGTCCGACCTCAAATAAATATATAAAAATATTGGCCTAAATTACTGTGGTTAACTATCACATTAATATATTACCATCTGTTTTCATTACGGTCATCCAAAGTGATAGATGTCAACTGTTGGCGTAGTGATATATTAGGGATTACTTCTAGTAACATTTCGAGCTGTCATCCAGGTAAACTTATGTCGTGTATGAATTATACACATACACAGTTCAAAAGGTATAAAATGAAAGTATATGGTAGAGTGTCGATAATTGAGACTCGACCCAGTCGGGATGCTTGCGAAAATTCAGTATCAAGGTAGAAACATTTTCACTTTATATAAATAGGGAACATACATATATATTTATATACATTTTATTCTAACTATAAAAAAATTTAAAGGAATATAATAAGGCAAACATCTAACAACGGAAGAAGTCTCCTTTTTTTTTTATTCAAACGAGGGTTGCGGTGGGTTTTTTTCCCCAGTGAAGTATCTATTATTTGATACCACTGGTTATTTTAAAATATATTTCTCTTGGCGATCCGAACTATCGATGCTTCACTATACAAATATACAAACCCCAAACAAAGTATATTAAGAGGCTACGAGTCGACCTAGTTGGCTTTTAGGCAAAGTGCTCGCCTCAGGTCCAGATGTCCGTGGGTTAAAACCCAACCGGGGTCGACGGATTTTCTTAAGCGATAACAATCCGTAGCACAACTTCCTACGGAGGAGAAGTAAAGCTGTCGGTCCTATATCTATTGTGGCGTGTAAAAGAACCCTGGAAAGTATGTGAAAATACCTTTCCCTGCCAAATTGATAAGCATTTTCGCGCTCGCTCATAGAAATTCTCGCGTGCTGATATAATCCGTTGGTTTAGAAAAGTGCACGTTAAATACCTGAAATAAAAAAAAAATAAAAAATGTGTATTTAGTTTAACAAATCTCACGGGTTTTAAATATAATTTATAGGAGGGGCTAGAAAGTATGCGCGGCTGTATTTGTTTCGCCATCGTGGCAACATCAGCTTACAGTCGACATTTATATAACCCGCTTCGGTGGTCGCATTGTGTAAGGCGCTACTCTCGCAGTACACTAGGCTGCCGATGATGGGAGATTGAGGTTCGAATCTCGGTCGGGTGAACTGGGGGAGGTTTTCCCTAAATGGTTTTCCACTCTCCCTCCACGCAAATGCGGGTTCACTTCCTCTAATTCAACTTCCCAATTCCTAATCCATTAGCGTAATTAGTACTTAAAGCTTATAACCCGAACGGGTAGTAAGACGCGGTGCTAAATATAAATATATTCTCCGATAGTGGAAGGTCCTTTATGCTATCAAAACACTACTGTACAGTAGGATTCTGATACGAAATAAGGTCTTATACAAATGGTTTCCTACCAAAAAGAGGGAATAGAGGGTCATTTTGTCCCCGGCTATAGATCCGAACATTGATTGCACCTGTCTTAATTAGTCGCAATAATTGGGGTCGATCTTTCTACATCAACAACTAGATAACTAGCCGTGCGATGACCTGCGAGACGGTGTTTGTTGTTGAATACATATATAAATAAATTATAACTTGAGATTCAGAGTAATTTATATCTGGAATTGTTTCTACAAGTAATATTTAAAATATCAACTATTTTCGATTTTACTTATTAGTTTTATGTGCAGAACATAGAAGTTAGGGGTCATCCATAAATTACGTAACGCTTTTTTCTTACGTTTTGAGCCCCACCTCCCCTTGTAACACCATGGAGACATTAGAGCTCCCCCTTGTAACACCGTGTAGACATTAGAGCTCCCCCTTGTAACACCATGTAGACATTAGAGCTAACCTTGTAACACCATGGAGACATTAGAGCTCCCCCTTGTAACACCGTGTAGACATTAGAGCTCCCCTTGTAACACCATGTATACATTAGACCTCCCCCCTTGTAACACCATGTTGACATTAGACCTCCCCCTTGTAACACCATGTAGACATTAGAGCTAACCTTGTAACACCATGGATACATTAGATCTCCCCTTGTAACACCATGTAGACATTAGATCTCCCCCCTTGTAACACCATGTTGACATTAGAGCTCCCCTTGTAACACCGTGTAGACATTAGAGCTCCCCCTTGTAACACCATGTAGACATTAGAGCTAACCTTGTAACACCATGGATACATTAGATCTCCCCTTGTAACACCATGTAGACATTAGAGCTAACCTTGTAACACCATGTAGACATTAGAGCTCCCCCTTGTAACACCATGGAGACATTAGATCTCCCCTTGTAACACCATGTAGACATTAGAGCTCCCCCTTGTAACACCATGTAGACATTAGAGCTCCCCCTTGTAACACCGTGTAGACATTAGAGCTCCCCCTTGTAACACCATGTAGACATTAGAGCTAACCTTGTAACACCATGGAGACATTAGAGCTCCCCCTTGTAACATCATGTAGACATTAGAGCTCCCCCTTGTAACATCATGTAGACATTAGAGCTAACCTTGTAACATCATGTAGACACTAGAACCCCCCCCCCCCCCCCTTCTCTCAAAGCTTTACGTGGTTTATAGATTTCCCCTCATGGAACTATCGGCTTTAAACCTCCCCCCTTCCTCCCTCTTCTTTCTGAATGTGAGAGATAATGAGTTTCCGATGGACCTCCCCCCCCCCCCCCTCCCCCGTTCCTTGCGGTGTGTCTACACACATCGCCAAATATACAGTCCAATTTTCATAGGGAGGGCCTTATTACAGCTAGAAAAGTTACTTGATCTACTTTCACATTTGCTCCCGACACCTTATCGCGTGTCGGCCTATCGAGCCAAGGGTAGCGGGTTCTATTCACGGCAAGGCCGGAAAAACTTAATTATCAGACAAGTGTGGGTTTCCCGTTTCACAATGGTGATATAATCATAAGTGTGTGAAGGACAGGAACAACCCGGGCTAGAAGGGTGTTTTTTAATCACCGCGTCTTACTACCCATTCGGGCTATACGCTTGTGTACTAATTACGTTAATTGTTAAGGAAGGAATTAGGAAGGCTATATTTATTGGAACTGTAATCTGATTACTAAACCCTTCCTTCACCTCTGACAAGACTTCTTGTGAATGTGGGGAATGCCAGGTCTCCACCGTGGTTCGGATTCCACGTTAAACTGTAGGTCCTTCATTTCATCTCACAATCACCCTACCATTACACATTAGCGTAAGTGCGTATAACCCGAACGGGTAGTAAGACGCGGTGCTAATAATAATAATAATAATATTGGAAGTGTACCCGTATTTGCGTGGAGGAATAGTGGAAAGCCACTTTGTAAAAAACACTATATACCCGACAGAGGCTCGAACCCGGATCTCCCCGTCATGGGCAGTCTAGTCTCCTGCGTGAATAGCACGTTACAACACGTAACCACAGCAGTGGGTCACTTGGTATATCACTCTTTGTTTATTTTGTTACCGCATGTTTATGACATGTAAGAGCTTGTTAGTCAAATATCCTGACGACGCAACAAAGGCGGGCGGTGGTTGCCTGCTAGCTATCAATGTTCCTCGGGAATACATCAATAAATGATGACAATATTGCGTATCATTGACTCCTCGCCTCGGGAAATGAACCGTGAATATTTGATGAGGTATACATGCGACATTCCGTGTCGATACTTTGGGTCAACATGAGGCCGAATTAAAAAAATGGAATCGGCGAGCTTTTGGGTTGTTCTTTTCGCCCTCTCTTGAGATGTAAACAGCTTAAAATAATATCGCAAACAGCAGCACAATACACAATAAAAACACACTCTTTTGAGTAATAATTTAATTTTGTGGTCAATTAACTTGAACTACTCAAGTACACGTTTCTATAGGTTTCACAAATATATCTTGTTTAATAGTTGGTAATGTTGAGAGGGTTAGTTAGTGTGGGTCGAGGGACGAAGCAAATATATGAAGGTAGAGTGGGTGGGTCAAAAGGAAGGGGTAGGCCATGTAAGACGTGGCTAAAGAGAAACAATAATAGTTTTAATAATAACATAGCATGTATGACTCGTTATATGGATGTTGTTGAAGTGAGTATTCATACGTACGTACAAATATTCGCCCTCGGTGGACCTCCCGCACTTTTCGCTAATTTCATCTCTGAAGGAACTGCAGGGTTAATCTTGGGGAAACAGCGTTGCCATCTCTTGTTTCCTCTGGTCAATATTCCTTCAAACATAAGACAAGTTTGGCAACGCTGGTTAGTCGAGGTTGCCAGTAGCTTGTTCTTACCCCAGAACATCACCTTCAGCCATATCTGAGAGCGAGGAGATTTGAGAGAAAGAGTGAAGATAAAATTGTTGTCCATAAGACCTGCGGTTTCCTTAGCGATAATATCGGCTGTAGTGGCGAACAATCGCTTCCTTTGAAGCCGGCCTTATCACCTTCCGACGCTGGACGCAGTGGTGGGGCGGACGTCAAGTACCCCGCATGTGAGGATGATCGGGCTGTCGTCGGTATCCGTGAGCCGCGTCAAAGGGACTTTCTGAAGTTCGTGACTTCTCTACACGGTGCTCCAAACTGTGGCCCGCCGGTCTTCCACGACTAGCCACACGACTGGCCACCGTGTGGGAACACGCCGTACCACTTTGTTTACTCTCTAGACGGGGCAGTTGCCAAATCGCTTCAAGATGCTCGTTTGTCACCAGCTGCTCAAAAACTGCTCCCAGAGCGAAACTTCCCGAATCACGAACATTCGACATTCGTGCAGGCGATTATCCCCATTTCTCGGACAGTTTAACCGAAACCCGAACATTCGTCCACACCCGCGGATAGCGCAGGTCTGGTTCTATTCACCAGAGATCAGCTCTCAAAAACGGTTTCACTTTCTGAACTGACTGATTATATCAGCACACGACTTATAAACTGACTTAAACCTAGGACAGACACAACGCTCAGTCCCCCGGTCGTTAATTCATCACTTTGTAAGGAGGAAACTCACATTTCACCAACGATACATTCTTGACCATGCAGGGAATCGAACTCGGGACCCTTAGCTTAGTAGACAGACACGTTACCGACTGAGCTAAGGTGTCGGACTTATATTCTGGGGTCCGTGGTTCAATCCTCGGTCCCGGCACAGATTTATCTGATTGCCAAACCCTCCCTTCACCTCTGACAAGACATCTTGTGAATGTGTGGAATGCCAGGCCTCCACCGTGGTTCGGATCCGCGTTAAACTGTAGGTCCTCCATTTCATCTCACAATCACCCTACCATTACACAATAGCGTAAGTGCGTATAACCCGAACGGGTAGTAAGACGTGATAATAATAATAATAATAATAGTTGTCCTTTTTTCAAGAGATCGTAATTTAAGGACACTCCCCTCCCCCCTCCCTGTTTGTCATAAAATATGAAAGTGACAAGAATTAGCATTTTCTTCAGTGCTGAAAAAAAAATCCAAACTTCAAGTCTTAAATAATATATATAAACACACAGTATAACTCTTTAAATTCGAAGTCCAAGGGGAATATAAAAAAACTTGAAATATCCAAAATTTGAAATAAAATTTTTCATGAGTATCTAGGCATCTGGTACATAATAAATTTAATAGCCTCAAAATATGCTGCACGTAAACACACACGATATTATACATCCATGGAAAAACAAGAAAAATGTAAGAAAAAAAGAAAAAAACTTTGAAAAATTACCACATTAAAATATCTGACTTAAATCACAGGGCATCATCACGTGATTACATCGTCTCACAGAATCTATGAAAGGCGAGCCAACATACCCCCTATATTAGGCAACCCGCTCACCTCCGTCTCATTACTGGGTGTTGATAGGTCAACCACAACTTTGACATTCTCGGTTTAGTAAAGATCGTCAAGTTGGGTTCAAACGAGGACAAATTCGAGAAAATTAACCATTCTCTTCGATTTATCCGAACATTTCCTTCTTAAATTCGAATTGAATGGTTTTTTTCTTACCGTTGGTTTGAATAGGAAGTCTATGGGGAATAATGGTCTGTTCAACTTAACCAATTTTTCTAATTAGCCATATCCTATATATATATATATATATATATATATATATATATTATATATATATATATATATATATATATATATTTGTTTGATATGTATATTCAGTAACAATAGTTTTTGAACCAAGTTTTTTTTTACTTAAGGTGGTGATAATATTTAATTTCCTGAAATGTTGGTATTTTCATTTAGTCCCTTTTGACCAAACGAGTATGACAAGCTTGCCCCATTTGACCAGCAATCAGTGTGTCTCGAGTGTTATTGTGTTATTATCATCCTTTTAAGTGGGTCGTGCAAATGGGACTAAAAGGGGCGGTTACCCAAGAAAGATAAGCGCGCCACCGACTAATGAGAGGTGGCCAGACTGGAGCTAGTGAGTGACTAAAATATAACACGCTGGTTGTAATGAGAGGTGGCCAGACTGGACGCTCGAGCCGGTACAGTCTAGTTTACAGGCGCCTGGCAATATTATTGTATGTTGGTTCATTGAGTGCTGGGAAACTTCTCGTTTATACATTTTTATTATCGACAGGTTTAGACACTTGCTACTAAAGACCTAATTAATTGGTAAGATCATAAACCATATATAGATAAACTGGTATGTTAAAATACTTCAATATATCAAAAGTAGGTCTTTACAATTAAGAATCACCATTAGCGTGGAGAGAGGATGAGAAAACCACAACAATACATCACTTTTCAAAAACCACCCTCAGTTCACTGAGCCAAGATTCGAACCTTTGCCTCCTCGTCAACAACTATCGAGAGCTCGCTCCAGTCTGACCGAAAGGTGGACCTGAAGGTTCACTAAGGTCGGCGAAATCTCGGCCCACTTGTTACCGAGGCTTGCGTCACTGTTCGCGACTCTTCTATTCCGCGTGATGGTATTTCCGGTCGTGTGGTTGCAACTTCCGGTATCCGCTCAAAGATTAGCTGGTCACAAACATGAGGTCCTAGAGTCGGACAACTTCAACTTCACATCTTCATCTTCTGGGGTTTATACCACATGGCATCAAAAAGAGGACGACACGCTTCGGTGGTCGCGTGGTCTAAGGCGTCAATCACTCTTGCAGTAGATTAGACTGACGTTGACGGGGAGATCGAAGTTCGAATCTAGGTCGGATGTACTGAAGGAAATTTTCAAGTTCACCTCTCAACAAATGGGTAAATTTCCTTAAAAACGTCCTATCCCTAAAGCCATTCGCATAGTTGGACATAAGTATATAATACGACCGGGTAGTAAGACACGGTGCTAACAGCCAACAATAAGAGACCTAGCAGAATATGTTCATCGCCAACATTCGCTGAAAGTAGCCAAGTAAATCAGTGTTATATTATTATTATTACTATTATTATTATTTCTTTAGTAATACCATATTATCAATAAAAGTGTCATTAAGACATTAAACCAGTCTTATAAACCTTCCTTAAGGCTTACTGTATACTTGTTGATTACGTAACTAAACGAAAGAACAACAAAAAACTTAGGCCTATTATTTTTTGGTTTTGTGCTTGTTGCGACGGAAGATATTAAAGTGCATGAAATAATAAATTAAAAAGTACTATATCCACACCAGTGTCTTCTTATAACAATTTAATTATGAAATAAATAAATTTCTTATTTTCAAAATTAAACGTTTTCATTTTGTAAACACATGCACATGAACACAACCGAATACGGTTTGTAAGACGTCATCAACCGCGCTCATTTCGTTCGGTTCGCCATCTTTGTAGAATTTGTTAAATGAACCACAGACACCGCTTCCACAAACGGTTATTTTTAAAAGCTCGTGTTTTAATGTTGTAAAACATATTAAACATGCCATGTAGGCCTACATGTTTAGATAATAGTTTGGAGGAGAGGTGTGCTAGCAGAGGAGTCACATGGTCTGCAGTTGTTAACCAGGTGTGCCGTGCTTGTTTGCAGGTGAGGTGTGCTAGCAGAGGAGTCACATGGTCCTCAGTTGTTAACCAGGTGTGTCGTGCTTGTTTACAGGTGAGGTGTGCTAGCAGAGAGTCACATGGTCCTCAGTTGTTAACCAGGTGTGTCCGTGCTTGTTTGCAGGTGAGGTGTGCTAGCAGAGAGTCACATGGTCCTCAGTTGTTAACCAGGTGTGTCCGTGCTTGTTTGCAGGTGAGGTGTGCTAGCAGAGGAGTCACATGGTCCTCAGTTGTTAACCAGGTGTGCCGTGCTTGTTTGCAGGTGAGGTGTGCTAGCAGAGGAGTCACATGGTCCTCAGTTGTTAACCAGTGCCGTGCTTGTTTGCAGTAGGTTGCTAGCAGAGATCACATGTCCTCAGTGTTAACCAGTGTGCGTCTGTTTGCAGGTGAGGTGGCTAGCGAGAGTCACATGGTCCTAATTGTTAAACCAGGTGTGCGATGATTGTTTGCAGGTGAGGTGGCTATCAAGAGTCACAATGGTCCTCAGTTGTTAACAGGTGTGCCGTGCTTGTTTGCAGTAGGTTGCTACAGAGAGTCACTGTTCGTCATGTTAACCAGGTGCCGTCTTTTTGCGGTGAGTGTGCTAGCAGAGAGTCACATGTCCTCAGTGTTAACCAGGATGTACGTGCTTGTTTAGCAGGTGAGGATTCTAGAAGGATACATGGTCCTCAGTTGTTAACCATGTCCGTGCTTGTTTGCAGGTGGGTTTCCTAGCAGAGGAGTCACATCGCGCAGTTGTTAACCAGTGTGTCGTGCTTGTTTGCAGTGATTGTAGCGTAGAGATTCACATGCGTCGTTGCAACACCCCTCCACCTTCAGACCAGCGCAACCAGGCCAAGTGGCGAGCGACAGACAAGGTAACTAACTTCACTTCAAACAAACAAGACGTATCGTATCGATATCTCCGTATGAACTATCTTGAAGCAAGCAATCTAGTGTAGATAATGTGGACAGTTGAGCCTCGCTCGTATAGTATAACCTACAACACTGTTCACAAAGTGCAACAATCCTCAATTTCTGTTGATCATAACGACTAAATGTCGGAAACGAAAGACAACTGTTATAGGACGTGAATGATCTGGAATAATAGTCCATTGATCCCACCCCCTTTGTTTCCTACTGACGATGCTCCACCTGTAACGTATAAACACACTAATTCGACATTTGATAAATTTATGGTCAGACTATTCTATACTATCTATTCAAAGGAAAGTGAATATGACTTGAGAGACTTAGACTGTATCAGATTCAAAACACAGCCAAGACGACTCTTGTTACCGACTGTACTGTCAGAAACACAGCCAAGACGACTCTTGTTACCGACTGTACTGTCAAGAAACACAGCCAAGACGACTCTTGTTACCGACTGTACTGTCAGAAACACAGTCAAGACGACTCTTGTTACCGACTGTACTAGTTTTCTTGCGATGCCTTAAAGATCACAACGAGGGCGCTTAAACTAACAACTTGATTGGACGCACTGGATACTTTAGTACGGGATACGACCGCCGCGCCGGCGTCGTGGCGACGGTTGGTTGTCTGTCTCTCCGCCAGGGTTGCAGCGTCGTTTCTCCCGCGAGAGAGATAGAGAGTGTTTGTGTCATTGGTCAGTGAACATTTAAAGACTCCCAGTTCCTGGGTGAATATTTCGGGAGACGTTAACTGAGGTATTGAGATAACCGGGAATGCGTGTTGCTAGTGTCCTCGGCCGGGTGTGCGAGGTGTGCCCCCGGTAGACACACCATCACACACCCTGCGCGCTCGTGTGAAGAAGTACAGAAGCGTTCTCAGCTAGTATTGATTGTGTCTGGCTACGTACACTGCGCCGGGGAGGTGCGGAAATGGAAGCGGGTCCCCGCATTTACAGGGGAAACTCTGCTCGGTCCCGAACACTGTCCTTGGTCGGTGACGGTTTCAACACTCTCGGGTTCCCGACCGGATAGCTCGGATATAAACACCCCAACATTGTAAGAATATACGCGGACTATGAACTATCGCCTTATCTTGAGGTCTATCTGCTTGCACACCCGTAGAAAAGGTTGATTTCCCAACCTCTTTGTCGCACGGCGACTGTGTTAATGTCTTTGTAATGGGTGCCGAGCGTCAGGGACCTACTGACGAAACTCCACCCGGTCCCTGTGGTGTTTTGTTTGGTTTGTGCACGGCCAGGTTGGAATCTATCGCCTACTTGTGTTGTTAGTGTGCGATGGTAAGGTTTGTGCGTCAAGGTCAGCGTATTTTGGCAGTTTTTATATCCAGACACAAAATAAATCAAATATTTCTCCAGTACAAACTTGCTGTATAACTTTCTTCACACTGTGATATCAACAGTTGTTGAATATCTGTCGAGGGTGTCCTGGAATTTAATGACGACTTTTTCTCTTCATTAAAAAGTTACCCATCTATATGCTCTTGACAGATATTCAACAACTGTTGATACCACCATGTGAAGAAAATAATACTGTAGGACTTTGCTTCTCCTGGGAAAATATTTGACATGTTTTGCTATAAAAACTGCAAAACAATTATCTTTTGTCAGGTCCCTGTTCGTCCCACCATAATGCCGGGACGTTGGTACCTCTGCACAGTAGTTTGAACCTCACTCGAGGTATTTATTGATCACTCTGAGTGGAATGCAATCAAGTGATGTTTGACCGTTGGGATGATGATAGAGTTAGTTAACTCGTACTGTGGAAACCGATACGAAGGTTAATTCGTAACCATAACTCATTAAACTCTTTAAAACCACATCGCGGGGGGGGGGGGGGGGGGGGAATCACCCAGTCAGAAATCGAACCCTTGGCTAGCAAGTCACTCAAGCTTGATTGTGGGTACCTACAAAATGTTGGTCACCGGATTTGATTCATTTAACTGCTCAGTACGTTCGTGTATCGATACAAGTAACTGCTCAGTACGTTCGTGTATCGATACAAGTAACTGCTCAGTACGTTCGTGTATCGATACAAGTAACTGCTCAGTACGCTCGTGTATTGATACAAGTAACTGCTCAGTACGCTCGTGTATTGATACAAGTAACTGCTCAGTACGCTCGTGTATTGATACAAGTAACTCCTCAGTACGCTCGTGTATTGATAAAACTCAATTACACACCCCACCGTTCACAACACAGTTGTAACTTGGTACTTGAGATCACTTCTGGAGCTAAACATAATTTTATTTCCACCTAATTCTCTGTGAGGTTGTCATTTTAATAGCTATCCTAGGGACATATCAGAACAGTTGTCGAACCTGGACTCCACTATCAACTACTGTGCACCCGGTAGCAAGGTTACCTTTTAGTTCCTAATTACACCTTAATTAGATATTAGTTTTTTAACATTTAACTTATGTTCCATATTCGTCACTTCTATATATAAAACAGGCTCCATCTATTAACTGTATCGTGCGATTCCACAACTTGTATCGTCGATGATACCGCAGTGAAACATGTATCGATCCTCTCTTAATGTAAATAAACACTATCGACATTAAGAATAACATTATAAATACAGACTTGCTCGCTTACTACACATCCAGCCCTACTTTTATCTACTCTGATGTATATTAATCCAACAAATACAAGCTTTAATCTTTTGGTGAGACATGAAACTTCAACTACCTCCTGTGCAGTGTTTCCTCTATCGACATCTCTTGTAAAGGCACTCCTTCGACTCACAGTCAGGCTCCTCTGACGCACAGGGCACAACATCACATCAGACGCGAGTGTGGGGAAATGTGATCGCTGATTGGTCGAACATTGTCAGAGTAAGACACTTGATCATACCTTCAAAATGTAGAAATGCTTACAATTTTAACGGAATATTTAACTTTAAATACCAATCTAGAAAAATGTTTGAAAAAATGTAAAGTAAGTATATTGTAATTTTCTCAGCCGGTCCGTTGAGAATGTTCCTATCTTACAGTAGTACACCTCCGCGTTTGTAGCAGCCCAGAGTGCGTGTTGACGCTAAGATTCTTAAGGCGTGTTCGTCCCCCTGACACAATCTGCTGCCGCGCGCCGCTGCCGCCATCTCTCGGCCGAGTCTCGAACTATGTCGCGCGAGAGCTCTGCGGTGATCGCGCCTCAAGGAACGGAGCGGAGCCGCCGCGCGCCTTTCTGGTGACCGCGCCCCCGTCAGAACATGTCCATGGAAGACGCCCTGGAGTTGGAAGTGTTTGAAGTTAAAGAGACGGCGGTGGACGGCAAGAAGGACGCCGAGGAGGACGACGACGATGTCCGGCGGAAGGGGAAGAAGAAGAGACGACGCAGGAAAAGTCGCCCGCAGCAGGTTCCGCCAGTATCCCAGCCCTGCACCCTGGCGGAGCCTGAAGGAAGCGAGGGCAGCGTCAGGGACTCTGAACCGGGGGGCAAGAAGCCCAACACCCTCCGTCAGTCCCTTCTCACCGTCCTGGGGAAGCTGGTGGGGGGAGGGGGAGGCAGGTACAGGACCAACAGCAATGGGCAGACCTCGGAGTACCTCAAGGGCTATATCTCTGTGGGTAAGTGCCGAGATAACGACCATGAGTGCTCGTTTGAGAACCGATTACTCGGGTTTATTGCATTCCAGACACACGCTCAACTCTGAAATATCTTTGTAGGCTTCCCCAATTTTAAATACTATTACTATTAGTAGTAGTAGTAGTAGTAGTAGTATTATATTCTTATAACTTGATAAAAATCCAATTTTCGACATCGTCCCTTAATGAGCATTCATGAGTCAGCTCACCCAAAAATGATCGCGTCTCGACACTGCAAGTATTGATAATATCTATAAAAAGTGACAGCTGTAGATCACATGACTTGACGTATGAACACCTGTATGTAAGGAGAGCCAGTCAATTTGTCTGTCAGATAATATGTCCTTCCTAAATAAAATGGAGGTTTATCTCTGTCCTGACGCGGCGAAAAGCCCCGTGGGAGATCCATCCCACAGTGTAATACTATTGCTCTGTCTACAGAGTCCTGATCCTTACGAGTAGGTCATCTTTAACTTTATAAGGACCAGTTTATACGGACTACCAATTACAGTTAAGTAAATATGTGCGCGCGCAACGAGGTAAAAGGTCCAATGGCAGCGAAAGGATCACTTGATGCATGTGTGTGTATAGTTCAAATCGTGCTGTGAAAATATTCATTGGGATTGTAACCCACATTTCAAGTACATCCTGGATATTTTCTCGAAAAGTTATTTTAGATTCTTTTATTGATCAGCTGACCGCATGGCGGCTGCTCCTTGATGTAGACGATTTCCTTTCGAACAGTTTTATTGGACGAAATCTCTGACTGCCAATCTCATTGGTTTGCATGGTCACGTGATTAAGGATATGGACTGTGTGGACATGAATAGAATTTATAAGGATTACGGAGTATGTAGAAGGACCTTAAGGCTATCCACAGAAGTGTACTACATATTAAATGATGCACTAGAGAAGTACTTTTTATATTTACAGGTTTGTAGAGAATCTTATTTGTTTATTATTATATAAATTTATTAGAATAGACAACCCCCTTTCACCCGATTAATAGGCTGCGTTCGCCTGCTTATCTTTAGTCCGAGGCTTAATTAAGATGCTAGAATAGTCGAGCAGAAACCAAGTGGGCTTATAACTTTTATGTTTGGAACTGTTTGGCACTAGGAGAAAAACAGGGAAGGAAGATAATATTATTGACAAAAAAAAGCGTGTTGTATTAAATGACATCATTATTCACAAACATCCATTCTACGCTCCTATAACTGTTACCTTTGTTTCCCGGACATTTAGCTCTTAATGATCAACAGAAATATGTGGATTGTTGGACTTTGTCAACTGTTAAACTATGTCTACAAGTCTATATATGTATAGAGCCATAGAACATAGTTTAGTGTTCATTACAGTAAACAACAAACTCGTGGACTGTTAAACTAGTTTACAAGTCTATATATGTATAGAGCCATAGAACTAGTTAGTGTTCATTACAGTAAACAACAAACTCGTGGACTGTTAACTATGTTTACAAGTCTATATATGTATAGAACCATAGAACATAGTTTAGTGTCATTACAGTAAACAACAACTCGTGGACTGTTAAACTATGTTTACAAGTCTATATATGTATAGAGCCATAGAACATAGTTTTGTGTTCATTACAGTAAACACAAACTCGTGGACTGTTAAACTATGTCTACAAGTCTATATATGTATAGAGCCATAGAACATAGTTTAGTGTTCATTACAGTTAACAACAAACTTGTGGACTGTTAAATATTTAACCTAAGCGCAACATTTGATTGGTAATAAGCGGTTCGGTAGAGCTGGAAATATAATAGTTTGTTTCTATTTTGAGTGATAATAAATTGTTGAATGAACTATTTGAGGTCTGGTCGCTAATGGACAGCTCATACAAACATTCACGATTCTTTAAAATTAAATCCAACAGTTGGGGGAGGAATGGTAAAAAGGAATAAAATCTATCTGGAGAATTTTCCCCATGAAGGTAGATTGAAAATATTCCTAAACTCACTAATTCAGTCTCCCTCTCACTCGTTAAATGATTGCTATAGCAGAACATGACGGTGGTTCTTGCAGAGGCTGCCCCTGGATGGTAGTTGATAAGTCACCCATGAGAGATTGGCGGGCTGTCTCCATTGACACGGGCTGAGATTGAGATATCAGTATTCAGTAGGTCCCTGGCGACTTCAACACTCTCATGTGCTGGCGCGAATACTTTTTTATTTTTACACCGCGTCTTGCTACCAATTCGGGCTATGTATTTAGTTGGTTAGAAATGAGGAAGGTTAAATTTAGAGAAAGTGTACTCACATTTGCGTGAAAAGAGATTGGGAAACCATTTAGGAATAAACCATACTCAGTACACCTGACCGGGATCAAAACCCGATATTTTCGTCATCGACAGCCAGTCTTGTCTAACACGAGAGTAGCGCCTTAGACCATATGGTCACCGAAGGAGAAGTATTTGTTAGAACCATCCATTTATAGGTATAGCATCAGCCTTAAAGTTTATTTTAAACACAATTTGTAAAATTCGAAGCGATCCGGAATCTAACTATGAAATATTCTTAAAACCGCGTTAATCATTCTTTGCCTGAACAAAATATGTTATTGTACTTATTTATATAACTTTATGCACTAAAATCATTTATAAAATTTTAAGTTGCACAGTCAATAGGGTCTATTACACTAATCTGATAAATAACGTTATTGTAACATAGGGGTGACCTGGTGGTGTAGGGGTAAGATGTCAGACTTCTATACTGGCGGCCGGGGTTCAATCCTCGGTCCGGGCACAAATTTACCTGATTACCAAACCCTTCCTTCACCTCTGACAAGACATCTTGTGAATGTGGGGAATGCCAGGCCTCCACCGTGGTTCGGATCCCACGTTAAACTGTGGGTCCTCCATTTCATCTCACAATCACCCTACCATTACACATTAGCGTAAGTGCGTATAACCCGAACGGGTAGTAAGACGCGGTGCTAATAATAATTTATTGTAACATAGACCTACAATTAAAATAATTCGGATGTATACTTTTTCTTACAAAGAGGAAGTATTATAATCGTGAAAATTTTCGACCATGAAATTATAATGAATCTCTCTTGTGTGTCCGAACAAAAAAAAAAAAAAAGAGTTGATTTTACAATTCTTTATGCTTGTCTGTCTGTTTGTCTGTCTGTCTGTCTGTCTGTCTGTCCCTGGCCACAGATCTGAAACGTTTTCATGTTGTACTTTGATCAAACTTAATATCTATATCTTACTTAAAGGGAATACATCAGGACGTTTTTTTATTTTGATCTTAGGCCGCAAACTAAGTTTAACTTACTGATGATTGATTTTTGTAAAATAAATGGTACGGAACTCCACACGGACTTTCTCGCTCTATTGTTTGAAAATGGAGATATTAACTTAAAACTCGTAATATATGTTAAACGAAATAATATACACTAGCAAACACAAGTATAAGTTGCATTATACTTATGTAAAACTTGTTTTTTAGTCCCGGTTTTAAATTTTATAATTTTGTTTTTAAAGAATTAATGTCCTCATTTGTATGTTTTGACCAATAAAAAAGATCAATGTTGGGTCCACAAGGTCGTATTAAAATTTCAACTACTGGTTAAAATTTTCGACATTTTATTAGGTGTTGCAAATCTTCATGCCATCGCATTGCTATTAAATTCCTCATATAAATTTTGACCAATAAAAAATGTAAATATTGACTATTGAGTCTAAAATGAACATAGTTCATTGTTGTACAAACATTTCTCCTAAGAGGTTTAAGGAAAAACAACAAACTTTTAGAGACTTATGTTTAATTACTCTTTGGCATTGGAGAATTATTGCGTTAAAACTTTAGTATCTCTTTACAACATGAGCTCACAAAATTGTATTCATATATTTGGCACTATCTCCGAAACTGTTGGATTTATAAAAATATATTTCACATGAAGAATTTTAATTTCTTAATAGTACTAACATTTTGCAATGATAAGTTATTTAGTATCTCAAATAGTTACAGAGATACGGAAATTTCTGCTTCTGTAAGGTACCCTAAAATTAATTTTCATGGTAAAATGAAAATATCCAGTTTATTTATAATCTAAATCAACACAAAGATACGAATTGTAATCAAAATAGATTTTTTTCTTTTTTTGGCTCTTTCTTAAACTACGCTTAATTTTAAGTTTAAACAGACACACAGACAGACGTCATTGCAAATACAACTTTTTAGGGTTTTGGGGGAGGGGGGGGGGGCGGGGTCCTCTATACGTCGACATCCATCAACATTTCACGTTTGATTTTTTTACGGTCGCAATACTTTTACCTTTTGTGTTCGAAAAGTTAAAACATTATATATATATATATATATATATATATATATATATATATTTTACGTAGAGCTTAAAAGTTATTGTATTATAAAGAGACCTACATATTTGTAATGATAAGTAATCAAAATCGACTTTTTTCTCTTTTTGCCCTTAAGTAAACTACCCTTAATTTTAGGGTTGGATATCCAATCCCGAAAATCCCCCGGGGCAACCCTTTGAAAACCCTAGATACCAAATTTTAGCCCGATAGGTAAAATAGCTTAGGCTCTATTTAGAAGTACAGACAGATAAACAGACGGACAGAAAGTCAAAAACAACTTTTTTGGATTCGGGGGTCATAAAACGTCAAGATTCATCAAAATCTTTATTTCGATTTTTTTTGACGATCACAATACTTTCTCTACTTGCAAGATAGTGAGAAATTTAAAAAAAAGCTCTAGCGTTCTTGATCAAAATTGGGATCTAGGTATTATTTGTTGATCCCTTATAATATATGTTTACTTACAACAAATTATAAAAAAAAATTTTTTTTCTAAAATTGTATTTTAAGATTGATCTCAAATGGGTATTTGGAAATATTTTTTTGTACTAAATGAAGATATGTGTGTTGCTTTTACAAATTAATAATTTTATTATTTTTGAAAATTTGAAATTTTTAATACCATTTAAATTAGTTTTAAATTTATTATAAAGAGTGTTTGTGATTAACAAGATGTTGTGTTTATGAGGGAAACTTACTTAAGGCCAGTTTACTGAAACTGGAAGTCACAATACACAATACACAATACGGGAAAGTGTACGCGTTTGTGTCTACCGTTTTATTCTTAGTAATTAATATCAATTTGTACTCAGGATGGACATAATTTAATATACATTTATTATTTTAGCTTGACATATTTTTATTGGCGAAATAGGATTTTGTTTCTAATCTAAGTTAAAGTTTAGGAGCTTTGTACACCCCTTTTTGTGATGGAGGGATGCTGTGAGAGCCTCCGTCCTGTTGGAGGAGGTCTTTGAGACCAAACTACTGAATACTCTGAGAATATAACGCTGGGTTCAAGAAATATTGATAGTTACAATTGTTCTGAGAATATAACGCTAGGTTCAAGAAATATTGATAGTTACAATTGTTCTCAGAATATAACGCCGGGTTCAGGAAATATTGATAGTTACAATTGTCCTGAGAATATAACGCCGGATCCAAGAAATATTGATAGTTACAATTGTTCTCAGAATATAACGCTGGGTTCAAGAAATATTGATAGTTACAATTGTTCTGAGAATATAACGCCGGATCCAAGAAATATTGATAGTTACAATTGTTCTCAGAATATAACGCTGGGTTCAAGAAATATTGATAGTTACAATTGTTCTGAGAATATAACGCCGGATCCAAGAAATATTGATAGTTACAATTGTTCTCAGAATATAACGCTGGGTTCAAGAAATATTGATAGTTACAATTGTTCTGAGAATATAACGCCGGATCCAAGAAATATTGATAGTTACAATTGTTCTCAGAATATAACGCTGGGTTCAAGAAATATTGATAGTTACAATTGTTCTGAGAATATAACGCGGATCCAAGAAATATTGATAGTTACAATTGTTCTCAGAATATAACGCTGGGTTCAAGAAATATTGATAGTTACAATTGTCCTGAGAATATAACGCCGGATCCAAGAAATATTGATAGTTACAATTGTTCTCAGAATATAACGCTGGGTTCAAGAAATATTGATAGTTACAATTGTTCTGAGAATATAACGCCGGATCCAAGAAATATTGATAGTTACAATTGTTCTCAGAATATAACGCTGGGTTCAAGAAATATTGATAGTTACAATTGTTCTGAGAATATAACGCCGGATCCAAGAAATATTGATAGTTACAATTGTTCTCAGAATATAACGCTGGGTTCAAGAAATATTGATAGTTACAATTGTTCTGAGAATATAACGCCGGATCCAAGAAATATTGATAGTTACAATTGTTCTCAGAATATAACGCTGGGTTCAAGAAATATTGATAGTTACAATTGTCCTGAGAATATAACGCCGGGTTCAAGAAATATTGATAGTTACAATTGTTTACGTGGGAATGTCAGAATTAACAAGCACATGACTACACTGTGTAGCCTAACTTCCAGGCGTAGAACTCTTGGTCCGAGTGTATCAGCACTGGAGCAAGACGCTCCGCGGCGCCTAATGACATAAAAAAGACAGACGCAGGGCGCCGAGCCGTGGTCGATAGCTAGGCGTCGCCAAACTAAATGTCGTCGTTAATCCAGTAGTGGGGCCATCAGATCACTAAACTGGCGTGTGCAGTGGTACTCATGTTGGGGGACTGACGGTATGAGGTACAGACAGGCGGTATGAGGTACAGACCGGTGGTATGAGGTACAGACTGGCGGTATGAGGTACAGACTGGCGGTATGAGGTACAGACCGGCGGTATGAGGTACAGACCGGTGGTATGAGGTACAGACTGGCGGTATGAGGTACAGACCGGTGGTATGAGGTACAGACCGGCGCTATGAGGTACAGACTGGCGGTATGAGGTACAGACCGGCTGTATGAGGTACAGACCGGCGGTATGAGGTACAGACCGGCGGTATGAGGTACAGACCGGCGGTATGAGGTACAGACCGGTGGTATGAGGTACAGACCGGCGCTATGAGGTACAGACTGGCGGTATGAGGTACATACCGATGGTATGAGGTACAGACTGGCGGTATGAGGTACATACCGACGGTATGAGGTACAGACTGGCGGTATGAGGTACAGACCGGCGCTATGAGGTACAGACAGGCGGTATGAGGTACAGACTGACGGTATGAGGTACAGACTGGCGGTATGAGGTACAGACTGACGGTATGAGGTTCAGACTGGTGGTATGAGGTACAGACTGACGGTATGAGGTACAGACTGGTAGTATGAGGTACAGACTGGCGGTATGAGGTACAGACCGGCGGTATGAGGTATAGACCGGCGGTATGAGGTACAGACCGACGGCATGAGGTACAGACTGGCGGTATGAGATACAGACTGATGGCATGAGGTACAGACCGATGGCATGAGGTACAGACCGGCGGTATGAGGTACAGACCGACGGCATGAGGTACAGACTGGCGGTATGAGATACAGACTGGCGGTATGAGGTACAGACTGGCGGTATGAGGTACAGACTGACGGTATGAGGTACAGACTGGTGGTATGAGGTACAGACTGGCGGTATGAGGTACAGACTGGCGGTATGAGGTACAGACTGGCGGTATGAGGTACAGACCGGCGGTATGAGGTACAGACCGGCGGTATGAGGTACAGACCGGCGGTATGAGGTACACAGCGGCGGCATCAATTACAGACCGACGGCATGAGGTACAGACTGATGGCATGAGGTACAGACCGGCGGTATGAGGTACAGACCGACGGCATGAGGTACAGACTGGCGGTATGAGATACAGACTGGCGGTATGAGGTACAGACTGGCGGTATGAGGTACAGACTGACGGTATGAGGTACAGACTGGTGGTATGAGGTACAGACTGGCGGTATGAGGTACAGACTGGCGGTATGAGGTACAGACTGGCGGTATGAGGTACAGACCGGCGGTATGAGGTACAGACCGACGGTATGAGGTACAGACTGGCGGTATGAGGTACAGACTGGCGGTATGAGGTACAGACCGACGGTATGAGGTACAGACTGGCGGTATGAGGTAGTTACACTCTATATTATATGTTATTTATTGTAACTTTTCCCCAACCTACTCCGAACATGTCGCTGTATTCAGGAAATGTGAATTTCTGGGCAGAGATGATAACATCGTCACAGAGGACAACTGACGTGGAGGGAGATATGTCCATCCTTGTGACTGTGACATGACCTGGAGGGTGTTGCTGTGTTTCAGAGACGGAGAGAAGGATCCGGGCCAATGACAGAGAGTACAACTCTCAGTTCAAGTACGCGGTGAGTACACTTACATATTGCTGACTACTAACTATAGTACAACTCTAGAGAGTCAGCTTGCAGTAGACAAGACTACCAGAGACAGGGTCATCAGGGTTTGAATCACGCTCAGATGGAATGAAGGGTTTTCCACTTTCATCAATAGGTAGTAAGATTTAATGATAAAAAAATATAAATTAAAAAGGAAGAATTTTAGAGGAATTATACCCCCCATTTTCACTAAAAAAGAGTTAAAAACCATTCATAAAAAATAAATCAAAAATCTTATCGTGATTAAAACCCCAGTATCCATCCCAACACGAGACGCTTAAGACCATGTGACCACTAAAACAAATATAGAAGAGACCTAGTTAAATTTTAGACTATTATAAACCCAACTGGTTTTTAAAACTTACGCTCCTAAAACATTCCAAAGGTGTTCCAATTAAGTCTAATTTCTGACAGTTTCATGTCTGCTATTTCCCCCCCTTGTCAGCCTCGTCTGATTGATAGAATGTCATGGCTATTACTCCCTTCTAGTCATTGTGGCTGTCAAGAGATGGCACTAGTTGGTCGGATATTGATGAAAGCCATCACTCTGATGACCCTCTGGTAGTCACATACACCGGAGTTTGTGTCAACTCTTAAGAGCCCGTCTCAACCCACGGATAACACCCAGTTCCAACCAGACGTTGTCTCTTGTTGCGGTTGTCTGTATTCTACTTTTAAAAAAACCAGTGGAATGAAGACCAGTCAAGCCATTTTAACATATTATTTTTAAATGCAACAAAATCAATCGGAAAACATGTATTTTAAAAATAAAAAACTGTACCTTAGTCTTATCACATATATACCAATGTTTCAATTGCATAGTGATGAATGTAGAATCAGCCTCTTGTATCTTAATATCTCGGTTAATCAGCCTCTTGTATCTTAATATCTCGGTTAATCAGCCTCTTGTATCTTAATAACTCGGTTAATCAGCCTCTTGTATCTTAATATCTCGGTTAATCAGCCTCTTGTATCTTAATATCTCGGTTAATCAGCCTCTTGTATCTTAATAACTCGGTTAATCAGCCTCTTGTATCTTAATATCTCGGTTAATCAGCCTCTTGTATCTTAATATCTCGGTTAATCAGCCTCTTGTATCTTAATATCTCGGTTAATCAGCCTCTTGTATCTTAATAACTCGGTTAATCAGCCTCTTGTATCTTAATAACTCGGTTAATCAGCCTCTTGTATCTTAATATCTCGGTTAATCAGCCTCTTGTATCTTAATAACTCGGTTAATCAGCCTCTTGTATCTTAATAACTCGGTTAATCAGCCTCTTGTATCTTAATATCTCGGTTAATCAGCCTCTTGTATCTTAATAACTCGGTTAATCAGCCTCTTGTATCTTAATATCTCGGTTAATCAGCCTCTTGTATCTTAATATCTCGGTTAATCAGTCTCTTGTATCTTAATATCTCAATCAGTCATTAGATGGACTCTTTGAGTTAATAGTTTATCCAATTTTTGTAAAACTAACAAAGAATGCTGATTTTCTGAATTAATTAATGGCCAAACTTTGGTTTCAAAATGTTATTTATAGTCAAAAATTCATTTTCTACATTCATTCAAATATTCCTTTTTTTTTTAATGTTTTGTTTTCTTTTAGAGAAAGAATTGATTCGTAAATGAGATCGAAACCAAGAACGAAAATCCCTTCAAAGGTTGTTCAAGTACAGTTGTGTTAATGAAAAACAAACCATATCCATAAAAAAAAAACTTTGAATAACTTTACTGTAGTAAAATAAATAACAAAAACTAAAAACAAGTCCAAAAAATGAAAATGAATATAGCTATAATCATAAAATGGGATAAGTGCTTATCCATACACTATATAGGCTTTTTTTATTCACCACCACCCCCCCTCCCCCCCAACCTCTCCACCATGTAACGTTGGGGACTGACTCAAGGAGTGTCAAGAAATGTACCAAACTAACACTCCCAGCGTCATTACCATGTTTTGTATTCAGTATCTGTCCGGAGGATGACAGCGATGTGTCCGCTGTTCCAGAACAATTACATCAAGACATCCAAGTACTCGGTGCTGACATTCCTGCCCCTCAACCTGTTTGAGCAGTTCCAGCGACTCGCCAACTTCTACTTCCTGTGTCTCCTGGTGCTCCAGGTGATCCCGGCCATCTCGTCACTCACACCAATAACCACCGCCGTGCCGCTCATTGGGGTGTTGGCACTCACTGCTGTCAAGGACGCTTACGATGACTTTGTGAGTATCACTCTACACTCACACTATGTTACCCAACTCCGCTGTCAAAGACGCTTACGATGACTTTGTGAGTATTACTCTACAATCACACTATGTTACCCAACTCCGCTGTCAAAGACGCTTACGATGACTTTGTGAGTATCACTCTACACTCACACTATGTTACCCAACTCCGCTGTCAAGGACGCTTACGATGACTTTGTGAGTATCACTCTACACTCACACTATGTTACCCAACTCCGCTGTCAAGGACGCTTACGATGACTTTGTGAGTATCACTCTACACTCACACTATGTTACCCAACTCCGCTGTCAAGGACGCTTACGATGACTTTGTGAGTATCACTCTACACTCACACTATGTTACCCAACTCCGCTGTCAAGGACGCTTACGATGACTTTGTGAGTATCACTCTACACTCACACTATGTTACCCAACTTTGCTGTCAAGGACGCTTACGATGAGTGTGGTAGCAACTGCCGTCATTGGGGTCATCAAACTATTGAGTGATTACAGAACATAGACCTCTGTAACACAAGGCCTGGTGGCTCTAATCACGTCACAGGTAGAATTAGTGTACCTCTTTTCTATATACGTTGAATATAACTAAACTGTGTGTGGCAGTGATTAGAAACACCTGTCTAACTCGTCTGTTCTGGTGACGTCGCAAGAACCCGTTCCTTAGAAACACCTGCCTAACTCGTCTGTTCTGGTGACGTCGCGAGAACCAGCACCCAGGCCTAGTATTGGAGCCATCGCTTCCTTCCCACTGCTATTTGTCGGCGTGTGGAGCCCAACTAGTTTTATATAGAAATTAGTATCAAATAATCAATTAAATGTGCTACAATGATAATTAGATCAATAATTTCCCAGATTTTGTTGACATACATTTTGTTCAATTTTGAAACATCTTTGCCTATTTTTTAAATCTAATTATAATACAGTAAATACAAAGTTAATTCTAATGAATACCAGTTGCTGATGGTTCAACTGAATGTCCCCAGCAACGCCACATGAGCGACTCCCATGTGAACAACCGCCACTCCAAGGCGCTGCGTGACGGCAAGTTGGTGGAGGAGCGCTGGGCTCAAGTCCAGGTCGGAGATGTGATCCGCATGGAAAACGACCAGTTTGTGGCTGCCGACGTGCTCCTCCTGTCCACCAGCGAGCCCAACGGGCTTTGTTTCATCGAGACTGCAGAGCTGGACGGGTCAGTGTGGCTGCCTCATTTCACCCACCCTGGGACGTGTTGGTTAGATAGACCCACCCTGGGACATGTTGGTTAGATAGACCCACCCTGGAACATGTTGGTTAGCAAGGAAGCAACCCACCCCTAGTTGTAGTGAGAACATAACATATCTCTTGCAGGGAGACGAACCTCAAGTGCCGCCAGTGCCTGGTGGAAACGGCGGAGATGGGTCAGGACGATGCCAGGATCGGAGCATTTGACGGGGAGATTATCTGCGAGACCCCCAACAACCTCCTCAACAAGTTCGAGGGAACACTCACCTGGAAGGGCAAGAGGTAGGAGCCCCCAGAGGGGTCTGCTGGTGTTGACCTCATTATATTCCTCGCCTGTTCCTGTCTCTCTATAAGCGGAAATGATCAATATTTTATTTTGAAATAAAGTCCAGGAGCAAATATTAGAGTGAGTGTGTAAACTCGTCAAGAGTAAGGGGGAAGTGTTATCATTAATTAAACAAGAGGCCTCTCAGGGTGAACTGCTCATTTTCTTCCCTCTAGTTCTATTCTGTACATTGGCGTCTTAAGTGTGATGCTTCTAAGAGTGCCTAGAGTGCTTAGATGTGTCAAGTTAAGATGCAACTCACTTTACAAAATGGCTTTGAATTTACTAAGTAGGCATTGTCTTGAACCAATTAACAAAGAACCCGCTTCGATATTCAAGCTGTCTAAAGCGTCACTTTTGCTATAGACTTGACTGCTGATGACGAGGTCGGGATTAAAATCCTGTTCGAATGTATCGAGGGTAGTTTTTAATTAATTACTTTCCACTCTCCCTCCCTGCAAATGTGAACTTTTCTTATCCTTAATATGTTAGCGTAATTTTTAGATATGTGTACTACCGAACGGGTAGTAAGACGCTGTGCTAAAAAAAGAAAGGAAAAAACCCAGTAACTATTACTATTGTCTAGTACCTGGGATGTAATGATTCTTTGACTCAGTGATGTGGTTTTCCAATCGCTGACTCTGGGACCTCTTGATACTCGCCACGTCAGGTCCTCGGTCAGATACGGGGGAGCAGGGATTCAAGTCGCTGTTGTTGTGTTGTCAGGTACTCGCTGGACAACGACAAGGTAGTCCTGCGCGGCTGTGTCCTACGCAACACTCAATGGTGTTACGGTGTCGTCATCTTTGCCGGCAAGGACACGAAACTGATGCAGAACTCCGGCAAGACCAAGTTCAAGCGCACAAGCATCGATAGGTTACTGAATTTCATAATTATAGGGGTAAGCGAACACTTAAGACACTTTGTGCAGTGAAGAGCTAATTATATGTCATTCTGAGATGTAGAACCTTGTAATATATTATGAAAATAAGTTACCAGACAAGCATAAATTGGACAAATTCAAATAATAATGAAACTCTGGTGTTGTCCTTACGTCGAGTTTACCGAGGGTGATTTTTACTGATTATTTTTCAACGCTCCCTCTACACAAATGCGTGTACACCTTATCTAAATTCAACACTCCTCATCACTAACACATTAGCATTATTAGTATGTACAAGCTTGTAACCCAAACAGGTGGTAAGAGGCGGTACTAAGCTTGTAAGCAAACTATCTGCCAACACACTTAGCGCTGATTCCTGTTACATCCTGCAGCTTGCATGCACCTGCCTCGTTTATTTTATTAAATGTTTATCAATGAACACGGATTTAAAACTAATACTTTCAAACATAACTGCCTTAAAGATTTTTGTTAAATCAAGTACTACGTGTTTTAAGACTCAATAAATAAATATATAATTAATTGCCTTGATTTTCTTACCAATGTACATTTTACAAAACACAAGTTCCATATTTTTTGCAGTCATTAGGTTTATTTTATAGTTACTGATGATATCTATAAAAAATGACAGCTGCAGATCACTTGACAAATAAAAGTTTCCCTACTAATTTTTTTTCTAGCTTTCATCTATTTAAATGCATAATAAAATTGGGGTAGAGTTGTTATTTGGAATATAACATGGTTCAAAAAGAGACTGGCCTGTGTAAGCCTGAAGAAGCTGCCTGTAGTAGTCAAATCTATTTTTTTTTTTTTCCGTCTTTTATTGATTTGTCTAACCAACCCCTTCACCCGGGTAAGTGTACCGGCTATTTCTACTACTTTGGAACAAAACACATTGTTGGCATTTTACTGCTTTAAGTTATAATATTTTAGTTTTTAATATTTAATCTTATAAGATATTTCTACTAAAGACTTGTTTTTCGAGTAATTACTGATACACATTGTCATAGATGTGAACCTGGGTAGCGTGTGTAGTTTGTTTAGAGCAATTACTGGCACAGACAAATGTCAAAAGGCACAGCTTTCTGTCCCTGAATAACTTATCTGTAAAATAGTGTAATGCAAGTGATAGGGCAAGGAGAGTTAAACCCTCATTTTAATAAGAGGCCCACCTTCGACCCCCGACATTGATTGAAACTCACTAACATTTGTCCCGCTAGAATTGTGTCTTATTTGATTTATAAATTATAAAGTTAATATAAAATGTTATCAAACTCTTCCAATAATAATATTTCCTTAAGGATTACTGTATAGTTTCTCTTTACATCATTAATTAAACAGTCTCGGAATGTAAATACAATTGTAGTTATCTTTTTTACCGTTTAGGTGGCCTTATGGTTTATGGCGTCCCTCTCATAGACTAGATTGAGGCTCAAGTCTTGGGCGGGTGTACTGAGGGTGGATTTTCCTAAAGGGGTTTTCCGCTCTCCTTTCACGCAAATGCGGGTACACTTCCAATAAATATAATCTTCCTAGTTCCTAAAACCCTTGGCATAGTTAGTACATAAGCGTATAACCCGATGGGTAGTAATACAAGGTGCTAAATATATATATATATATATATACACACACACACACATATATTTCCAAGTCATTAGTAAATTATTCGCTATGGATGGGACTTAACGAATCTTCAAACTCCCGAATTCCTTAAATCGTCAAGGATATTTGAATATTCTAGAATTCAAGAAAATATCAAATTTGAGATTCAAAAAGTTAAAAAAAAAATATATAAATTATATATATATATATATATATATATATATATATATATATGTATATATATAATTGAAATACAAATTGAAATTTATTTTAGAGCTTTGCAACTGCTTACTGGTGGTTCAAACTCAACATAAATATAGAACAAATTTATCAACCAGACCCCAGAACAGTAATTTAACACTTAAAACTGAATGTTAAAATCTAGTTACTATTTCTATTTTATATTATTCTGTTATGTTTCTAGTTCCTCTTGTGTTCATAATTTTTTCACTAATTGAGATTAAAATTTGAGATTTGAAGGTAAAAGGAAGATTCAAATTCGTCCCAACTCTTTTTATAATCTCGTTTGTTTAGCAATCGTCTGTCCGGAAACATCCTTGGAAGACTCTATGTGTTATACAAGTCGTAATAAATCATCCAGGGTGACTGCCCCCTCTGTGCGCACATTGACACGTGTTGTGTGGTTCCTCGTCCTGTTTCAGATTGTATTTTTTCTACTGTCCATGTGCCTGTTCTGTATGATTGCCTGTGGTATCTGGGAGACCATCACGGGGCGCTACTTCCAGGTGTATCTGCCGTGGGACACCTTAGTCCCCAGCGAACCCCTTGGGGCGCCACCGTCATCGCGCTGCTGGTGTTCTTCTCCTACGCTATAGTTCTGAATACCGTCGTGCCTATTTCTCTGTATGTTAGGTACGTGGGCGAAGTCACAATATTATGAACAATGGTGACGAAATAAAGACAACCTTAAAAAATTGAGACAACAAAGAAAATCAATCACTTTTTTTTTATAATATCACCATCAACTGCTTACAGCCTGTGGGCAGGTCACTTTAGTAAAAATACCTTCATATTCCTCTTTCCTTCCATCATTCTTCTTCCTTTAATTTATTCCATTTTTCTCCTCTCACTTGCACACTTTCTATTATACCTGCATGACCATACCATCTCAGTCTTGCTTCCTCTACTATCTCATGTACTCCAACATCCTCATTACATGTCCATACCATCTCAGTCTTGCTTCCTCTACTATCTCATGTACTCCAACATCCTCATTACATGTCCATACCATCTCAGTATTGCTTCCTCTACTATCTCATGTACTCCAACATCCTCATTACATGCCCATACCATCTTAGTCTTGCTTCCTCTACTATCTTATGTACTCCAACATCCTCATTACATCTCCATACCATCTCAGTATTGCTTCCTCTACTATCTCATGTACTCCAACATCCTCATTACATGTCCATACCATCTCAGTCTTGCTTCCTCTACTATCTCATGTACTCCAACATCCTCATTACATGTCCATACCATCTCAGTCTTGCTTCCTCTACTATCTCATGTACTCCAACATCCTCATTACATGCCCATACCATCTTAGTCTTGCTTCCTCTACAATCTCATGTACTCCAACATCCTCATTACATCTCCATACCATCTCAGTATTGCTTCCTCTACTATCTCATGTACTCCAACATCCTCATTACATGTCTATACTATCTCAGTCTTGCTTCCTCTACTATCTCATGTACTCCAACATTCTCATTACATGTCCATACCATCTTAGTCTTGCTTCCTCTACTATCTCATGTACTCCAACATCCTCATTACGTGTCCATACCATCTTAGTCTTGCTTCCTCTACTATCTCATGTACTCCAACATCCTCATTACATGTCCATACCATCTCAGTCTTGCTTCCTCTACTATCTCATGTACTCCAACATCCTCATTACATGACCATACCATCTCAGTCTTGCTTCCTCTACTATCTCATGTACTCCAACATCCTCATTACGTGTCCATACCATCTCAGTCTTGCTTCCTCTACTATCTCATGTACTCCAACATCCTCATTACATGTCCATACCATCTTAGTCTTGCTTCCTCTACTATCTCATGTACTCCAACATCCTCATTACATGTCCATACCATCTTAGTCTTGCTTCCTCTACTATCTCATGTACTCCAACATCCTCATTACGTGTCCATACCATCTTAGTCTTGCTTCCTCTACTATCTCATGTACTCCAACATCCTCATTACATGTCCATACCATCTCAGTCTTGCTTCCTCTACTATCTCATGTACTCCAACATCCTCATTACATGACCATACCATCTCAGTCTTGCTTCCTCTACTATCTCATGTACTCCAACATCCTCATTACGTGTCCATACCATCTCAGTCTTGCTTCCTCTACTATCTCATGAACTCCAACATCCTCATTACATGTCCATACCATCTTAGTCTTGCTTCCTCTACTATCTCATGTACTCCAACATCCTCATTACGTGTCCATACCATCTCAGTCTTGATTCCTCTACTCTCTCATGTGCTCCTATTCTTTCCAGGATAACTTCATTCCTAATCTTGTTTCTCTTCGTGACAACTAACATGCCTCTAACAAACTTACTTATTTATAAAATAAAGGGAATTAAGTAAAAATTAAATAAACAAGGTAGAACTTAAGAAATAGAAATTAAGCACAAATAAAAGGGAAAAAAATAATAAAAAATCTATTTACACACACTTAAATATTTCAGTCTCTTTCGCGACATTTTTCTTGGGAAGTTTTGGTAATAAGAATAAACAATAAGTTTACTTCATTGATGCCAACTTAGTTCTGAAAGATAAAAACTTCTCTCGTGGCCCTAACATTTGTTGGAGAATGTGCCTTCCATCCACAAAGAATTTCAAGTCCTCTAGAGAAGTTTCATCTTTCACAACCTAAGTTGGCATCACTGAGGCTAATTTCCTGTTCAGTCTTTTTGCTATTACCTCCTGAAGAAGATGAACGACATCAAAATATTGAAGTGTTTGTAAATATATGTTCGGGGCTTTACTTTTATTTTGGCTTAATTTTTCTTCAGTTCTATACTATTTATTTGATTAAATATAAATTAATAAAAATAATTCAAACACAAAGCCATGTAATTTTCATAAGCAAATACTGAACACATGCATCCTTGAGTAGATTAATAGTCAACTTAAATAAATATAAAAATGTCAAAACAACTTAAAATATTGGATTTCTAACCTAATGTAATAATAATTCAATTAATAATCTCCTTAAATTCATGATCACGAATGTTTATTTTGCTCTTACCTGCACTGGTGGGCATGGAGGCTAAGGTATGAACCTCATCTATTCTAGTTTGACACGGAAACCAAGGTTCGAATCCCGGCCAGGTCTACCGAGGGTGTTTTTCTTTTTACTTTATTTAGAGTTAATTATTATTTCCTTTTTCTTTTTTTTTTTTTTCTCAAAAGTAATGAATTATTTTTCAGTGTTGAAGTAATTCGATTTGCCCAGAGTTTCCTCATCAACTGGGATGAAAAAATGTACTACGAAAAATCTGGGACTGCGGCTAAGGCTCGAACCACGACCCTCAACGAGGAACTGGGTCAGATAGAGTACATCTTCTCTGACAAGACGGGAACGTTGACTCAGGTCAGCAACAGACTCATTCAGATAGTTTATTGACAGAAAGGGAGAGGCTATCATACCATGTTTAACAGGAATATCTATAGCCAAGAGCCATTACCTCTTAGTCCAGTTGCGGAAGTGTAAAATGTCAACTGTGTTATTCTTTTCATTGTAAAAGCCATTTTGTGCCCGTTCCTTAAATTTTTTATACCTCTTTCTGTATCTTTTCCCATATTTAACAAAACATACCTCAAAAAAAGGGAAAACAGGTTTTCCTCAAAGAGATATATTGTTCCATGTACAAATATGGACTATAATAACTGGGCTCAGCACACCAGAACTATCAAAGAGGCAGATAACTTCAAGAAACTATCTCTCGCTCTCGTCAGTAACTGCCAACACAGCTCTTAGAGTTGGTTTCTCTGTTTACACCAAGTAAGAGATGTCAAAAGAAGGACACCGTTATATTACACGCAGCTCTTGTTCTCCCTCATTGCAGAACATAATGACGTTCAACAAGTGCTCGATAGCCGCGCGTGCTATGGTGACATCATCGACGAGACAACCAACGACGTTATCGAGGTCACGGAGGTAGGTCTGTCGTTCCTCATTGGCTTGTTACAGATTTGGACACTTGCGTTTATTCTTCACAGTTTATTGGTAATTGTTAGAAGAGAAGACACTTGTATTGGTATGAGAGGGTAACTTTACACTGGGCTTAAAGTTCCGAAAGAGTTAGAGCTGTGGGACATTATCTAATTTGACAAGTTAAATACTTTAAATTTACTATTATCACTTATTCACAGTTTAAAAAACAAACTAATTTCATCATCATCACCTGTTCCCAGCCTGTGGTCAAGTGGGTCAGTTTAGTAAAATGCCTCCATCTCCCTCCGTCCTTCCACCATTCTTCTTCTATCACTTGCGCACTTTCTGTTATTTGTTCCTTTTATCACTTTCTTGGTCTTCCTTGCAGTCTTTTCTCCCCAAACTTCATCTTTGTCACTCTGCTTGGGGTTCTTTCCGTCACCGTCCTACTGAATAAGAATATATTAAATGAGTAAAATAATGAAATTCAAGTGACGGAAGGAGGATTTGGTTAGGTCTTGATACAAACAAATTGACCTATCCCTTCATTTCTTCATTTCTTATGATCATTTTAATAGTTACACAGAATTATAAATTAATCAACTCCAAACTATCTCATTCTGGTCCTTCCTGGTTCTATTTCCATTGTTTGCTTTGGTCATCTTCCGTCCTCTTAGCATGTCCAAACCATCTCGGTTTATTCCTGTCTATTCCCACATTCAGCTTTTCCTTCTTCATTTCTCACTCTTGTCTCTTTTAGTATTTTATTAAATACTTGATTATCAGTTATCCCCGTTAGTTTTTTATGTTGTTTAAGCCTCTCACTCTATTTTAACAACTTTACTTGAAGGGTAAAAATAATTTACAGTTGGTTTTGTTAAAAAGAAGTATCTTGTGCGCGATAATGTTTTATAAACTATCTACTTGTAAACGAGGATTAATATTTTTCGGCCTGTTATATTCTAACTGTAAACAAACCAGTGTAAGGTTGACCTTGAAGGAGGGCATGTTAGGATGTACTGCTCGTCCTTGATTAGATTTTCCAGTTATTCAACTCGTGATCCATCCAGTGCGGTATTTTCTTGAAAAAGGAAGAAGGTACGTTTTAACAGCTGTAATCAACCTTCAATTACCTTTATAACAACAATTAAAAAATAATTGTTTATATTAGGTAGGATGGCCAGCACACTTACCAGAATGACACTGGAGTAAAAATTATTTAAATAAAACATTAAACGGAGGGACAGTGGTTTCCTGTTTTAGGAAGTTGTGTTACGTTTTTAACACTCCTCCCTGATTGGTTCTGATAGAATGAAACCCAGGTCGAGGGATCGGGTGTTAACGATCGGTTTCTCTTCAAGAGCCAGCCATTACCTCTTTGTCCATTGGCAGCAGTGTAAAATCTGAACTGTGTTCTTCATTTTGTTGTAAAAGCCATATTTTGTTTGTCTCTTTTATGTGTTTTTTTTATCCATCTTTCCTGTACCTTCTTCCAAATAAAGTACATTAATGTAATTGATAGTGTAGGAAGCCAACTTGAAAGGACATTAGAATAATAACTATAATATGTATATCGTATATCCTTAACAGGTATTGAGACCCGATGACAAAAAAAAAATGGCTCTTTTGAATTTTATTGGTAACATAATATTTGAATAGTTCAAGTAATCTTGTTGAAAACTGCCGTTGTAGTTTTCCAATATTCCATTTGTATTTTGAGTCAAATGTTTAAGATGATGTTAATTTGTTTAGATATATTTGATCAACTCTTATCTTGTACTAGATAGCTGTTGCCCCTGGCTTGCTCGCGTGGAAGTTGATTATATACAAATACGAAAATATACATATGTATTTACAGATTAATTTAAAATATTACGTTACGTTGATGACCATAACTTGACCTCAGATCAAAAATAATGCAAGTCCGATACAAACTTTCACACCCTTTTTCATCCCTTATTAAATAAAATTTCCAAAATTCCTGAAACACGTATTTATTTGTTTTACGTCAATAACCTAAATACAAAATTTTGTTTATGTAACTTTCAAAATGACGGACTTTCATACATATTATCATACATATTATCATCCCCTATTTTGACCCCTTTGGGTTGGAATTTTCTAAAATCCTTTCTTAGTGGCTGCCTACATAACAAAATGAATATACAGTCCGAATTTCATGCTTGTAGCCTTGATAGTTTGCGCTCGGCGATGATGAATCAGTCAGTCAGTCAGTCAGGACATGTTATTTTATAAGTATAGATAAACCCTCTGGATGGTTTGTGAGGAGAAAACTTGCAGTAATTATAACGACCCAACTGTCGGCATGGGGGATGCCTGCTCACTTTGGACCCATTTTTATCTCTGTTATGTTGGTATCACCACCTGCACACAAACACATACTCTTAGAATAGTCCATATCGTGTCTAGTGGCACAATTATTGTGGAGAGACTAAAACGAATATAATCCACTTTTTATTTGGCTTCAACACAGGGGTACGGCACCTCCACTTTTTCAACTCAAAGTCGAATCGAATAATAAGAGATATTTCCTTAACCAAATCGAAAGTTTAGAATATTAAAAAAGAATCCTATAGTGTTAAAAATAATATTATATGTTGTTTAACATTTCTAGTGAGGGTTTAAAGGTGCATATACACTAGAGGCATATCGTAAGTGAGGCCGACATCAAGCCATCTAGTGTCGGCACATCGAAATGAGGCAATCACGACCTCGCTTGCCTCTAGTGCATACACACCTTTAAATATAGTTTATATGTTTGTCATAAGCTGATAAGTTGTTTTTTTTTAAACACTAATTTTTTGTGTATTTTAATTTTAAAAATATTAATTGGCAAAACTTCAAAATAGTTGAATCCAGATACTTCCAATGTGGAAGTCGAAGTTGGGGTAAATTAAAAGCACAGTCTGAAGGTTTCAAATTCTCCTATACCCCTAACTTTAAACTAAATAAACAGGAACAGGCTCCCCACCCCCACTATTTTTTTTTTCAGACAAAAATATCTCTTTAATCGCAATATTATTTTAAGGGGAGAGAAAAAAAAAAGCAAACTATTATTATAATTTTTTTCTGTCATAACTATATTATTAAGGTGGCATGGAAGGAAGCACAAGAAAAGGTCATTGTTTTGTTTATTTTGTAATTTTCTAATAAAGAATTATTTACGGCAAAATAAATAAAATATTGTTCCAGTAGAAAGACATTAAAAAATCCCTTGATGTCAATGAAAGGATTCTGATTCGTTTTGGTCTCTGAACACAAACCAATGAGATGTCTGCATTAAACCATGTTTATTTCTCTCTGTTGCATGCTCTCTCTCCCTGGTGGTGGTTCATGGTTAATTATTTGTGCCGGGTGTGGGGTTGGTGGGTGTGTCCTGGGATGTTTGTAGGCTGCACGGGTGTGCACGAGTATACACAACACACCCCAGCGCTGCACGCCCTGTTGTGGAGCACTCCCAGTAGGCCGCGCACAGGAGGAACTTCTGGTGGGACCTGGCACGCCCACAAGACAGCACTCCTCTGTACGCACCCACAGCACGCACTATAGTAGAACATGGCACGTGTTTGACTCGTGGCTCCACTTTGCGCACGTTTGGTACACAAATTTAAAAAAATTGAATGATTTTGATTTTCGACACTCAGTGTTTTATTTTGAGATTTTGGTTCATTTAGATAGGGCCTTGTTTGGTAAATTGTGGTTCTTATTTGTCTATGGATATATTTAGCATTGAATTGGACACTACTTAAAAATATGTTTTGTGGAAGGGGTTGGATCGTCCAATGTTTGAAAGTTTTTAATTAATTGTTTTATGCTTGAAAAATATATTGTATTTATTTATAAATATTTATGCACTAAAATCACTAAGAAAATGTTCTATTTACTTAGGATTTTTCAAAATGAATATTAATTTTTAATATACATAGCATCTCAGAAGGGCAATAATTTACTTACCTTGGATATTTTTATTTGTGAAACTTAGTAATTGGCAAAGCAAATTAAAAAAAAAAAATTCAAGCCAAGTTATTCTTCTCACGACATGTAGGCATTCTCAACCTCATCTGGTCTGGTTACCAGTGGCGGAGAGATCCTGGTTCAAAACCTGGGCAAGTGTACTTAAAGTGTTTTTTTCCCTAAATAGTTTTCTACTCTCATTACACACAAATGTGAGAACATTTTTTCTAAATTCAACAATAATAGCTTAGTGTAATTATAGTACATAATGTGTGAAATCCAAACGAGTAGCATGGCGCGGTGATAAAAGTATGGTGGTATTGTTTATCTTTGTAAACATTTAATTTAATTTAATTTATTCTTAAGATAGTCCAATAATATAAAATCACTATAAATGTAAATCGATCCAGTTCTGTTCCGTTCTACTTTGAGTCTTGTTTATAAAAGGAAATTACTCCGTACTTGTGAAGCAAGTTTTGAATTCGTCAAGTGGAGCCACGAGTTTCTAACTCTCAGCCATACTCGATCAAACTAACGAGTTAATTAACATTGGTTTGATTCTGGAATGAGAAAGCCACCATCTTGTCTGCCACAGTGCAAGATTAACATTTCCGACATGACTTGGAACGCTATTAACTAGATTAGTTAATTGAATTGACATTAAATACCCACACCCTTCACTCTGAAAGGTAGCGGTCTTACTTTGACTAGTTGAACTATGGCCCATTCTTTTGAGCTGCACCATAGTGGAACCAACCAAGGTAAGCTTGTTACCTCTTCAGACTGATTGGAGGGTGCATGTTTTCTTGTCAATATGTAAAAATACACAACTAGCTCTTAGAAAATATCCTCTACTCTGTGTGACTTTAAAGTGTATTAGTTTGAGGAGTAAGTTGTGTTTTCTTCACAGTTTCAGTAGAAATATGAATGTGGTTATCATTTTGTCCTGGTTGTTATTCTTTTCAAACATATTAATACTCTTCAATATTGTTCTGGACTAGTGCTTTACAAACTCCTTAAAACCCAACACAAATTTTAGTATGACAAACTTTTGTGGCCCACTATTTTTAATAGTCATCGGGGGGGGGGGGGGTGTTTAAGGCACATATTTTCTAATTTAATTATTTATTAAGGTGACCTGTTGGTCTAGGGGTAAGGTGTAGGACTTCTGTGCTGAGGTCCGGGGTTCAATCCTCGGTACCGGCACAGATTTATCTGATTACCAAACCCTTCCTTCACCTCTGACAAGACATCTTGTGAATGTGGGAATGCCAAGCCTCCAACGTGGTTCGGATTCCACGTTAAACTGTAGGTCCTCCATTTCATCTCACAATTACCCTATCATTACATGTTTGCGTAAGTGCGTATAACCTGAATGGGTAGTAAGACGGGTGCTAATAATAATAATTATTTATTTTACTAAAATGTATTATTTAATATAATTTTACAAAAAAAAAAGGGTCTATTTTTCAAAATCGAGATTATGTTTGTTTCTGATTTCTGATGACATATCAACGCGCTCATTCTCAGGCGCAAGGAGTTCCATAATCACCCTCTTTTCGATTACCGCCATTGCCGAAAATCTAATTTCACAGTTATACGAAGGTTTAAAAGGGAGCAGCATCATCAACGCTTCGGTAGAATGATTGGGTTATGTTCGTTGAACAGACAAGCCAGAAACTCATCAATTTTGGTTGTTGTTGGAATTAATTTTTATCAGGATGTCAAATGATTGGACAATTGTTCACATTTCGAAAACTTTTCTTCGACCCACCAAAAATTGCAATTCGTAACTCTCAATGAGAGAACCACCAGTCTAGAACACATCCTTGAAATGTGTAATTTAAGATAAAGCTATGAATATTAACTAGAGTATTTTTTTTTCTACTTTACGCAACAGGTTGTGTCTTGTGTGCAACTGTTAATAACTAATGGGTGAATTATCACACACTTTCCATCCTGACAGTTCTTTATCACCTAAAATATGTTATGATCACTTTGTTATTTAGAGCAAGGTGTGAATAGTATGTTAGTGACCATGTGTGTCATGTGCATGTGTGTAGTGTGTTTAGTTCCTGCACGATGTAATTAATACTCATTGGGTTCGGTGACTGTTACTAAGCATGTCAAGTAATCACATTTTAAGATGTTTATTTGTGGGGAAAAAAACCTATATTAACAAAATTTATGTTTTTATGTTGAGATATCTTCTTCTTTATAGAACCAATCAAAAAATTCACACAAGAAGATGTTTATTTTTTTTGCTTGTCATGTGAAAAAATATAAGTTTAAGATTAAAATATTTGGTAAACGCATTCGTTATTAGTTTTTGAAGGTAACTTTTTCTTTTAAATATGAAGCGAAACTTGAAACTTGGAAAAGGAAGTTTGAAGTTGAAGATAAGATGTTTGTTGTCACCTAACGCTACTTTTAATAGACAAGTGCATCTAGGTAGAGATAAAGGTATATAAAAATAAACAAAGCCCACTATATTATTTTGTGATGACATGTCTGAATTTATCCCTACTTATGTTATGAATGTCATTTAATCACTGGTCTCTGTTAAATACTCTTTAATGGCTGCTATAAACATGATTATGTTTAAATATGGCATATTTAATGTGAGATTTAAAACAGGTTCATAATATATTTTAGTTTTCATCATCCTTGGAAATATTTGCTAGTCGAGTTGTGAAGGTTATTATCGGCGTGAAAGTTGAAGCTAAGAAGATCTAGCATTAAATGTTTTGAAGCCTTGCACACCCCTATTTGTTTTGAAGCTTGCACACCCTTATTTTTTTTAATTTGTTTAATATTTTTATTACAATTTGTAATGTTATATAATATAAAACTAACCTACATGTCTTCAGATTGAAGTCATAAACTTGCTAAGACATTAAACTGTACAACGACTTTAAAATGTAACCAAACATTATAAAAACATACCCTCCTCGCTGAGCGCATGGTCTAAACTCTAAAGCATCGCTCCTTTTAGCTACTTGATTGCTGAATATGGGAATATCAGGGTTCGATTCCTTGTCAGTTGTACCAAGAATGTTTATTTATAAATGTTTGCCCACTCTTCCTATGCAAATGTGGGTATATTTCCTTTCAATTCTACCTACACTATCTCTACAACACTAGCGTCTGAATAAACTGAATGGATATTGAACATAAATAACTTTGATTAAATATTTTCTCTTGTGCCTTCTTTGTCCGTTGCTTGGGCCTCAGCATGGAAAGTGATGGATTCTGGTTGGAGGACAAATGTGTGAGGTCGAGCTGAATGTTCTGTCAGAATTCGATGTAAATCTTCTACGCTGTCCCAGTTATGGAGTCATTGAACATCCTAATCTAGCTCAAGCTTGATTAATGAAACACCCACTTTTTTGGCCGCAACTGCTGATGACTGGGTGATAGAGGTTCAAATCTCGGTCGAGTCTACTGATGATGATTTTCCAACATGGTTTTCCCCTCTCCCTCCATGCAAATTATGGGTACACTGCCATTTAAATATAACCTTCCTAATCCATAAAATCATCAGCATAATTAGTAAAAATGTGTACAACCCGAATACATTTTAAGACGCGGTGCTAAAAAAAATTAATAAAACCATGGTGATTTTATTCCCCTTTTGAGAAAAAACCCTCAATACCAGCCTGGAATTGAACCCTGGACCTCTAGGTAAGCAGGCAGGGGGCTTTGCCCACTATACTATGAGGCCGATAGACCTAGAACTAAACATTACTATTAAGGACAAAGAATTCATCTTTGATTTACACAGGACTCTGAGAACATTAAGTTCAAGCAATGTATGTAGCACGTAGTCTGGGTTTAACTCTCCTTTATTCTGGTCCGTCCATTGATCCGTACTTTACGTTGTGTTATCGTCACTTTACCCTGCTTCGCTTGTGTTCTGTCTTGTTACCGATTAGCCGGTTCCCTACTGTCAATAATCTTATAGTTGGTACATCACAGCCAATGATAATGTGTACTTAAGCTCGATTCAAGATCCCTGGTTCATAGCTCACTTATAGCCAATTTTTATCATTTCGGATTCTTAGGTCATATTTTGATGGTTTGGATAATTTTCTAGTTATTTAATTTCAAAAATATGAACGTTATGTAAATTATTGTATCTATTCAAATATAAGGTTTTCTACCACAAAGATGTTGGACTGACGAGATAAAGTATATTTCAAATTAACTTTTTGCATGCTTTTTTTTATTTTTATGGTAAGAAAATCCATATTCTTGTTGAACTATTACAACCAAGCTTGGATATATTTCTGTGGTTGGGTGGTAGCTTATTTCTGTGCGGGGTGGTAGCTTATTTCTGTGGCGGGTGGTAGCTTATTTCTGTGGCGGGGTAGCTTATTTCTGTGGTTGGTGGTAGCTTATTTCTGTGGCGGGTGGTAGCTTATTTCTGTGGTTGGGTGGTAGCTTATTTCTGTGGCGGGGTGGTAGCTTATTTCTGTGGCGGGGTGGTAGCTTATTTCTGTGGCGGGTGGTAGCTTATTTTGGTTGGGTGGTAGCTTATTTCTGTGGCGGGGTGGTAGCTTATTTCTGTGGCGGGGTGGTAGCTTATTTCTGTGGTTGGGTGGTAGCTTATTGCTTCTGAACCAGGAGCTAGTTCACATCGAGTGAAATGCAAGAGTTTATTTGCTTAAGGTGTTTCATTGCATTCAAACATTTACATCGTTTCTCAAGTTTTAGTCTACATTTTTGGGCAACTTTTTTTGACAATCTCTGGGCCATACAGGGTCCTAGGTTAAATTCCTGTCAGGGTTGAAAAACTTATCATTGGAGAGTTGTTTGTTTTCTCTTCCACAGTGATGAATTAATGGCCGAGGGGCTGGAGACCGTGCCTCTTCTAGAAATAAGTTAGTTTATAAGTCGGATCAGAAAGTGCACATTAAATACCTCAAATAGATTAAATTTTAAATCCTGCTTTGGAATAATAATGATCTTTCTTAACAATTTGTTTTCTCTAAACATTCTATGTATTGAAAAGCATGGAAATACTAAATAAATTACAAAATATCAATTTTGCTTGCGATACGGCTTTTTAAGTGATACGTGGTATACCCTGATTTTGGTCGGGAGAACAGTAGATAAAATTCAAACACATTTCTTTGCAGCAATATTGTTAATATTTCTCTATTTTATTTGTGTTATTTTATAGGTATTAATAATATCTATTAGAAGTGACAACTGCAGATAAATATGTTTTGATGTGTGAATATATTTAAATTGTTTTAGTTACTTAAGTAACTAACTTTTACTGTTCTTTCTACCAAACTCATACTATACATTCTATCTGCATGTGACGATGACCAACTTCACTCGTGAAGAGTGTCCACTTCGTCGATAGCTAACAGAAATTATTCTGCGTGACCCTAGGAACTTTCAGTAGTAAAAATGGTTTATCGGCATCGTTCATTATTAACTATTACATAATATAAAATAGTTAAATAATGTTCTTTTAAAAAATACTACATAGGTAGAGAACACAAAGGTTGAAAGTGTTTTTTAGAAAACTTATTTAGGGAATGAGAATTGAGAGAATAAGAAGAATAGTAGAGGAAGAACCAGTCCAGGAGGATGTTAGAAATGGAGGAGTGTGGAGGAAAGAGGAGAAGACTGGGCCAAGGTGGAGGGTCCAGTGGCTGGAAGCTGTTCATCATGATGATGATGATTTAGGTGATACAATTAAATATGTGGTGAATAGAAGAGGACAGTAAGATTTAATAAATTTAAAACCGGCACTTCAGTTTTCGAATGGTCTAAACCATAACTCTCGCAATCGACTGAACTGCCGATGGTGAGGAGCTCAGGGTTCAAATCCTGGTTTGTGAACTGAGGGTGGTTTTTACTATTTGATCTCCGCACAAATGCGGGCACACTTACTCTAAATTCAAACTTTCCTCGTCCCTATCACCTTAGCATAATTATTACATATGCGTATAATCTAAATGGGCAATATGACGCGATGACAAAAAATAAAAAACTTTTTAGCTTTATTTGATCCGTCAAAATAATTTGAACATGGGTGAATCCCACGTGACAAGAACCTCTTCTCGCTTTGCCACTTTGGGGTCCTGCCTCAGGTTGTAACTCATGTACCTCCTCCCCTGTTCTTTTCCCCCCTCCAGCACACGCCACATCTCGACTTCTCCAACAACCCCAACTACGAGCCAGAGTTCCGTTTCTATGACTCGACACTGCTGCAAGCGGTGAGGAAAGGAGACGAGGATGTGCACAGTTTCTTCAGACTCCTGGCGCTCTGCCACACCGTCATGCCCGAGGACAAGAACGGTGAGACACCACTTGAAACATAATATGTTAACTTCAACAGGATTCAAAACGTACTGAAGTGACACTTGCTCCCATTTTATAAAATAACGATACAATACTTTTTTTTAGTATTTATGACCCTTAAAAGCAGTAAAGAGCAGGACAAACTTTATAAGAACGATTTTTTAATTGACAGTAAAAACAACCTTGGCCGTTTTCTTTCTAAGAAGGTAAATCGTCCAAGGAAATGCGGTTAGGGTTGCAAGAAGCCCTCGCGTCAGTCGTTGTAAAAACACCGGTGATAACACCTAAACAGGGTTGACATCTGTTAAAACACTCACACAGTCAAATAGTCGGAGATGAACTAATTACTCCAACTCGCCTTACATTATTTATATTCATTATTTCATAAATGACTAAAGTGTGGAATGAATTAATCCTAAATTTAAATTTGTGATCTTTAATTTAAATCGAACCCAGTCTAATTGTTGACAGGAAACGTGAGACTACCAGAAACCCGAACACAATATACTTAAATATTTAAATCTAACGCTGATATATAAACTGACACACGTAAATTCAGGGCAATCAGGCCATATACTAACTCGTTCAGGATCCAAACCAAGGATGCTTGGATGGATACGACTGTGTCCCGTTAGACATTCAAAACCAAATGTTGTGTGAAATACTTATTACATAGGAATGTTGTGAAATAAGGCTGAGAATTCTAAGATTAAATAGAATCAGCAAAGCCCCATGTTTGATTGTGTCTTAAAAATAATAAAACCGCTTGATTGGTAAAATGGTTTAAAGCCTCACTCTCACAATAGACTGAAAGCCAATGATGACGAGATTGAGGTTTGTATCCCTCTCGAGTCTACCGAGGGTAGTTTTCCGTAAATAATTTTTAACTCTTATCTCCACTCAAATGTGGGTACACATCATCAAAATTCAACCTTAGGTACTCATCTCTAACACATTAGTGTAATTAGTACGAATGTGTTTAACACGAACAAGTAGTAAGATGTGATAACAAATACTATATATATATATAGTTATTTATTTAATTTTATACATACATGAATAGAAAAAAAAAGCATCACTATTTTGCGAGCATTTGTGCCTTTTTTGTTTTACCCATCAGTAATTTGTTCACTTTTGATCCACTTAAATTTAAACATTTGATCTCACCTGCAATAACTCTCTGTTTATATATTTGTTAAATGATATGTGTGTGTGTGTGTGTGTGTGTGAGGAAACTGGAGTACCAGGCGCAATCCCCGGATGAGGCGGCCCTGGTGTCTGCGGCCAGGAACTTTGGCTTCGTCTTTAAGGAGAGGAGTCCCAACAGTATTACCATTGAGGTCAGTAGGAAAGCACCTTTATACAAATATAACTCATACATCCCAAAGTATTGTAAAACTATACTGTCACAGATTATCTGTCTATATAACTATCTGCACAACACTACAACACTACAACGCATCAAGCTTAACAAATACACACCTATACATCAGGAAAGCTGAATACAATTATTAATTTTTTAAACTATACGTATTCACATTTAGATCCTTTGAATAAGGCGCAATTAACTTTAAAATGATACCTACAATTTTAGATATTAGTGACGTAAAACTGTATCTACGAACCTTGGTAATGTTTACAATGTAAAGCACGTACTTACCCGCTTCGATGATCAAATGTAGGTTTCACTCTTAACAATAGACTGGACTGATGATGATATGGTGATCGGGTTTGAATCCCGGTCATGTGTACATCAGGTGGGTTTTCCTGGATGGTTTCCCACTCTCCTCCCACACAAATGCAGTTACGCATCCTCATCCTCATCCCAAACACATTAGCGTAATTTGTTCATTGCATGTTACCCAAAACGATAGTGAGACGCAGTGATATAAAAAACGCCTTATTGTAGGTGCTCGCTAACTCCACCTTAAACAAGATAAGCTCGTTTCGGTGAACCCGCATGCATCGTATTTACAAACTCTATGACTAGTTAAGATGGTTCTAATGTGGCGGTGCTCTTGGGTGCAGGTGATGGGCCAACGCGAGGTGTACGAACTGTTGTGTATCCTGGACTTCAACAACGTGCGCAAGAGGATGTCCGTCATCCTTCGTCGCAATGGACAACTGCGGCTCTACTGTAAGGGTGCGGATAATGTCATCTACGAGCGCCTCAAAGCTGGGAATAGGGAACTCAAGACTAAGACGCAGGAGCATTTAAACGTGAGTTCTGTAGCATGTGTACTAATTATGGTAACGGACAAAGGAATAATGGTGCCAAACAGCTGTGTTAAGTGAAACATTGAAAATAGGACAGAAGGGCAAGGCCTCAAAGTTCGCAATTAAAAACGCAACAAAACACATAGTTATGTAAGTTTTGGGGTACATCAGTCCATTCTTCAGGAGAGAAGACAGTATGGCTAGAGGTACATGTACCCTGAAAATTACATAATTGTGTTTTGTTGTGTTTTTAATTGCAAACTTTGAGGCATACAGTTTTCTGATAAGTGTGTGTGTGACAATTAAAGTTTCTTGGCCTTATATTTTTTAATACACAAACTTGGATTGTGCCAAGTCCACTATTTCAATTTGAAGTGAACTCGAATCGAACATAAGAAATAATCTCAAAGCCAAATACAAGGTCGAATATTTGTTATTACTTGTTTTATGTGGAAAATTATATTTTACTTATTTATGTGACTTCATATTATATTAAAATAACTTATAAAATGTTTTATTGCACAATTTTTGTAATACTTTATTCTAATCTTATAAATCAATTTACTATCACAACAGGTAATTCATTGATCTATAAAAAAGTTTATTTGATTATTAATTTGTGATGCAAACAACAGTTTACAACGGTAATAATTTTAACATAAATTGAGTAATCGAGCTGTCAATATTTATATTGGCGAAGCTTTTAATTGTCTAAGCCAGGTTTTTTTTCAAAGTCAAAGATTTATTTTTTCAAGCTAAGTTTAAGTTTTAATTCGAAGTTTACACCGCAATACGAACTTCAATTCAGATTCGGGAATATTTTATATTTTGGTTTCAGCTTTGCTTTTAATTGAAAACAAAACACTGGACTTGTTGCGCCCCTGTTGAAAACCAGACACAGGAAATACCATATAGCTGCTGTGTGGATGTGTCGTTAAGTAGATTGTGTGTGTTCAGAAATTTGCAGGTGAGGGTTTGCGCACTCTGTGCCTTGCTGTCCGCGACCTGGACGAGGTGTTCTTTAACAACTGGAAACATCGCCACCAGGAGGCAGCAGTGTCCATGGAGAATAGAGATGAGAAGTTGGATGCCATTTATGAGGAGATTGAAACAGACATGACACTGTTAGGTATGTGTTCAAATCCAGACAAGGGTTCTATTTCCTCCTGGTTAAAGGAGCATTAGTGCTTCAAACATTCACAATAATTAGTTTGATTATTTGTTTTTTTTTAATTGATCACATGAACACCAACTTAAACATGGAACAAGATGATGAGCGTGAATTTTAATAAAGTACTCAACAATTATCTCATTAAAAGGATGGTAAATAGTTTTTGTTTTCTCCATACCGTGTCTTAATACCCGTTTAGGACACATGTATACATCAGTTACATCGATTGAATCATCCGACACCTTAGCTCGGTCGGTATTGTGTCTGTCTACTGAGCTATGGGTCCCAGGTTCGATTCCTAGCATGGCCAAAAAGTGTATCATTGGTGAAATGTTGGTTGACCCTTTCACATTGATAAATTAACGGCCGGGGACTGGATGTTGTGCCTGTCCTAGTCTTAAGTTGTATTATAAGGCATATGAAGCTACGACAGACCTACAAGACGGTAGAGGAGAATAAATGCTTTAATAAAAAACTGACCATAGGCTGAAAACAGTGATGGATGCACAAAAAAACACTAATTGAATAAGAATGAGGAAGGTAAAATTTTAAAGGAAATGTACCAATATTTGTGGGGAGGTGTTGGAAACCGTTTAGGAAAAACCGTCCTCGATACATCCAACATGAGAGTGGCTGGTGGGGTTAAAACCTGGTTGGCATTGAACCCTGGCCTCTTGGGTAAGAGTCGGTTATAATATTCCTTGTGGTCCTTGTTCTTGTTTCTAGTATTTTCGTTTCAAACAAACATTCTAGTCTAACGTTAATCTAGATGTTCTCTTGACTCGGTTTAACTGTCGGCTAACTCTGGTTACGATGTGTTGTGGGTTGCAGGGGCGACAGCGATTGAGGACAAACTTCAAGATGGTGTCCCTCAGGCCATAGCGAACCTCGCCATGGCGGATATAAAGATGTGGGTACTGACAGGGGACAAACAAGGTTAGTCATTACCAACTGAAAAACTTGTTTTTTCACCAACTTATTACAATTGGAGATGGGACTCATGAACTTTAAAATCCTTAAGGTTGCTCAAAGATTCAATAAAATATACAATTTTATTTATGTTTTATGTATATGTATATGTATGTGTATGTATATATACTGCTTTAAGTATTCTTTATCTTTGATTTGAAAGTAAAACTTTTAGTTTTACAAATGATAAGCTTCGCCAATTAAATTATTTAAAGTTAAATTAAATATCCATATTTAATTTTTGTAACTTTATCAGTTAAATTTTTATATATAATGTTAATATCAAGAGTCAGATGTATTAAACAACCAAGCTATTATTATATTTGTTAATTACGGTTAGAGCCTTATCTAATTATCATATTCTTTAAATTGAAAAATACACATGAACACAGGAATCACGTGTAGAGCAAGTCCCCGGTTCGATTCCCATGTTCAGGTGCCTTTTTTTTCAATGTAAAGAATAAAAGTAATAGTTATGCAACTGTGAGCATTTAAATTTTCCTTCTTTGATTTTGTGTGTATTCCACCTAGTATTGAATCGTTTCATTTATGTTCAGAAACCGCCATCAACATCGGTTACTCCTGCCAGCTCCTGACGGACGAGATGGTGGACATCTTCATTGTGGACGCGCACACGTTTGACGAGGTAGAACTGCAGCTGATCAAGTTGCGCGAGTCTATACGCAGTGTCGCCAAACAACAGTCTGCCCCGACCGCGGTCAGCATAGTCACTTTCAGGTGGGACCCACACAGGTAGCGTAGACCGGAGAATCACACAGAAGAGAGGGAACTTTACGGTTTTCTTTTATTTATACTTTTAATTATGTAATGTCTCGTTCTCAATTAATTGATTAATTTTTATTTTTCTCTTTGTATGGTGACACTTTTTTTTTTTTTACTCTCCGTGCTTTTGGTTCACATGGCCTTTGCTGGTGTAGTGCTGAGAAATGTTCTTTGAATAATTTTATAAACTTTTCTTTTGTCGGAAATTATTAAAAAATAATTGATCAAAAGCTTGTTGAAATGAGTTTGAGCTTTCACATATCTAATAGACACATCTTTACTTAGTTTGCACACTATACTAAGTTTCTATAATTCTGAAACGTTGTACGTTGTAAGAATTAATTTCCATATTTCATGCGAGTTGACTTGTCTGCGTGGGAAGTTGTATCTAGTTCGGTGACCTGGTGGTCTAGGGGTAAGGTGTCGGACTTCTTGTGGGGTCTGGGGCTCAATCCTCAGTCCTGGCAAAGATTTATTGATTTCCAAACCCTTCCTTCATCTCTGACAAGACATCTTGTGAATGTGGGGAATGCCAGGCCTCCACCGTGGTTCGGATTCCACATTAAACTGTAGGTCCTCATTTCATCTCACAATCACCCTACCATTCACACATTAGCGTAAGTGCGTATAACCCGAACGGGTAGTAAGACGCGGTGCTAATAATAATAATAATAATAAATATCTAGTTCAACCAATGCTACACAAACTCAAAATGAAAGAGAACACTTTAACCTTAATTATAATATGTAATTTAATTAAATATGATAGATCTTAGAAAAATTAATCGCAAATAAAAGTTAAAAAAAAACCCACCTAAACACTTCAATATTCCGATGATTCCTTGGCATTTTCCTCGAGAATTAGTTGACTGAACAGGGAATTAGTTGGCTTCATTGGTGCCAACTTAGTTGTTGAAGGGAGAAAACTTTTTTCCAAACGATACCTCGCTGCAAGAATGTTACAATTCAAACGCACTGGTTTTTCAGTATACAAGCAAAATAGGTACTTCACAATTAAGTTGGCACCCTAAAGCCAATTTTGTGTTCAGTCGACTAGTTCCTGAGGTAGATGACATCTGTCATCAAAGTATTGACATGTCTGATAGCATTTTCACTCCCCAATTTTCATAGGAAGAATTGTTTTATATAAAAGTAACTAGATCTACTTTTGTGTATTCATTCGTAAAGTCATGTGATCTTCAGCCATCACTTTTAATAGATATTATCACTACATATAAAATTAAAATAATAACATAGTAAAATTTTATCAGTGTTGAATGTGAATTAATATGTTTATATTTTTTTAAATCTTCTCCGAAAGTCCAGTTGTAAACAAAACATTGTATAGTTTTATTTGTGCTCAATGTTTCTACAGTTCTATTTTATTTATTTAATCACATATTATAACTTTTTAAGCCATTCTTTACTTGTGGTTTAACGCAAATAATAATTAGTTCAAATATACGTTGTAAACTCTCTTCGGTGGCCGCATTTTCTAAGGCGCCGATATCGCAATAGACTAGACTGCCGATGACGAGATCAAGGTTCAAATCTCATTTGGGTATACTGAAGGTGGTTTTTCCAAAATAGTTTTCCAATTTCCCTTCACGCAAATGCAGGTATACTTCTTATAAATATAATCTTCCTGATTCCTAAAACCATTATACAATGTAACATCTCACGTATCATGTTTCTTATATCACTGTTGCACACAATTAGTTGTAAATGGAAGAAAGTACAGGAATACGGGTTAGAAACATAACTCATAAGTTTAGTGTTTCATATTATCTGGGGGATGAGGCCTCCTGTTTATCAATTAGGCCATGTGTCTTGATTAGTGATGGATCACATTCATCTTACCTAGGTGTCCTGAGTATGGCTCTTAGTAAGCCGTGGTAGAGCATATTTCAGAATTCAACGTGTATTTTACCACATGAGTGGTTCTGGTAGATCACTGATGATAAATAATGTTGTTAAATATTGAATTATTCAAAGAACTACATTAAATCTCCAGTTCCTTTTTAATTATAATGTATCCCTACCCCCTCCTATCTTCAAAAAGTGTATCCCCTCACACACTCCTATCCACAGCTAGAATATCCCTCATCCACCCTTATCCACAGCTAGAATATCCCTCATCTACCCTTATCTGCAGCTAGTGTATCACCTCATCCACCCTATCCACAGCTAGTGCATCACCTAATCCACCCTATCCACATCTAGAATATCCTTCATCCACCCTATCCACAGCTAGTGTATTCCCTCTCACACACCTATCCACAGCTAGTGTATTCCCTCATCCACCCTATCCAGGGCTAGTGTATCCCCTCATCCACCCTATCCACAGCTAGTGTATCCCCTCATTCACCCTATCCACAGCTAGTGTATCCCCTCACACACACATCTATCCAGGGCTAGTGTATCCCCTCATTCACCCTATCCCAAGCTTTTGTTGGTGAAGGAAACTTTGTTAAGAATTCTTCATTGTTCTGTCTCTAAACTCCAACATGATAAAGCTATTTAAATATTAAATAAATCTTAAATAAATGTATGGTGCATTCATGTGCTTTTGTATGAATGTTAAACTGCAAAAACAATAACTTTAACTTTGTTCTGCTTCTTGTCTTGGCACCTTAAAACTAACTTGGCAAGTTTTGTTCATCATGGTTTTGTATGTATCAGGATTTTAAATCTCAAATATTCTTGATGGGCTCGTCCAGAGTCTAAATACTAACAATTACCTAGTTAAATATTTATTTCTATCCCCCCTCCCCCGAGTCTTTTTTTTATTTGTTTATTTTTTGTGTACACCATTGGCGTATTGTATTTTGTTGACTAAAAGATTAGCTAGTTTATTTATTAATAACTAAAGTTGAAAAAACAATTTATTGACTATAGTTTATACCTGCATCGGTGGTCTGACGCATAACTCTTGTGTTGGGCTGAATTACTGGTGACAGGGAGATCGGGTTTCGAATCCAGGTTGAGTGTATTGAAGGAGTGTTTAACTAAATGGTACTTACTTCAGAGTCCTCGTGGTCTAACATGCTATTCTCGCAGTAGAATAGACTGTCGATGACGGGGAGATCTAGGTTCGAATCTCAGTCGGGTATACTGAGGGTGGTTTTTACATTCTCCCCCCACGCAAATGCAGCTACACTTCCAACAAATACAGCCTTCCTCATCCCTTAAACCATTAGAGTAACTAGTACATAAGTGTTTAACCTGAATAGGTAGTAAGACGACAGTATTAAAAAAAATTGTTTCCCATTCTCCCCCACACAAATGTTGCTACACTTCCTCTAAATCCAATCCTCTCCATTCCTAACACATTAGAGAAAACAGCATGTATGCGTAACAACCGAATATGTAGTAAAACGTCCAGCTAAAAAAAGTTCAAATCTAAAATCTACACCTATACATCTGTTTCTTTAACTATGTGTTGTGATGTTATAACGTGACTAACAACCACTAACCTCAACATGATCGCATGTCTCACTAACGTTCTGTTGCCTCTAACCAATAGCACGGAAGATTCAAGTTGTGCTCCAAAACTACGATACAGTCGTACAAGATGACTTATTGGGCCGAACACTTCACAGACGCTCAATTTTTATCTTGTTCTTATTCATGCTCAAGACTGAACCACAGTAGGTCAGAAAAATACGGTACTAAAGTTTTCAAAACACGGTTTTATCGATCAAAATAAAGCTAATTTTGTCTAAAGTGACATTACAAATTTGTTGACTCTTTTTTCGAACACATAAAGTGATAAGAGGTTTTCCCTATAGATAATAAAATACCTTATTTGTAATTGAAATGTTCTTAAACCCATTCCAATGAATACTGCACGATTGTGTGCTGCTCTGTTTGTTTTTATTTAAATAGTTATTAAAATATAGATATAGTATATTGCTATCACATTTGTCTCGTTATATTTTATCAACATATTCTCTTAATTTTAAATAACTTATGTGTTTACACACTTTGTTTGAAAATGTTCTTCCCTTTTATTAAGCTTGAATGAAAAATTCATATAGATAGACCAGTTATGGTTTGTTTTTTTCTGAAAAGTATAAAACATTTGATCAAGATGTGCATCGTGCTACAGTCGTGAATGTCTAGTCTAAAGCACTGTGGTATCTGTCTTGGGCACGGTAGTTTATTTTACTTAACATTCTTGTTTCTTGCCAACACATAACTGACACTGATTCATTTTTCTCGGTCCGACTTCCTCTTCTGCATGGTTCTACGGTTGTCTACGCCGCTGTTATCCCAGGATGTGTAGCGTAGGGTAGTTCTAGTCATTAGTATACTCAGAAATTTAATGTTTATTTCCTTCGCTTTTACTGTAGCTAATGCCAATGTTTAACTCCCTTTTCATGGAGCATCATATATGTGCACTTTAATTACTCTTGACGGTAGTAATACCACCTTGCTTCAGTTAGCTCTGGTGCCACTCGAATACCACCTTGCTAGAGTTAGCCCTGGTGCACTCAGCAGAGGAAATTGAACTTAAGAACTCGCTAAAATTAAAATGCACTAATAATTGAAGATGCATGGCCTGAAAACTGTAATATTCATCATTCTCTTTATTAGATAACATTTCCTTCTAATTAATTCAATCAAATAAATAAACTTAGGTTTACAGTAAACAAATATCTTCATTCAGGGGCTCAAATGAATATGCACATTCCCTTTAACTTGAGAGGTAGTTGGCTAACCTTGCTTGGTTCCACTACGGTGTAGCTTATAAGATAGGGTCATAGTGTAACCAGTCAAGGTAAGACTTCTACCTTGCTTGGTTCCACTACAGTGTAGCTTATAAGATAGGGTCATAGTGTAACCAGTCAAGGTAAGACTTCTACCTTGCTTGGTTCCACTACGGTGTAGCTTATAAGATAGGGTCATAGTGTAACCAGTCAAGGTAAGACTTCTACCTTGCTTGGTTCCTCTATGGTGTAGCTTATAAGATAGGGTCACAGTGTAATAAGTCAAGGTAAGACTGCTACCTTGCTTGGTTCCACTATGGGTAGCTTATAATATAGGGTCATAGTGTAATAAGTCAAGGTAAGACTGCTACCTTGCTTGGTTCCACTATGGTGTAGCTTATAAGATAGGGTCACAGTGTAATAAGTCAAGGTAAGACTGCTACCTTGCTTGGTTCCACTATGGTGTAGCTTATAAGATAGGGTCACAGTGTAATAAGTCAAGGTAAGACTTCTACCTTGCTTGGTTCCACTATGGTGTAGCTTATAAGATAGGGTCATAGTGTAATAAGTCAAGGTAAGACTGCTACCTTGCTTGGTTTCACTATGGTGTAGCTTATAAGATAGGGTCATGGTGTAATCAGTCAAGGTAAGACTGCTACCTTGCTTGGTTCCTCTATGGTGTAGCTTATAATATAGGGTCACAGTGTAATAAGTCAAGGTAAGACTGCTACCTTGCTTGGTTCCACTATGGTGTAGCTTATAAGATAGGGTCATAGTGTAACCAGTCAAGGTAAGACTTCTACCTTGCTTGGTTCCACTACGGTGTAGCTTATAAGATAGGGTCATAGTGTAACCAGTCAAGGTAAGACTGCTACCTTGCTTGGTTCCACTACGGTGTAGCTTATAAGATAGGGTCATAGTGTAACCAGTCAAGGTAAGACTGCTACCTTGCTTGGTTCCACTATGGTGTAGCTTATAAGATAGGGTCATAGTGTAACCAGTCAAGGTAAGACTGCTACCTTGCTTGGTTCCACTACGGTGTAGCTTATAAGATAGGGTCACAGTGTAATAAGTCAAGGTAAGACTGCTACATTTCAGTATAAATTAAGTGTATAGTTAATTTTGTAGTTCCTTTTACATGCAGTCATTAAATAAAGATAAATAATGTGATTATTTGTCGGGAGAACACAACGGTTTGTTACGCTGTGTTGTATTCTTGGTTCTCGTTGGTCATGGTATGTTCAAGGTGAGTATAGCCTGTGTATTACCTCATTTTGTGAATTATTTGTATCCATTTGTAGTCTCACGGCTGCCGTACTGCGCAGGGTGTCGCATGAACAAACTTTAAATATTATGAATCCCTACCACTGAACCCGGATCATTTACGTCAGGGATTGGCAATCTTTAAGGTCCAGATAGACCCATATTCTAATCAAGGTCACCCGATTGTTTCTCCATTTTACTTTTCTTTTGTCTATACAACTTCTATAGAATAATTACTATGTTCATTTTTCATACTAAATTATTAGGGGTGTGCAAAGGTCACTTTTTTACATGTGAAGTAAAGTCGAAGCGAAGATTAAAACATGCGAATAAAAGTCAAAGTTGAAGTCAAATAGGATTTTTGTTGAAAAACTATTATATCAAAAATGCATTTATAAATTTGTCAGAGATAATTCAAACGAGAGAATATCAAGGACTAAACATTAACTGTAAGAAAGGAGCATTGCACAATTAAACATGATGTTACAACTTTGCAGGGGTTATAACTTTTACAAAATAATGTTGGTGAGACTGACTGTAAGACGTTTTATCTACGCCTGTGTTACGGCTGTTGTATATCAAATCAGTTATTAGTTTATCGAAGTCTTATCCTTCCTTTGACTTTGATATTTTGAAGCTTCACTGATGCTTATAATTTACTCTAGTATTATGACTATGACCGACCAAGGTTATTTGAAAGTACAGTTGATACTTTATATATTTTCGAGCTAAAAAAAACCCAAAGACAACTTCTAATGGTTATATGGTTTTCTCATGTGATCAATTGAAAATTTTAGCGAGATTGAGGAGTTGCTGGCCCTTTGTTTACATGAATTATTATTAGAGTTAGGTCGAATCCAATATCTTACCAAATCCTAATTTCATATTTACCTTCAAATTCGAATTTGAACCTTGTAAGAGGAAATATAAATATAATATAATAACAGAAAATATAAATTAACTAAATACTAACTCTTTCTTATAATCCATTCATTATAATATTTATACATTCATGATGGATTAAATAGCCAAGCTATCATATTTGTTAGCTACGGTTATAACCACATGTAAATATCGTAGTCTTTAAATTGAAAAATGACACCTGGACACAAGAATCGAACCCGGGATTTTCGACTCAACACACCAATGCTCTAACCACTGAGCTATCCAGAAGTCGTCCCACAGCCCAGGGTTATTCTTCACTCGTATCTATTTGTGATGAATGCGTGGCAATTGTCGGCTATATTTCTTATGTTCAATTAATATCGCTATTAACGCTGCCATCTTTAACTCGATAGCTCACTGGTTAGTTACCCGGGTTCACTTCCCGTTTTCAGTTGTAATTTTTCAATCCAAAGTATATTCATACATTCTGTTAAGTTCATCCTATAATTATAATTAGTTCTGAGTCACCAATAAGCACTGTTAGAGCTCTGAAACAAATTTCAATTGAAAATTGAAAAATAAAAATCTTTTTTATTGTTGTGAGCCCAGGATTGTTGTATTTTTAATATCTTTAAGGATTCAATGGTACTATCCTCAACTACTCTACAAAAATAGATGCCTTGTTAAATTTTATTTAAAAAAATTTAAAAGTGCATCAAAATAATTATAATTACAGTACATCCCCTAATTGTTGGATAAATGGAACACACTGCAATATTTTACAAGAATCATATTATAATATTATCTCTCCAAATACAGACAATTCATTTCACTCTTCCTTATCAGTCCTTTGCACCTCTGTCAATCTAATTCCTTGCTGGACTGTATGTTGATTATTTTGTACAAACTGTACTCGGACTGTAATCATCTGACGTGTGATTGGTTGCTCAGCGAGTCAGAATATCAGCGAGGGTGCAACGTGGAGGAGAGCGAAAACGTGGCCGGCTTCGCTGTCGTCATCAACGGCCATTCGTTGGTCCACGCTCTCCACCCCCAACTCGAGAAACTGTTCCTGGAGGTTTCCTGCCAATGTGAGTACTGAGGGGGCAGTTTGTATTGGGCAGAGAGAGGATCTAGAGTCTCGCTACAAGGACACTTAGAACCAAAACAAGGATGGAGTCTGTACCTATCTACTGACTCCGACTCTACAGCCCTGTTGCACATGCTTAGTTTTACTAAAATACAAATCACATTAAATAGTTATTATTAAGGCTTAGAAATAAGAAATTGATAGTCATTTTTTTTTAATACATCATTCAACACAACTGGCAGGGTTGGCTCGGTGCCAGCGGGGCTTACTCTTAACCCTAGAGATCATTATTTTATTTGAATCCTGGTAGAGCACTCTTATTCCACTGGCTAGCTTCTCACTCCATGTGAATGATACCACATTTTTTAAGTCTTGCCTTGCTCATATTGTAACATAATTTAGTATAGATTGATTATAGCCTAAACGAGCATTAATTTATATAGTACTATAAAATAGATCAACGAAATATAAGATACGGATATCTAACTTTAATTTCCGTGCAACCTGCTTCGGTGGTCGAATAGTCTATAAGACATCACTTATCGCAATAGACTGGACTGCCGATGGCAGAGAGATCTGGGTTTAAATTCTGATCGAGTATACTAAAAGTTGTCTACCCTAAATAGTTTACCATTTTTCATCCACATAAATGTGAATACACTTCCTCTAAATTCAACCTTCCTCATCCTTAGCAAATTAGAGTATTCCGTACTTAAGATGTAGTGACAAACTTTTGGCACGGATATACTTATTGTTAAACTCTACTTGGCAGCTCTAGCACGAAAACAGGATGTTGTGTTTAGTTCCTTGGTACCTTCAAAGTGTCATTATGTCTAGAATCGTGAGTTGTTGGTTTTTTGTTTGCGGTGCAGGCAAGTCTGTGATCTGCTGTCGGGTTACGCCGCTTCAGAAAGCGATGGTGGTAGAACTGATCAAGAAGAACAAGCAGGCTGTCACCTTGGCCATCGGCGACGGAGCTAACGATGTATCTATGATCAAAGGTAAGTGTTCCTTTCATATTTCAACATTTAAGAGGCGGGGGAAATATAATATTAAAAATAAAAATTGAATTAGGATAATATACAAACCCCAACTTTTGTGTGAGTGGGGCTAGTTGAGAGCCCCCCACACCTCGCGATAGGCGAGTCATGTTCTCACGCTGAGTAGTCCCCCTCTCACACACTTTATTATCTTACCCGTCTGGAGAAGTGGCCAGTTGCTATATTAACAAGTAAAAAAACTATTCAGTGGATGACGCTAACCTCGGCAATCCTGGGGTAAAGTGCTCGCTTCAGGACCCCGTGTTCTTGGGTTAAAACCCAGCCGGGGTCAACAGATTATTCATGAGCGATAAAAATAGCGTAGCACAACTTTCTTCAGAGGGGATTTAAAGCCGTCGGTTTGTGGCGTGTAAAAGAGCCCTGGAAAGTATTTTTGGAAATTACTTTTCCCAGAAAAATTGTTACAGGCACTTTCGTTCTCGCTTAGAGAAATTCTCGTGTGTTGATATAATCAGTCAGTTCAGAAAGTGCACCTCGAATACCTCAAATTCAGTGTTTTAATAGTCTAAGGGGTCAGCGTAATATACTCGACCGCCGAGATTGGGGCTTGAATACTGATTGGGTGTAATTAGCATGGTTTTTATTAAATAGTTTTCCACTCTTTTTCCCTGTAAATTCAGGAACATTTGATCTAAATCTTTACCTTCCTCCACCCCCACCCTCCTCCGCTTTAGTGCAAGATTGCGGATAGCCTGGTAAGACAAAGAAAGAAATGCTTGTGATTCCTTCACAATAATAGCAAGCTGTCAGCTTTTGCTGCAGAGCCAACTCCTTCAGGATCCTAGAGTAGTGTTAGCAGCGGACCTCGGGCAAGTAGAGAAGCTGGTTGCAATGTTATGTGAATGTTTTTCATCTCCTTGTCTAATATTGTATGTTGACAGCCGCTCATATAGGTGTCGGTATCAGCGGACAAGAAGGGATGCAGGCAGTTCTAGCTTCCGACTACTCCATCGCGCAGTTTAGGTTCCTCGAGAGGCTCCTATTGGTCCATGGCCGCTGGTCCTACTACCGCATGTGCAAGTTCCTCCGCTATTTCTTCTACAAGAACTTTGCCTTCACCCTGTGCCACTTCTGGTTCGCCTTCTGGTGTGGCTTTAGCGCACAGGTCGGTGCAGTTCCTATCTCACTCGGTAGATTCACATAGCAAAGCAACCATTAACTTGTACCCTCTTGAACTATTTACTAATTCGTAAGTCTGGCACCTTAGCTCAGTAGGACGCGTGTGTCTGTCTATTGAGCTAAGGATCTCGATTTCCGGTATGGTTAAAAATGTATCATTCGTGAAATGTGTTTTTACTCTCTCACATTGATAAATTAACGGCCGAAGACTGGATGTTGTGTGTGTCCTTGTCCTTAAGTTGTATTATAAGGCATGTGAAGCTATGACAGAACCACCAAGCCGGTGGTGGGAAATATATGACTTGAATAAAAAAACTGACCACAGACTGGGAACAGTAATGGATGTAAAGTAAAAATGTGTATTTATAAATTAATAAATTCTTAGGAACTAAGCAAACGACCAATCCATCTCTTCTGGTAATCACTTAGTTAATGTGACTCCATTGACATTTGTTACAGTTCTTTATACATTATTTTCCTTGTAAAAGTATAATTACATTTTTAATCCCCACCAAAAATGGCTGACTTAAGTAAGAGACAGCACTTGGACCATCATTAAGTTGATAGAGGAGACAGAAACACAAATTTTAGATAAAATAGGTTTCAAAATAGTTGAGAATATGATTGTGTACATTAGAAGATAGTTTTTAGCTATTAACAGATCACCCGTTTTAGTGGTCACAAGGGCTAAGATGTTACGAATACAAAATACTGTGGTGACTGAGATTTCGAGGTTTATATCCATGTTGGGTGTATGGGGGTGGTTTAGCTTGAATGGTTTCTCAATCTCCTTCCACGCAAATTTGGATACACCAATCTAAATTCAACCTTCCTTATCCCTAACACATTATTTTATCTAATTATATGTGTAAAACCCAAACAGTTATTGAAACAGGAGGACAGAAAAAGAGTAGTGACAATTTTTAACAGGCTATCAAAAGTTCAAAGGGGTAAGATATATGTGTCTGTATAATCTTGTGAACTTGTGTGATGTTCTCTCGACTCAAAGGGTGTGACTGGTTTGTTTCCAGTGTAAACTTGTGTGATGTTCTCATCGACTCAAAGGTTGTGACTGGTTGGTTTCCATGTGAACTTGTGTGATGTTCTCTCGACTCAAAGGGTGTGACTGGTTGGTTTCCAGTGTGAACTTGTGTGATGTTCTCTCGACTCAAAGGGTGTGACTGGTTGTTTCCAGTGTAACTTGTGTGATGTTCTCTCGACACAAAGGGTGTGACTGGTTTGTTTCCATGTGAACTTGTGTGATGTTCTATCGACACAAAGGGTGTGACTGGTTTGTTTCCAGTGTGAACTTGTGTGATGTTCTCTCGACTCAAAGGGTGTGACTGGTTTGTTTCCATGTGAACTTGTGTGATGTTCTATCGACACAAAGGGTGTGACTGGTTTGTTTCCAAATGTGAACTTGTGTGATGTTCTCTCGACTCAAAGGGTGTGACTGGTTTGTTTCCAGTGTGAACTTGTGTGATGTTCTCTCGACTCAAAGGGTGTGACTGGTTTGTTTCCAAGTGAACTTGTGTGATGTTCTCTCGACTCAAAGGGTGTGACTGGTTTGTTTCCAGTGTGAACTTGTGTGATGTTCTCTCGACTCAAAGGGTGGACTGGTTTGTTTCCAGTGTGAACTTGTGTGATGTTCTTCGACTCAAAGGGTGTGACTGGTTTGTTTCCAGTGTGAACTTGTGTGATGTTCTCTCGACTCAAAGGGTGCGACTGATTTCTTTCCAGACTGTGTTTGACCCCATGTTCATCTCTGTGTATAACCTCTTCTACACGTCTCTGCCCGTCCTGGGGCTGGGGATATTCGATCAGGACGTCAGTGACAGGTACAGTTTGATGTACCCCCAGCTGTACACTCCAGGACACTCCAACCTCTTGTTCAACAAGAAGGAATTCCTCAGGAGCGCGCTCCATGGTTTCTTCACGTCCTGTGTACTCTTTCTCATTCCTTACGGTGAGTTCGTGGGATTCTCCCTGGTGTTTATTTTGGGAAGATGTTAAACATTACAATCCAACTGAAAATATCAAATATAGCATCACATAAAATGTAATTTTCTCTAATACTATTTCTAATTTTTTAATAATAAAAATGATCATAAAATTAAAGTTGAAGGAAGAAATCCTACAAAAAATTATGCCATCACGGGAACTAACTTCTTGCACTTGACACGTTTCTTAATATTCTGATCATTAAAATCTTTATTCATCTTCTTTGCAAATATTTTATCCAAAGATTAAAACTACCTACAGTGGCAGCAGTGTAAAGTGTGAACCGTGTTCACCTTTCCTGTACCTTCTTCCAAATATATCAGAATCAGTAACTCCCATGTGCTTGTTGTGCAAGAACTCCCCGACCAATCAGGATGGTGTATTGTTGAGCAGGTACGTATAAAGACGGAGTCTCGCCGAAGGGCTATGTGTTATCGACCACATGCTTCTGGGTAGCGTGGTAGCCACCATCCTGGTGATTGTGGTGACAGCCCAGATAGCGCTCGACACTTCTTATTGGACCGTATTCAACCACTTCATGGTCTGGGGCTCCGTGGTGTGGTACTTTGTGCTGCAATACTCCTACAACTACATCATCGGCGGCAGATACGTCGGTTCGCTTAGTATGGTGAGTAGGGAGGAGTGGGGGGGGTTACCTATTCCAGTCTGCGTCTTTAAGATGGCGTGGAAAGACCGGTGTCTTAGCAAAATATTTGTTTGGTCAAAAGAAACCAAATATGGAAAACGTGAACGGCATTAGATGAGAAACTTTTTAAATGGAGATAAAAAGTTGTCATCAAATTCCAGGACACTCTTGACAAATATTCAACAACTGTTGATATCACCGTGTGAAGAAAATTAAACTTTTTGCTTCTTCTGGAGAACTATTTGATTTATTTGGCCAAAGAATTGTTTTGCTATAAAAACTGCAAAAACACTTGTCTTTATTGCGTCCTCTTTCCCTCCTACTTTAATAATCATGTGGTTCGGACACCTTAGCTTGGTCGAGACATGTAAGATACTAAATATTTTAGGACAAGATAGTGTGGCATTGAAATATTGAAACGTTTGTAAATATTTTATGTTTTTACTTTTATTTGTGCTCCATTTTCTAAACTCCATTATATCAATTTAATGATATTATAATAACTAGACCTGCTTCGATGGTCACATGGTCCAAGGCGTCACCCTCGCAACAAACTGGTCTGCCAATGATGGGGCGATTGATGTTCGAACCTTGGTCACATGTACTGAGGGTGGGGTTTTTTCAATATGGTTTTCCACTCTCCTTCCATGCAAATGTGGGTACACTTATTAATATAACCTCCCTAATACCTAAAACCAATAGTGTAAATAGGCATGTAACCAGAGTAATGTTTCGTTACTGTCCGACTACATGTTATCTCGTGTCTTATGTGATGCAGGCGATGCAAGAAGCGACCTTTTGGTTCACCACTGTCATAACTGTTATCGTCCTAATGATCCCTGTCCTTGCTTGGAGGTTCTACTTCGTGGACGTCCGGCCGACACTCTCGGATAGAGTTCGACTCAAACAGAGGTTGGCCCAACTCAGGTCCGGAATAGTTTATTTATTTCTAAAGTACGGTAATTAAATTACATATTGTGATAGTGATTTAATTGACTTTGCTTTGAATGGCAATAGTGAAATTGCATACTTTTATAAATAAATAGCTAAAGTTATGTGGAATTCTTTAATCATTATTATTTAAAAATAACTTCTTACCTCTAGACTTAGTCCTTTATTTTATACATGGAAGACAGTATCTAATAAACACATTAGGGTATTTGCAATGGAAAGAGTAACACAGTTCACTCTTTTACACTGCTGCCACTGGACAGAGAGGTAACGACTGCCGCTTTTCCACTTTACTTTCTCCCCTCCGCTCCCCTCCTTTAGGAAGGTAAGTCACACAATTCACACTCCCTCCTGAAGAGTTAACAAAACATAGTTTGAGGGTATGAACTGTAGCAACCAATTTTCTTTTTAATGGCAGCCATTTATTACCTCTTTTGTCCAGTGGTAGCAGTGTACAGTGTGAACTGTGTCCATCTATTCATTGTGAGCGCCATATTGAACTTGTTCCTTTTATTTGTTTTTCCTAAGGAACCAAATTAAAATGTATCTTTCGTTTTTCCTAGGTCAAGACAATCTCAAGATGTCCTTCGTACGCCCTCGGCCCGGCGTACGAGACGTTCCATTCGTTCGGGCTACGCTTTCGCCCACCAGGAAGGTTTCGGACGCCTCATTACGTCTGGCAAGATCATGCGCAAACTGCCGCGTCCCAACGGAGACTTCTTCTTCCCTCCGTTCAACCACAGTGGTCCATCGTCCACGTTCACATCTCACCTGCCCACTGGTTCTTTCGACGACACCTCCGACATCTAGACCACCGCACTCTCCCCTTCCGTTGGTCGCAAAGTGTTACCGGTCATTCCAACGTAACTCTCTCATAACTTTACAAAGTAACATTTTGAGTCTTTATCTTAATATAATATGCAATTAAATAAATAAAATCTGGTCTACTGGGCCTGGGTTTGATCCCTGGTGCTTCTAGAATATTTATGTGAAGCAGTGGGTCTGTAACGAAGTCAAACTAGGTATCCCGAGGATAAATGAAGAGCTACTTGATTAAATAAGTAGCAGGCACAGTTTAGAAAACAGGTTAACAGACATAGGGTTAGTTATGCTGACCATATGACACCCTCTATTTGCAAATGTTGGCACCATCATCACTAAAGGCAGTGGCCACTCGGTTGGTATGGCTTGATTGCAAGTTCACGCCATGGAGTTGATAGAATTTCATAAAATAAATAAAAGTAAAAAACCTAATACGTATTACAAACACCTCAACATTTAAATGCTTTCATGGCATCTTCCTCTGGAAGTAGTATTAAAAGGCTAAGTTGGGACCACTGAAGTCAACTTCCTGTTAACTTGACTTTCTCCTAAGGAAGATGTGTGTGTAAACATATATTGGTGTTTTCATTTTTATTTGTGCTTCGCTCACATACGATTCTTCCCATTTATGTAATTACAAATTATATTTTGCTTGATGCACTTTATTTCATACATATTATAAGTTAATGTATTCAGACTTCACAAAAAACAAGTTATCAGGTGACTTTGGTCATGTTCTAACATCATAATTTTCCAAACGTTCTCTAAAACATTATTTTACAAAATGTTACTTTGTAAACGTAATATTCCTCAGAAATAAAAGTTTTTTTTCTTTGATTAGTCTCGATAATCCTTTGTAACATCCGTTGTGTGTTGTGATACATTTTGTTCATTTGTCGCAGATTTTTAAGCTTGTAAAAATGTAATCCCTGTTTAGAAGGAAGTCCTGCCTGTAATGGAATCCTATACATTTTACACGTTAATGAGTTAAAGGAAATACAGGCTCTCTCATGATCTTCTCTGTCAAGGCCAACAGTTTCAATGTCATAAGATTCGTCGGAAGTTGGACTTGTTTGGAGCCTACTTCTCTGAAACGGTGATACACCGTCCTGACACTTGTGTTGCATTTATTTTTGCACATTTTAGTGTAATATTAAGTATTTTCTCTTCTATTTTTCATGCAATGTTCAATGTATTGACATCAAATACTATACAGTTGCAAGAATATTTTTTTAACAAAAAGTGTCCACTTGCAAAGTAAATTTATTTGTAAAGTCCTTACTAGTTTTGTTGTTTTATCACTTTCAGTTGTATATAGTCAAAACTAACGGCACTACACCTTTTAGTTTGGAAACTATTTTCATTAATCATATACATTGGTATCTGTGATAAAGTTAGATTACCATAATTGAGTATGTTGTGTTATGATATCGAGTCCAGAAACTACCAATTTTGTTATATATACAATAGCTGTAAGCTTGGTTTTCTTAAATAATTTTTGTATCTTAAAGTTTCTCCATAAGTTGATAGTTTTATTGTATTTAACAAATAAACAGGGTAGGGATGGGGGGGGATTTCAACAGTCAAATTTCCATAGAAATCGCGTTTGAGGCAGAAGCTCAAACCTGCGACTTTTGTTGTATCTTCATGAACAAAATGCGCGCTTTTTTGTTTTGTTTTGTTTTTCTATTGATTAGGTCCAAATATTTTGCAGACTTTTATTAATATTTTAATTTGTGGCTGAAAAAGTTTTGTCTGGAAAAAAACTATGCACTACTAAACATAGATTTAAAAGGATGTGTGAAATGGTGCTAGTGTGTGTTCGAGTGCGTGTAATTATTTTATACGGGTTTTTCAGAAAAGTGCTAAACCATCTGACAATCTTAAAATAAACGAAATAATAATAAAAAAATTCATATATCGCTTTATGTTAATGTATTCAAAGAACTGAAAACAAAATGTAAAATAATCATAACAATACAAGACTTATAATGGATATTTTTCTAGTAAATACAAAAATACAAAAATATAAGAAAATAACATTGTAAAGTAAAGTTATGTGATTGAATGTTACCATCTCTCTTGTTAATAATTATGTATAAATTAAATAAAAATAATTTTTCATATTTTTAAAAAGAACATTAGAGCATATTTCTAATTGAAAGCCAGTATCTGAATACAAAAATGTAACGTACATTAAATGTAAAGTTTTTTTATAAATATATAATATATTGTAAATAAATACAAAATTGAGGGGGACGGGGGGGGAACAAAATGTACATAAGTACAGATTCTCAATATTTTAAGATCAGTTGCTTAAAGTGACTCTTGTAAAGTCATCATGTAAAGAAAATGTTGAATAAATTCTGTTTGTAAGTTTTATCAATAATGGTTTTGTACTAAAATTATTTGTTGTACTTGAAATTGCATTAGAACTGCATAAACCATTTAATTTATTGGTCAATTTAATTTGTGTATTGAACTAACCAAACTCGAGTTGCGTAGTTAAACTGTCATAAGGAGCAATGGTCAGACTTTAAACAATGTCAATGTTTGAACATTTTGGTACTAAGAATATTTGGATCACAAAAATTACGGTTTTATTAAAAGAGATAACCAGAAGTCTTTCATAAAATTGTTCTTTAAAATTAAAATCTGAAAGTTTTTGTTTCACTCTCAAAACCTTGAATAACTTGGTTTTAAAAGGAGATGAAAGATAAGATTTTCAAACTATTATTGTATTATTTAAATAAAAATTATTTATTCAGTATTTTGGAAAGGAAAAAGAAAGAAATGTTTCAATTCATGTTAGTACATATTTTTTATATATACTTTGTCTATTATCAATAACAATGATTTTCTTGTTCATTTTGGGTTTGAATTGTTTCTCTTTATCCAAATTATGTCTGAGGAAGACTCCATAGGGGCAGTTGTGCTAGAATTGTGATAGCCTACCCTTTTAAATCATTTTGGAGATGTGAATGATACATAATGTCATGCTTAGATTTATTTTGTACTCTTGTCAGTATTGAATATCCTTGAAATAAAGAAATGTACTTACTTTTTCACGTTGTTGTGTTCATTCTCTCCTTTACCTAACAGCCATTACTGTTTCCAGTCTATTGTCTGGGTCAGTTTTTTATTCAAGTTATATATTTTACACATAGTGCTTGTGCCGCAATTTCAAATATAGAAACTGTGCCACCTTAAACATAGTGATATACCATATTTCTATGATTCTAAGAAGCACCTTAATTTCCATTAGTTATGTTATTCATAATTTCCTTCTAAATCAATATCAATCTTATTCGCTGAGCCATTTTTATCTTCACTATTTCATAGTATATCATCTTCACAGCCATCCTGAGTCGGTTGAAAAACAACTGTGGTTCAAAAAGACACCCTGTTTTTAGAGACGTTCAAATGTGGGGGGGATATTTGCATCTTAGAATCGAACTGTAAATAGCCAATTCGATGTATGATGTAATTTCAAAGTTAATTTCCTCCAAATTTCCATAAGAACGAGGTTGCACTGCTATGTAGGATTGTTGTAGGCATCTAGTTCTACAATTTCCTTCAAGTATTCTAGTGCAACAATTTTAAATGTAGAAATTGTGGCACCTTTAACTTGTCTATTTTAGAGGGTTAGCTTTATTTGTTATATAAATTAAAAATAATTTTTCCCATCTTTCAGAAGAACCAGGTTCCACAGCTATTAAGTATTGTTTTTCTCACCTGATTAAAAATATAATTCCAGGAAAACCATGTTATCGTGGCCTAGAATCAAAATTGGTGTTCTTAAATAACTAATTAGTTGTTTTGCGCTATCTATTAGATGTTATTACATTTTTCTTTCCTTGTGGCGGTGTATATGAGAGATTTTAAAACTTAACCTGCGCTCTAGCGCTGACTATGATTTTCTTTAGAACTATACTCGTGTGTTGGTTTTATTTATTTTTCTTATGTTGGTTAAAAACGGTTACTTTATTGTGGATGTGGAGCCTTTCAGCCCGCATCTTCATGCTACCTTTTAATGTTTCGGATGTTTTTTTTATTTGAGTACTCATACCCATTATTTTTACACTACAAACGAAATATAATGTAAGCTACTATGTCAGCGACAGACATATGCTTAATTATATTGAATAATACAAATACCATGCTACAAAAATGTGACTTAATGACTTATTTATTCAAGACAAAAGGCAGCAGATTATAACATCAACATATTTTGTCTTGACATGTCAAATGTTGCGGCTATTTTCATGTTATTAACTTTGTCCTATGGCTAGTAAGTTTATCGTTGTCTGGAAATAAAAGATGAAAAGATCCCGTTATGAAGATGACTCTAGGGAACAAAATAGTTACCCCAAGAAGTACTCCCACGACAATAAATCTTCGAGCGCCCACTTTAGGAGAAATGGAAGAATTTCACGGGATTCCTTTGAAAACCGCCCGTCTCCACATGAACCATGCAGTTCCTCGTCACGAGAATTTCAACCTCGACAAAATATATCCGTGTATAAAGTTAAAGAGAGCGGAAATAATTACGAAGACCACAAGAAGCTGGGAAAGTGCTATAACAAACCTGAAGATAGCAATAGCGACTTTACATTCGAGCAATTACGCCACGAGTTGAACCAAGTCTATTTTAGGGACGGGAATTTCATAGACCAAGAGGATTTTTGGAAATTTCTCAAGAAATACGAATCTGTTCAGAAAAAAGCTTCAGATTTAAAACGGGTTGCTAAAGAGGATTTAACAAGAATAGGTAGGCCTAACTTATGAAATTTTAAATAACTTGCTGAACTTAAATAATAACCTTAATTAACCTAAGTTTCTTTAAATTGTGTCTTGAGTAAATTTTAATCAACTCACAAAACTCCTTTGCTTGGTTACAAGATGTCAGTTATATCATCTTAAATTTAAAAACATTTTCCCTGTTCACCACCTCTCCACCCACCACCATTCCATTCCACCAGTTCCGTGTTAACAAAGAGAAGACGTTCTCACATCCTTCCTACTCTCTCTTTACAGTTTCCTGTCATAATCTCTCCTCTCCGTGCTTCTCTTCCCCTCTTAAAGCCCCGGTCAAAGAGCACATGCATTCGGTTTCCTTCTATTTTGTAAATTTTCCCAACCCAATCTTTGCAATATTTTAGTAGATTTGTTGTGCACCCATTCCACCTGCCGGCCTTCATTCCCTCCTCGAGAAGAGCCTCACAAGCTAGGTTGTATCTCACCAGCTTGGTTGTATCTCCCCAAGTAGAGCCTCACTATCTTGGTTGTATCTCCCCGAGTAGAGCCTCACCAGCTTGTTTGTATCTCCCCAAGTAGAGCCTCACCAGCTTGTTTGTATCTCCCCAAGTAGAGCCCCACAAGCTAGGTTGTATCTCCCCAAGAAGAGCCTCACAAGCTAGGTTGTATCTCCCCAAGTAGAGCCTCACCAGCTTGTTTGTATCTCCCCAAGTAGAGCCTCACTAGCTTGGTTGTATCTCCCCAAATAGAGCCTCACCAGTTTGGTTGTATCTCCCGAGTAGAGCCCCACCAGCTTGGTTGTATCTCCCCGAGTAGAGCCTCACCAGCTTGGTTGTATCTCCCCGAGTAGAGCCCCACCAGCTTGGTTGTATCTCCCCAAGTAGAGCCTCACAAGCTAGGTTGTATCTCCCCAAGTAGAGCCTCACCAGCTTGTTTGTATCTCCCCAAGTAGAGCCTCACTAGCTTGGTTGTATCTCCCCAAGTAGAGCCTCACCAGCTTGGTTGTATCTCCCGAGTAGAGCCCCACCAGCTTGGTTGTATCTCCCCAAGTAGAGCCTCACCAGCTTGGTTGTATCTCCCCAAGTAGAGCCCCACAAGCTAGGTTGTATCTCCCCAAGTAGAGCCCCACAAGCTTGGTTGTATCTCCCCAAGTAGAGCCTCACCAGCTTGGTTGTATCTCCCCAAGTAGAGCCTCACCAGCTTGGTTGTATCTCCCCGAGTAGAGCCCCACCAGCTTGGTTGTATCTCCCCAAGTAGAGCCCCACAAGCTAGGTTGTATCTCCCCGAGTAGAGCCCCACAAGCTAGGTTGTATCTCCCCAAGTAGAGCCCCACAAGCTTGGTTGTATCTCCCCAAGTAGAGCCTCACCAGCTTGGTTGTATCTCCCCGGGTAGAGCCCCACCAGCTTGGTTGTATCTCCCCGAGTAGAGCCTCACCAGCTTGTTTGTATCTCCCCAAGTAGAGCCTCACCAGCTTGTTTGTATCTCCCCAAGTAGAGCCCCACAAGCTGGGTTGTATCTCCCCAAGTAGAGCCCCACCAGCTTGGTTGTATCTCCCCAAGTAGAGCCCCACAAGCTCGGTTGTATCTCCCCAAGTAGAGCCTCACCAGCTTGGTTGTATCTCCCCAAGTAGAGCCTCACCAGCTTGGTTGTATCTCCCCAAGTAGAGCCCCACAAACTAGGTTGTATCTCCCCAAGTAGAGCCCCACAAGCTTGGTTGTATCTCCCCAAGTAGAGCCCCACAAGCTTGGTTGTATCTCCCCGAGTAGAGCCTCACCAGCTTGTTTGTATCTCCCCAAGTAGAGCCTCACCAGCTTGTTTGTATCTCCCCAAGTAGAGCCCCACACCAGCTTGGTTGTATCTCCCCAAGTAGAGCCTCACCAGCTTGTTTGTATCTCCCCAAGTAGAGCCCCACAAGCTTGGTTGTATCTCCCCAAGTAGAGCCTCACCAGCTTGGTTGTATCTCCCCAAGTAGAGCCCCACAAGCTTGGTTTTATCTCCCCAAGTAGAGCCTCACCAGCTTGGTTGTATCTCACCAGCTTGGTTGTATCTCACTAAATAGAGCCCCACCAGCTTGGTTGTATCTCCCCAAGTAGAGCCCCACCAGCTTGATTGAAGCTTGGTTGTATCTCCCCAAGTAGAGCCTCACCAGCTTGGTTGTATCTCACCAAGTAGAGTCTCACCAGCTTGGTTGTATCTCCCCAAGTAGAGCCTCACCAGCTTGGTTGTATCTCCGCACAAGTAAAACATTGAGCCCCTTCATTTACGTACTTGCAGGTGCCCAAGAAGACAACCCCCTTGGTCTGCCACAGAGCTTTGACAAGAGTCACCTGGTGAGTGTTTGTCTAACTAGCAGCGCTGATGAGGACAGGAAGCGTCTCTTGTCCCGGAGTGTGTCCTGGGATAGACTGGTCGAGTTCCGTTCAGTCCTACTCCTCTACATCGACTTCCAGCAGCGAGAGAAGTTCACGAAACTGAGAAAGCTCAGAGAGAGTCAGGCGAACCTGCCTGTCGCTCAGTACAGGTAGTACCCTAGCGCAACAAGGTTCATAATCTCCTTCCTGATGGCTCACTAATAAACTGTTAACATTTTGGACAATCATTAAAATTTGCCAACATAAACTGCTCTCAAGATTAACTGTTTCTTATGTCGTATTTCTAGGGTTGGTATTACACTGTCATGTTATTTCTAGGGTTGGTATTATACTGTCATGTTATTTATAGGGTTGGTATTACACTGTCATGTTATTTTATGTATTAAAGTTGTTTGATTTAAAAAAACAATGATGTAACTTTGAAGATCCATCAACCATCTTTTATAATCTCATATATTTTACAAATATTAGATAAAACATTTATATTATTGAACAAAATGGCGACATTTGAATCATGTCACGCTGTTAAAAATTTAATGGTAGGCTACAGTATGAACAAAATGTTTCTTAATCTTAATATGACTTCATACTTATATAATTTTTTTAAGTCTGTTTTTCTTAGTAATCAAGGAATAAACTTTTATGAGCAGCTTTTGTAAAGTTTCTCGGTGCGACCGTAAATATTTTGGCTATAATTCCGAGACTTGAATTTCAAGCTCTTCAAGCAGACAACTGTTAATTCGTATTGTCTTTCATCTAGTTTATATTATTTCACAGAAATGTGCTGTAATGTAATAACACAAATTTCATCGTAAATTGCCTCAAATATTTAATGAAATATTTTTCATTTTTAAAACAAATATGACAGTGTAGTACTGCCCTAAGGAGGGTGAAGCCCGCCTAAAAACTTCAATCCGCCAGGATTATGATCCTACTGGCCTACAGTAATTATTTGTTTTAAAATTTCCACTCTAAAATTCCTAAAATTAAAAATAAACTAATTCTGTCTTGAAGTATTTTTATCAACAGTGAAAACTAAAAACACTCTCCAAGTAATATACTGGAGTAAAGCTATAAAATAAAAAATACTTTTTTCAATCAATAAATTTGCACTGGTGGGCATAAGGACTAAAGGTTGGGCTCATCTAGTCTGGTTTGTTGGTGACCAGAAGGTCAGAGTTTGAATCCCAACCGAGTGTAGTTAGAGCATTTTTTCCTAAATTTTATTTCACTCTCCTCCCACACAAATGTGTGTACATTTACTTTAAATCATATCTTAATCCCTACACCATTAGTGTAGGGCTAATTAATTTATTTTAGTTATATATCTAAACATTTTATCAAAATTAATATTTATTCGCCTCATCTAATACTGTCACAATCTGTGTTGCATAAACTTCAGCATGTTGTGTGTTGTGTGCTTGTGTGTCAGGGAGCAGATCGTGTCATCCGTGTTGAAGGATCGAGTGGTGGTCATCGCTGGGGACACAGGATGCGGCAAGTCCACCCAGGTCCCGCAGTACTTGCTCAAAGCTGGGTTCAACAGGATCGGTAGGTGGGCTGACCCCTTCAAGAGAGTTGGGGGGCGGGGGGCAAGTTTCATTAATATCCCGTTATTTGAACGTCGGGATAAATATGGCTGCTGTTCTGTAATGCTTTTCTCATATCATTTTTTAATGTTTTATTTAACTGTTGAAAATAGAAGAAAAGATTAGTAAAAATATGAAAAACATTAACTTAGATAATTAAAATAGAGAAAAATCATTCGATTTATTTTGATTGACAAGCCACAAAGCATAGTTCGATATGAAATACATCGACAAGTCACCCGACCAGGATTCAAACCTTGAAATCGGTGGTCCAGTATATTGCGAGAGTGTCTCCTTAGACAAAAGTAGGTGTAGGGATATTAAAGTTTATGATTGTTTCTGTGTTAAAGAACTATGTTTAGACGAGTTTTAATCTGATGACATCCTAAGCCCTATGAATACTGTAAGAACAACACTTAACAACTGTTGTTGTTCAGCTTGCACTCAGCCGCGCAGGATTGCCTGTATCTCCTTGTGCAAACGAGTGGCCTACGAGACACTCAACGAGTTTGGCTCGGAGGTCGGCTACCAGATCCGTTTCGAGAAGAGCAAGACGCAGCACACCAAGATCGTCTTTGTCACAGAAGGGTTGCTTTGAGGCAGGTAATGGTTCCAAGTCTGTTGTTAGATTGGTATTTATTTCTTAAATCGTTTTGGGAACTTTACGCACATTTTTATAAACACTTGTTCTCTCAGCACATGTCTTACAAAATACTCGACCTAGTACACGAACAGCTGAATTGAAACACCCAACCATAGCACCACAATTTTATATCTACATATCACATACCCCACATATCCAAATAACTTATGCTAAATTTTTTCATGTGTGCTGTGAGACCCAAAATCTGCTAGAAAGGTATTCTGACCACGTGGCTTCATCGGTAAGATAATTAAAGTAGTGTTGAGGTCGGCTTATCACCAGAATGGTAAACCTCTGTGTGAGACATGAATGCTAAACACTCGTAAATTTTACTTCTTTACATTTTATCATATTGAAAACATAATTTTATTACATTATTGACAAAATGAAAACTATTCTCAACTAGTTCAATTTATCATTCTGATTGTCTTTTTTTTTTTTTTACTTAACTTCATCACATGATACACAGGATGTTGCCCTGAATTCTCTACAGATTTTGTGAGAACAGTGGCTGCAAAATGTCGTCATGCACCCGTGGTTTCATTGTAGGTTTCAATTATTCCGGGATTCCTGGTTTTCTGGTTTATTACCATGTTCTCGTGTGTAATATGAAGCAAAATTACAACTTTGTTTTGTTTTATTTTAGTTTGTAAGATACCGTTGTCACTACATTAGTAAAATGTTTCATTAGTACTTAACACTCGTACCGTTTACGGCTGAGTTTCTCCTAGAGCACAAACAAAGCACGCCACAAGTGAAGTTTCAAGGTCAACTGAAGGTACTGTAAAGGGGAGCGTTCTAGCCCTCATGTAAGGGAGGGAACATGACAGCCTTGTAAACCTCGGTAGTCCTTTTACGAAGGAATAGCATTCTAGGATTTAAGTATCTGGTATCAACGCCCCCAAGTCTAGCTAGCTTCTTCACCTACTTAGTAGGCCACATGCAGCCACTGCGGGAAAATGTTTCCAATTCAAACTGTACAAGAAAATGTAGATCTCTGCTATAACCCGAGTACACCAGGTTGTGGCCCTGTGTGTGTTGTAGGTGTCAACAGACCCGACCCTGTCTGGCTACGATGTCGTCGTTCTGACGAGGTCCACGAGAGACACCTCCACGGAGACTTCCTGTTAGGTGTGGTCAAGTGCCTTCTCTACCAACGATCAGATCTCAAGATTGTTCTCATGTCCGCCACTATCAACATACAATTATTCTCTAGTTACTTTTCCAACTATGCCACTGTCGTACAGGTGAGTTGGTAGCATTGCTAGTCTTGGTCATTGTCTACCTCAATTACAAAGAGAGGAAATTATTTTTAATGTTACTAAGAGAGTCAAACTTAACTCACCCTTCATTTGTAAATACATTTATAATAAATACTGATTTTACTAAACTGAGCCGGCCACAGGCTGAAAACAGACACCGACAACTAATACTGATAATATTAAGATTAAATCACCAAAATACTAATATTCGAATCAACAACTTTAATACTACACAAACCCGCCTTGGTGGCGTAGTTGTCCTAACGCACTTGTCGTGTTGAGATCGACTGCTGAGGACGGGAGATCAAGGTTCGAATCTCGGTGGGTGAACTGGGGGTGGTTTTTACTAAATGGTTTTCCACTCTCCCTCCACGCAAATGCGGGTTCACTTCCTCTAATTCAACCTTCCCAATTCCTAATCCATTAGCATAATTAGTACTTAAAGTGTATAACCCGAACAGGTAGTAAGATGCGGTGCTAAATATAAAATACTACACAACTCACGATTATCCATGATCGAGAAAGAGATGGGAGTAGCAAATAGCAGAAAGTGTGCAAGTGAGAGGAGAAGAATGGAAACACATAAAAGAGGAAGAAGGGTGGCATTTTACTAAATGACCCAGCCAAGGCCGAAAACACACGACTATGACAAAAGGCATAAAAAGGAAATTAGTAAATAGTGATGGGAATTTATATAGGATCATGTAAAAGTGGTGAATAAAAAAAAAGGATAAACAAAGGCAATCAATATTAAGCTCTAATACTTTTAATTGAACTCTTGTCATGGTTCTATTCAAATCTCCTAGATTTAGATTTACTCACAGTGTTGGTTTAGTCGTGTTTCCTCAGAGAGATGGTTCTGTATGTACTTTCATTGATCTTGGAACTGTTTATCAGGTTCCCGGGAGACTCTACCCCATAAAACTGTACTTCCAACCAGTCTTGCCAGAAGATAAGTCTTCAAAGACCTCTCGCATCAACCCCGCCCCCTACGTCCGCATCATGCAACTCATCGACGAGAAGTATCCAAGTAGGCAGTCAATCGTGCTCTCATCTTGTGATAGAATATATTACATGTTAATTGTAGAGAGGGATCTCCTTGAATCCGAATCTTAGAGAACACGATCACTTTCCGACATTGGCATGAATTTTATTTTATTCAATTTTCTTTTTGTTCACATTGAGTGGTAAATTAATGTTCTTGGGTTTGGTTGCTAAACCCTTCTTGGTAGGGGTGGGAGAAGACCACTTTTTCAATTCAAAGATAACTTGAATTGAATAAATGAAATATTCTCAAAGCTAAATCGAAGTCTGAAAAATGTTTGTTAGCTGTTTTATGACTGAACAAATATTAAATTGTGGTTATTTATGTATAACTGTGTAAACTAAAATTAGTTGGAACTGTTTTTTTGCACTATTGTTTGTAATATTTCATTTTATTCTGATAAATTAAGTTACTATCATAACCTACAAGTCAATTACTTCAAACTCGCTTCGGTGGCTATATGGTCGAAGACGCTCTTCTTGCAGTGGACTGATTGCCGATGACGGGGAGATCGAGGTTCGAATCTAGTTTGAGTGTACTGAGGGTAGTATTTCCAAAATGTTTTTCCACTCTCCCTCCACGCAAATATAACCTTATAATCCCTAAAACAACTAGTATAATTAGTACATAAGCATACAACCCAAACAGGTAGTAAGACGCGGTGCTAAATAAAAAAAAACCAGTAACTTCTATTTGTTTTCATACGGATATTAATTGTAATTTATATAACAGCTCAGAATTCCTACAATTGACCTTAAATCAAGTAATCTATCTCTCAATATTTTTATTGGCAAAGTTTCTTAATTGCCAGTATTTTTTTCGAAGCTGACGTTTATTTTGAAGCCAAGTCAAAATGTCAACGCTTCTCACTACTTTCAATAGGAAGCCCAACTTTCGGCCAACAGCATTGATTGGAAATCACTAGAAATTTGTCATTATAAAAATATATATTATTTGATTTACTAATAATTATAAAGTTGTATAAAAAGTTATCAAAATATTCTAATACTGGATTACTCTATAATTTCTCTCTGCACCATTAATTAAATAGATTAAGAATATAAATACAGTAATTGCAATATTGTTACTCCCACCATTTTAGCAACGCAGGTTTCCGCGGCTTCCTATGAAAGTAAGTCTTTACACGAGTTCTTGTTTGTTTGTTTGTCAGGGGAGGAGAAAGGAGACCTGCTTATCTTCCTGAGCGGAATGAGCGAGATCTCGGCAGTGGTGGACGCGGCCAAGGACTATTCTCACAAGTCTCAGAACTGGGTGGTCCTGCCCCTACACAGTACACTCTCCATAGCGGAGCAGGACAAGGTACACGGACAACCCGGCCCACTGGTTTGTGTCATATATCATACAACATGTGGCCGGGTCAATTTAGTAAAATGTCTTCATCTTCCTCCGTTCTTCTCCTCTCACATGCACACTTTCTGTTATCTGCTCCTCCCATCTCTTTCTTGGCCTCCCTTGCGGTATTTATCCTCCATATTTCATCTCCATCAATTTCTATGGGATTTTCACCTTTTAGTTTATTTAAATTCATAAAACCTGAACGTATAGTAAAATTCAGTCCAAAAAAAAGAATGCTTACAACAATTAAAAAAAACACAATAATAAATATATTTGAAGGGGATGATCTTGAGTGTGTTAATGTGTGGTGCGCAGTGTTTCGACTACCCGCCGGAAGGTGTTCGCAAGTGTGTGGTGTCCACTAATATCGCCGAGACCTCTATAACCATCGACGGCATCAGGTTCGTGGTCGACTCGGGGAAAGTGAAGGAGATGAGTTATGACCCCCTCTGTAAGATGCAGCGACTGAAGGAGTTCTGGATCAGTCGGGCCAGCGCGGAGCAGAGGAAGGGCAGGGCAGGTACACCACTTTCTACCACCATCCTCTGGCGACACACCTTTTACCATTAAAACTCCCGATATTTTATTTATAGTTTCCAAGGGTGTATGAAGCTTCTAAACCCTCGACTTTGCTTTGAATAAAATATTATTATTATTTATTATTATTATCATCATCATCACCGTGTCTTACTACCCATTCGTGTTATACGCACTTACGCTAATGTGTATGGTAGGGTGATTGTGGGATGAAATGAAGGACCTACAGTTTAACGTGGGATCCGAACCACGGTGGAGACCTGGCATTCCCCACATCCACAAGATGTTTGAATAAAATAAAATAAAATCTCAACATAAGCCAAGTTTCGCCAATCGAAATGTTAAACACACGTTCATGTTTAATTATTGTAATTATGTGCTGCTGTGCACTTTCCCTTTACTTTGAGAGGTAATTATCTTACCTTGCTTCTTTTCACTATGGTACAGCTTATAAGATAGGGCCATAGTTTAAACTGTCAAGGTAAACACAGCGTCCATTACAAATTAGTGTTTATTTTACAAAAATCTGAAGTTTTGGAACAGCATTATGTGGTATTCGCTTGATTCATCAGCCTAGGCCAAAAAATATGGTAAATATATTCACAAATAAAATATTTCGTAGATCATATTTAATGTCTAAAGATATAATACATAATATAACATCGGTTTGTTTTTTGAAATATCTCCTATAATTTGATTCATATTATAACAGAGCGAGATTTTTTTTAGCACCATATCCTACTACCCATTTGGATTATATGCTTATGTACTAATTATGCTAATGGTTTTAGGGATTAGGAAGGTTATATTTATAGGAAGCGTACCCGCATTTGCATGGAGGCAGAGTGGAAAAACCAACCTCATTATACCCGACGAAGATTCGAACCTCCCTCTCCCCCCATCAGAGCAAGCTTTTAACCAAACTCACTGTAATTTGGCTAACCACTTAACTGAGGGTCAGAATGACCTTGACCTCACCATACATTTCAGAGGTTATTTGACCATTAATTTATACTTCAGTCTCACGATTTTTTGAAAATTTATGTATCTTTTGTCATTCTTAGATCTTAATTGATTGTAATGTTTCCCTCCTGTAACTTGTCGACCAGGACGAACCGGGCCCGGTGTGTGCTACCGACTGTACTCTGAGGAGGAGTACCACGCCATGTCCCAGTATACAACTCCTGAGATCCAGAGGGTCCCTCTAGACTCCTTGTTGCTCCAGATGGTGGCCATGGGTCTACCAGACGCTCGCAAGTTCCCCTTCATTGAACCCCCGCCTCCTGACAGTATCGAGAACGCCATCACGACTCTCAAACAACAGGTGTGCTCACATTGAGAGTTGTATCCAGTATCACCACTCAGTATACTCACATTGAGAGTTGTATCCAGTATCACCACTCAGTTACTCACTTAAAACTCTCTGGTTCAATCTTAAGTTGAATCAATATGTTATCATTCTGAAGTTTGGTTTGTTATCGCTCTCCGAAATGGCAAATTAACAGCCTTGGATCCTATTGTTGTGTTTCCCCCAGAGTTATCTAGTTCAAGTTGATAATTGGCAACACACTCGCACTAGCAAGTGCTACTGAGCGCACTAATAACCATCGCGCTGATAGCCAACACACACTAACAAGTGCTACTGAGTGCACTAATAACCATCGCGCTGATAGCCAACACACACTAACAAGTGCTACTGAGTGCACTAATAACCATCGCGCTGATAGCCAACACACACTAACAAGTGCTACTGAGTGCACTATTAACCACCACGCTGATAGCCAACACACACTAACAAGTGCTACTGAGTGCACTAATAACCATCGCGCTGATAGCCAACACACACTAACAAGTGCTACTGAGTGCACTAATAACCATCGCGCTGATAGCCAACACACACTAACAAGTGCTACTGAGTGCACTAATAACCACCACGCTGATAGCCAACACACACTAACAAGTGCTACTGAGTGCACTAATAACCACCACGCTGATAGCCAACACACACTAACAAGTGCTACTGAGCGCACTAATAACCATCGCGCTGATAGCCAACACACACTAACAAGTGCTACTGAGTGCACTAATAACCACCACGCTGATAGCCAACACACACTAACAAGTGCTACTGAGCGCACTAATAACCACCACGCTGATAGCCAACACACACTAACAAGTGCTACTGAGCGCACTAATAACCACCACGCTGATAGCCAACACACACTAACAAGTGCTACTGAGCGCACTAATAACCACCACGCTGATAGCCAACACACACTAACAAGTGCTACTGAGTGCACTAATAACCACCACGCTGATAGCCAACACACACTAACAAGTGCTACTGAGCGCACTATCCATCTGTCATTACAGGGGGCGCTGACAGAGGAGGAGAAGTTGACGGTGGTGGGTCGCATGCTCTCCCGCCTCCCTGTGGACATCAGCCTGGGTAAGATGCTCATCATGGGATCCCTGTTCCATCAGGTGGACCCCGTGTTGTCACTAGCTGCGGCTCTCAGCGTGCAGAGCCCCTTCACCAACCGAGCGTTCAGGGATCCCGATTGTGAGGTTAGTACATCCTCTCGTAGAACTCGCCTTTCCTCTTGTTCAAAATTACTCATATTATTGTATGAGTAATATCTTCCTGTCGAGTTGTATAACCTGACAGTCATCCTGTTGTATGAGTAATATCTTCCTGTCGAGTTGTATAACCTGACAGTCATCCTGTTGTATGAGTAATATCTTCCTGTCGAGTTGTATAACCTGACAGTCATCCTGTTGTATGAGTAATATCTTCCTGTCGAGTTGTATAACCTGACAGTCATCCTGTTGTATGAGTAATATCTTCCTGTCAAGTTGTATAACCTGACAGTCATCCTGTTGTATGAGTAATATCTTCCTGTCGAGTTGTATAACCTGACAGTCATCCTGTTGTATGAGTAATATCTTCCTGTCGAGTTGTATAACCTGACAGTCATCCTGTTGTATGAGTAATATCTTCCTGTCGAGTTGTATAACCTGACAGTCATCCTGTTGTATGAGTAATATCTTCCTGTCGAGTTGTATAACCTGACAGTCATCCTGTTGTATGAGTAACATCTTCCTGTCGAGTTGTATAACCTGACAGTCATCCTGTTGTATGAGTAATATCTTCCTGTCGAGTTCTATAACCTGACAGCTGTCCTGTGTTTAACACCTCAGACCTCTCGCAAGCAGCTCGAGTCGGATCATGGAGACCCCATAACTCTGCTCAATGCTTTGAAGGAGTGGCTTGAGGTGAAGAACTCCAGCGAGGGGAGGGGCCGGGGGTCGCACCAGTGGTGTCGGCGTAGGGGTCTGGAGGAGCAGAGGTTCTACGAGATGGTCAAACTGCGCCGACAGTTCAAGGACCTGCTGCAAGTAAGTATCACTACAGGATGTCTCTGTTATTGGTACTTCAAATTAAGTTCTCATCTCATTGAGGAAATCCAAGATGCCAATCACCCACATGGACTAGATGTTGAACCAATACACCATTTATTTTATATCCTATTGATTTTTAACCTAAATCTAGATTCTGGAATCAACAATATTCGATCCACGAGTGGACCTTTGTTATTACAGCAAGTCCTCTATACTATTAGTACAGCAAGTCCTCTATGCTATTAGTGCAGTAAGTTTTATATAATATTGACGGTTTCTGCGCAAGTTGTAAAACCTCGTAAGTTAAATGGCACTTAGTTGCGATGTAGTCATGACATGTATGTTTGTTTCAAAGGATAGTTAAAGTTAAACAGGTTCTGCTTTTGAAAATAATAATTTGAGGAAAATACTTGCGCTCAAGGTAGAAACAAACAAAATGTCGGTGATACTATCAAACGTTCATCAGCTCATTAGGTTGCCATATATTATGTTTAAAGTGGCGCTTGATAGATAGCGCTGCTAGTCATAAGTCAGGAGTTACTGTAACTGACATCTACTGGCTGGGTGTTGAACTGATTATTGACCCTAAGTGGAGGTCATTGATCTTGTTTATAATAGTCGACCTCAGTGTCCTTACAGTCCTCAGGACCCGATGTTCGTGGGTTCAAACCCAGCCTGGGTCGACGAATAAAGATCTGTATCACAACTTGTTTCGGAGGTAAGTAAAGCCACCAATCTCGTGTTGATATTGGCGTGTAAAAGAACCCTGGCAGGTATGTGACAGTACATTTCCCGGCAAAATTGGTAGGTTCTTTCGCTCTTGCTCATAGAAATTTGCTGTTTAGTTAGTTCAGAAAATGCACGTTAAATACCTCAAATGATTAAAAATGAAATTTGATTTTAATTGTATACACTTGCTATGTAGGACGCAGGACTCCTGAAGGACACCTCCATCCCTCCGGAGCAACTGAGCAGTGCAGAGAGGGCCCTGCGTCATGGGGAGCTGAGACTGCTACGCTCCCTCAAGAGGGAGCACAGAGAGGCAGCCCCCAAGAAGAGGCGGACCTTGAAGCTGGACGTGTGGGAGATAGCTGTGGAGGGGGGTAATGAGGAAGGAGAGATAGACATCAAGGACGTGGAGTTCAGGCTCAGCAATGACAGTTCACAGGTCCAGGTGAGGGCGCTACTGACCTTGACACACCGGAGTGGATCCTTTTATTGATATAATCATCATCGACTGCTTCAAGCCTGTTGTCGGGTCAGTTTATTCAAATGCCTCCATCTTCCTCCCTCCTTCCACCATTCTTCTTCTCTCTCTCTTACATCCAACGTCCATGTTTCTTCTGCATATGTGACAATGGATACAAAGTACGCCCATCTCTTTGTATCCATAAAACAATCACACCAACAAATTGGGATATTTTCTCTGGTCAAGGTGACAGTACCTTTCTTACGTCACACTACAAGACCAAGTGGTTAGAGAGTTTGACCACTGGATCTTCTGCTCGTTGGTCGAGCAGTATAAGGCATCGCTCTCAACTCCCAATGACAGAGAGGTCAGGGTTAAAATCCTAGTAAGGAGTATTGAGAATGTTTTTTTCTGAAATGGTTTCCCACTCTTCATGCAAGTGCAGTTACATTTCCTCTAAATTCTACCTTTATCATCATCATCATCATCATCATTTTATTGTTCCAGCGAACTGGGTACATTTTGTGAGTCTCGTCCATTTCTTTCTATCTAGATACATTTCATTTAGAGCCCTCCATTCACTTCTCAACTGGATGTCTTCCAATACCTCCTCCATCCATCTTCCTATCAGTCCTCTCCCGATACCTCCTCCACCCATCTTCCTCTAGATCCTCTCCCGATACCTCCTCCATCCATCTTCCTCTTGGTCCTCTCCCGATACCTCCTCCATCCATCTTCCTCTTGGTCCTCTCCCGATACCTCCTCCACCCATCTTCCTCTCGATCCTCTTCCAATCTCCATCCTCTTCACATATATGTAACTATTCATTTAGCATAGTTGAATTCAAAGTAAGTGTACTCAGATTTGTACAACAAGATAGCAATACACTCGACCGAGATTCAAACTTGGATCTCCCTGTCATCGGCAGTCTAGTGTATTATAAGAGTTACGCCTTAGACCATGCGACCACCGAAAAAGGTGTGTTTAATTCACGCGGGTAGTAAGATGCGTTGCTACAACAATTACTGAGTAGAGAGCCCATAGCTCCAGACCGTGAGATGCCTAAATAAACTCAGACCTAAATATTACCTAGGTACTCACACTTCTAATATAACTTGCAGAGTCTGTTGTCGGGAGCGACGGCGTGCAGCTACAAGGACGTGATGATGTTGAAGGTGATCCTATGCGCAGGACTGTATCCGCAACTCGCAGTGGCAGACGAGTTCAACCATTGCAAGGTGAGTCCAGCAAAGTCTCGGGGTCTCTTATTTTCTCGAGGTGAACCGTGTCGGCCGACCTTTTCTAATGTCCCTCTCTGGTTTGACAGTCGGTGTCTGAGCAATTGTTCCACACGACGGGTAAACCCTATGTGGCCCTCCATCCCATGGGGTTCTTCGGGAACCATGCGCAGGTACTGCAGTTGGAAGAGTCAGACATTGTGGTCCCTCAGGGGTACACCTCCAAACTACCAGTCAGCTCCAAACACCAACTGCTTTGTTACATGTGAGCTCAAATTATGTTTCTTGATTCTTCTAGTTTTACACTTTCAATCCTTTTCCACGCATCCAATCTAACCTTGCCCTTCTATCCTCCTTTCAATGTTTAGTTTAATTCAGCTGTTCTCAAAACTGGGGTACGCGGGCACCTTTCAGGGGGTACGCGAGCAGCTCTCAAGGGAAAGTTGGCAAAATAACAAGGGACTTACGGAAAACCATAATTGTTGGCAGTTACCGTTATCTGGTTATTTCCATCCCTCTTTTCCCCCGGCTGGAGACCGATTTCTGAGAATTTTCAACCCTCTACTTGACACCTTCTCCGTTAGCAATTTATGATGCCTTTCTCATCAACATGTCTCTGTGAGAGTGATTTTTCATCCATGGTGTAACTAAAAATAAGTACCGGAACAGATTTGGAGCCGGACCTCCGCTTGAAAGTTTCAACTGGACAACCTAAAAGTTGTGCCAAGCCCCACCTCGCTCACTGAAAAACTTTGGGGTTTAGATCTACTTTTTTCTTTATTTTAGAACAAATTTGTGAAGAAAATGTATAAAACTTTTCTACAGAATTTTTACAGTAAAATTATGTTTTTTTTAACTGATTATTATGATTTTAAACCTGTCATTTGGATTTATTTTATTGGGGGTACATTAAACTTTTAGTCATGGTCAAAGGGTACAATCTAAAAAAAAGTTTGAGAACCGCTAGTTTAATTCACTGGGAAATGAAAGCTAAGAATTGAGGTATCAAAAATCGTGATATTAAGCTCTATTATTTGACACACCTGAGAATTGGAATCGATAAAACCAGGTGTTGGGACATCTTTAGTTGACATGCATTGTTACCTTATGTAGGTCCCTCCTGGAAACGACGAAACCTTACTTGGTCACCACGTTGAGGATTCCAGCAGCGCAGACGCTCTTGCTGTTCTCGCAATCCATTGATACCAACAGCGACTTCTCGCGGTGAGTCATAGTACTCGCTGTTGGGGCATCTCACCTCTCGCCCATGTGATATTTATTAAATCATAGAGTTAATTTTCAATTAATTATGTTATAATAATTCTCACCCTTTGTGATGTAACTTTTGTTTGTTATCATTAAAAACTGGAGTTTCTGTATTTTATTTTGCATCATTATCTTACTTTAAGTAGATATCTTTGGGATTTGTGCCTTTTGCACGTCCTACACACCTCATGTAACATGCTCTCTTTATGCACACCCCACACACCTCATGTTACATGCTCTCTTTTTGCACGCCCTACACACCTCATGTAACATGCTCTCCAACTTTCACTTGCATCTGGCGGAGACAAGATGGGAAATTTTTACAAATGAGGTGCTTGGGTATAAACCACAGACCTTTCTTGTAGTATCAACTTTAACAAATATATTAAATTATTATAGAGTTGGGTCGGATCCATTATATTACGAATCCAAATCAAGAATCTGAATCTCTAACTAACCTTCGAATCTGAATTGTGTTGAAAAAATTATGAACATAAGAGGAAATATAAATACAATAGAATAATAGAATAATATTTATGAAAAAAGTGAATTGAGCAAAAACATTTAGTAATGAATAAAATGATAAAGTATTAGGAAAATGGTAGAGCACAAATAAAAGTAAAAACACTAACACATATTTACACACACTTCAATATTTGTTAGTCTCTTTTCTTTTATTTGTTTTCTACCATTTTCCTAATACTCTATCATTTTATTCATTACTAAATAGAATAATAGAAAAAACAAATAGTAACTAAATGCTAACATTATTTCTTATAACATCCATACATTCACTTAAGTGTTAAATTACTGGTCTGGGGCCTGGTTGTGCGGTTCATCCTATGATTATAATTGGTTCTGAACCACCAATAACCAGTTTTATTGGATTTTAAGGATTCGAGGACCCATCTCTAAATTATTATTTATGATTCTAGGAGTCGACTTTTGCAAAACAAAATTATATTAGAATAGTTTTTGATTTAAAATTTGTAATATTTTAAAGTATCCCAGCACGAAAGTGCAGAAGGTTATATATGTCCGCTTGCTCCACCGTGATGAGTAACTTGTCAGTGTGACAGTTGTGTGTATGTGTGTGACAGGCTGGTGTGTGACAGCTGGTTGCTGTTGGAGTTCCCCGTCCCAGAGGCGGCCACTAATCTCTTGCTGAAGGCGACCAAGCTGCGCAACAAATGGGAGGAACTTCTGAATCTTCGACTAGAAGGTATGTCTACTGTGTTGTCTTGTTCTTCTCGGAGGTCGAGTAGTGATAGGGCTCTATCAAGATTGAGACCTCTCAGCCTCGGTTCAATATAATTAGGCTGGGATCTACAGCGCCTTAAAGATATTTGAGATAATATCTCATTCAAGATTGAATTTTTTTTAAATCTTCTCTAATTATGAGTTATGATTTGTTTTATATCTCTAATAACCAACATAATTATAGGACAAACTCAACAGCCAGCCTCCAGATTGTTAATTTAACACTTTACTGAATGTATATCTCTTTAAAGAAAACCTCTTTTCTCTTTATGAGGTAATTGTATTATAATTGTAAGAAGGTTCAGGAAAGGTGAATAGAAACATTTAAAAGAGATGAACACAACAAGCCCTTACAGTGAAAAGAAGAACACAGTTCACACTTTACACTGCTGTCACTGGACAAAGAGGTAATGAAGAAACTCGGTTGTGACCGCCCAATCCTCCCACCTAGGTTTAATTTCTCCCTTTTGTGTGTTTTTTGGTTTCCTCTTTTAGGAAGTTGCGTATCACTCTCCCTCCTGATGAGTTCTCTTCCAAGTATAACAAAATATCTAAGAAAGTGAAAAGAGCTTTTCCTTTAAAGAGAGATAATAAAAGAGTTGAGTAATTAATGAGGAACATGAGCTTATCTTTCCTCGCACGGAATTCCATTTTGTGGCCGATTAGAAGACAAACACAAGCACATTTCATATTCAACCGAGAGAAGTGTGTGTGTGCATTCGCTGAAACATCATGTGACCAACCTTCACGCTCAGTGTGCCGTAGAGTGAACACAATCAATAACTCGTGTTTGAACTGTGCAGCCGTGCAGCCCATTGTCCGGGACGAGAGCAAGAGTGCTAGTTCAGCATTTCGCCTGGAGAGGGAACTATCGTCAGATCTACCTCGGTTCATGCACACAGAGATTGTGTACACCTTGAAACGTCTGATGGCGGCCGATATGAAGAGACTGCACGTTGGCCCGGGTGATGGGGAGTTCACCCCTCTGTGCCCCAATCCTTTTCACCCTCCTGGGAGAGTTGCCCCCATCCTGTGAAGGGTGGAGTCCAGGTCACTAGCTACCTCACGTACAACTGGTGAGTGGCTTCCTTGTCTTCAGACCCAGAGAGTAGAAGGGGGGATCTTAGAGGGCTCTGCCCCCCCACACCTGAGATTTGATGGTTCACATAATATACATACAAAAAAAAATTGTCGGCTAAAGCTACAATAAAATTTTCTAGACTAACCCCCTTAGCTTTTTATGCCCTTGTAGATACGATGCATTCAATAAACAATGAGAGAAAAATATAAGCAAAAAGCAACTTTCGATTCCCTTATACCCAGCAACTTTTAAACTTAGCGAAGCTCCTTTTATCACCCATCTTTTATCTACTCTACTATATCATCTAGTATTTATTATTTAAAATACTTATATCCTCAACCTTCTAGGAAAAAAAAAGTAGAATAAATAAAATGTTTATTTTCATATTAAATTCGAATATTATTTGAAAGTACTTGATATAATTGCGAGTTTATAAGACACAAAGGTTGGTGATAGTAGTTTTTATATATATTCGAACTTCAATTCGGCTTTGGAAATATTTCATATTGTTTAATTTGACCTCGCTTTGACCTGAACACATTGAAGTTTTCACACCCTCGCTCTGGTTTTTCCCATCTTGTACAGTCTGTTGCAAGAAGAAGTCGCCCAAGAGTTTGAGACTTGGCACTGTCCGAGTTGTGACTTGGTAGCGTCTCTGAGCCCCATGGAGCGTCTCCTGCACTCGCAGACCTGTCCCCAGGAACAAGATAACACAGGTATAGTACACTTTGTCTCAGTCTCAACATAATGAACCAACCAACTGAACTATGAGCTCGTAGTACAGCCCAGTGAACAATTCAGTACAATATTCTCAAGAAAGATTCACAAAAAAGAGCGGACTAGGAAACAACATTACAATTTACAATATCTCGGTCTCAATTCACTGTCTCAACATATGTTTGGCAGTAAACTCTGGACACGGCCTTGGTTATTGAAATGTAGTGTTTCAAGCGCTTACCAACCTACCCTAGAGTCGGTGGCCACATGGTCTAAGGTGCTACTCTTGCAGTAGACTAGACTGTCGATGATGACAGGGAGATCAGAGTTCAAATCCCGGTCGTACTTACTGGGTGTTTTCTCCTAAGCAATTTCCCACTCTCCCTCCATGCAAAAATGAGTACACATCCCTAACACATTAGCTTGGTTAGTACATGGTACCCTAACTAAAGCAGGTATTGTTGCAGACTCCAGGATAGAAGAGGAGGAACCTCCGGGCTCCCGAAAACCAAACTCTCAACCTTTCTACTGTGAACATTGTCAGAAGACTCTTCACCTGACTCCGACAGAGATCCTCGACACAAGAAGCAGCACTCGCTATAATCATTATTCATAATCAATTGTTTCCAGCCGGTGGCCGGGTCAGTTTAATCAGATACCTCCATCTCCCTCTGTCCTTCTACTATTCTTCTCCTCTCACACTCACACTTGCTGTTATCTGCTCCTTTATCTCTTCCTTGGTCTCTCTTGTGGTCTTTCCCCTTCAAAATTCATCTCCGTCATTCTCCTTGGAATTCTTTCTCTTAATACACATTAATACTTTGTTCTGGAAGGGATAGTATAATATTGTATTGTTTTGTTATTGTTATTCATTTGAAGTAGCTAGGGAAAAGACTGCAATGGAGACCAAGAAAGAGGAGCAGATAACAGAAAGTGTGCAAGTGAGAGGAGAAGAATGGTGGAAGAAAAGTAAGGCATTTTACTAAACTGACACAGCCCCGGCTGGAAACAAAGAGTGTTGTTGATGATGTTTTGTTAACAATCAGATGAATAAATATTAATATTTTAGATGTTTAATGAGTTTTGTTTTTCACTTATTTTCACCTTCCTTAGCACATACATTCAACAAGATATAAATTGTATGCGTCAAATAACACAAATATTATTTTTATTAAAATCTACCCGCCTCGATTAATGTGCTGGTTTCGTGTTGAGCTAAACTGCCAAGGATGATGAGATCGAGGTTAGAATCTTGCTCGGGCGAACTGAAGGGCGTTTTTCCTAAACGGTTTTTCACTCTCCCTCCATTAAAATGCGGGTTCACCTCTATATTCAACCTTCCCAATTCCTAACCTATTCGCATAAATAGCACTTAAGTGTATACCCCGATGCTAAGTATTATTAAAATCTGACAAAAGTATTCCCATTAGATTTACTTATTATTTATTTATTTTCGTACGAGATGTTACCTGGAATATTTGTGTAAATATTGTTAGTTTTTACTTTTAATTATTGTCTTTTTAAATTCAAATTTGAATCTTAGACCAAAATGCTTATCATGATTCCTAACTTGACAAATTGAAATATTATTTTCCTCCCTCACTTCTGAGTCTGTTCTAATGTTAATCCACATTCACTTAAGTGGTAAATGTATATTCTGAGGTTTGGTTGTTGGGTTTGTCCTATAATTATGTTGAGATTAACTTCTAACAAGCAGCATGGTTCAAAAATAAATTCCATGAAATTTGTCGAAGGGTGAACTCTTCTCATTGTTTAAACATATTTTGGGACTTTCTAAACGTGGGGGAATTTTAAGGAAAGGCAAGTAATGTGTATAGATTTTTAAAAAGCCTTTGGCAAGTTCATTTATGACTTCCTGATGACAAATGACTGTTGTTGTTCAGAAGTTGGCATGAAATAATATTATCTGAGCTTTATCAGTGACGGTTCTGTCCTCCGTGGGGGCATATGTGAAGCTTGTGACTGCTTGGCACTTGTGTTTCTGTTAGCAATTACCTCCAGAATAGAGTCTGGGTTTCATCAGACCTCTATTCTGGAGGTAAATAATATATAATATATATATTTTTGGGTGATCGAAAGAACAACTAATTTACAGGGCAGACAGAATCTTGAGCTGAACTGGAAGGAAGCCCTATACACTCATGTACTAACCATTTTAATGTACCTACTTTAAGAACTAGGATTGCCATTAAGAAAAATACAAATTAACATTGTGTATATTATTCAATATGATCATTCCAACAAGAGAAAAAAAACTATCTAAAGAACTTCTTGATAAATAACAGACTAAAATAATCTCCACGGTTTGAGCCCACGAAATTGCTATACTAACCAAAATGTGTTTAACTGTTGGCACAATAATTGCTAAATGGTCGGTATAGCTCACTTGAGGGTTCACACCATGGAGTTGTTTTGGTTTTTTTTAATCAAAACAAAAATTTAAAGCAATAAAATATAAATTCACGAAAAATTAACACAGTAATAATAGTCTGACACCTTAGTTCAGAGGGTGGCGTGTCTGCTTACTGAGCTATGGGTCCCGGGTTTGATTCCTGGCATGACCGAAAATTTATCATTGATGAAAATATGGGTTTACCCTTTCATATTGATAAATTAAAGGCTGGGGACTTGATGTTGTGTCTGTTCTAATCTTAAGTTAGATTATAGGGCATATGACAGGCCTAGCCAGCAGGTGGTGGACAATATAATGGCTTGAATAAAAAAAAACTACCCATGCCATAGGCTGGAAACAGTAATGGATGTAAAAATTCATTTTATAAAATTACTCAGGATCAACTATATCAAATATTAAACTAGCCACTAATTTAATCAATAATTGAAGGCAGAGCAAACATAAAAGAAAAAAAACTTTCAATCAGTTAACATACAGCTTCCTAAAAGGTAGAGGGCGATACTAGCGCTAGATTGAAATAATCAATATATACTCCGGGCAGAACCAAAGATGACAAATATAACAAGAGAAATAAATATTATGATCCTTGAACGACCAACTTCTACACTAGGTTCGTTTATTTATAATAACTCAAATATTTGGGTGAGGGACTGTCATAATGTATCAGAGGCTCCGAATACAAGATGAAGATTTCACCGGGATTTTCAGGACCACCAAAAAGGAAGAGTGGGGAGGGGGACATTAATCCTATATGGGCGGTAACTCTAACTCTCTAGAGATTAATGCCATGCGCTCCTTATTCTAACTTACTACAGAGTCCGGTACGTTTTAGCTCACCTGAACATTGTTCCTGAAACGTCCTCCAATCGTACTCAGCTCCACCAACTGACGGAGGCAGTCCCAATGAGAGGAGGTCTCGTCCTATAAGAGAAACATCCGAGTACAACCTAAAGGTAATGAACTTTAAACAAAGTGAACCTAGTGTTTTCAAGCAGAATAGCGTTTCCGTGTTGGAGACAGAGATGTTAAAACAAAGAAGTTAACCCCCTTTCAGCATGTCAAGTTAAATGAAACGGGTACCAAACACAAAAAATTGTTGTAGGTACAGTACCGAGAGAAACGGTGGACACATTTAGGGAATATATAAAGAAAGTACACCATTCAGGTATTAAAATATATATGATATTTAGAGAAAGAATACGTTTATAAAGGTCATAAAGGAACCTAAGGGTAAAATTACTTTACTCTCGGAGTAAAATTCATAGGGTGGTTTTCAATAACCTATGTATACAATGTTGAAGGAAAACAGTGGCGTATTTTGAGAAAAAAAATTAATAGGTATGCAGTTCTCTAAAAGTTGCAACGGCGATTTGGGGACCGAGGACCCTCAACAACCGTTGTCCAAGAACGTCAAGGTATATATTTGAAGATGTGTTCATATAGAACAGTGGTTCTTGAACATTTATTATTTTCTTTAACTGTATGCTATCTTAGGAAATTTTGAGGCCCCCCCCCCCCTCTTTCAATCCCATATTCTCTCTTCTTTTATTTATTCATAATGATGATTACCATCCACTCAAAATGTAATAAAAGTAACTCCATGGTGTCAGCCCGCATTCAGGCTATACCTACCGAGTGGCTACCAAACTATTTGGTGAATTAGTGCCAACTCTTGCCAATAGAAGGTATCATGTGGTCAGCACAACGATAACTCCAGCCATTAAGCTTGGCTTTATATACTGGAGCCACTCTACTTTATTCGAGTAGCTCCGTATGTATATATTCTAGGCTGAATCTAACCCGTTTCAGACCCACTGCTTCCCAGATAATCTGGATGGGCCGGGAATCAAACACGGGACCTCTGGGTCCGTAGCCAGAACCTATGACCACTAGACCACAAAGGCGGTCCTCAAATTGTAATGATATTTACATGGTTAGAAATTTAAGTAAATATTAATGTTGTGGCTAAGAGAGGTACGGGCACCTTTCTGAATGCATAAGAGAGACAGATCCTATTCAATTAGCCTAGTGTAATTAAAAGCACACAGTTATCAATACTCAAAGCAAACAATCATAATAAGAGTAAAATGAAGTGATACATTGATCAAGCGTCCATCAGATCTTGAGAGGGAATCAGGTGGATTGTTCAAGTCACGTTGCAATTAAAACTATTTCTTAACGCCTAATTTATCTTACACAATGCTGTTTAGAAACAAACGAGTTTCCCAACTTGAGAATGTATACTCCAGAAGCTATTTAGATGCGTGAACTCTGACTAACATAGAGAAGATTATCTCGGACTATTAATACTTTATCGCTAAGTCATTGATTTATTGCTATGATATTTACATATCTTTTGCTGTAAGCATTGGTGCACCCAAGGGGGAGAGGGGCAAACAGAGTATTTAGCCCCTTTCCCCCTCTTTCCCCAACACCACAGATTATGTTAATAGAAATGTAAATAATATTAAGTATAAATGACATTGAAGAAGTGTCGAATGCATATGCTACATTTTAAGACCAGGCTTCAGACTTAAGCCTAATATTCAAAATGTTTACCGTTACACATAAAATTAACAATTGAAAATATATACATATAATAGCTTCGATACCATGTGTATTATTTGACTTACTTAATTACTATAAAACTACTCAAAATTGTTTATAAAAGCATTTCATATTCACAAATATTCTCGGCTTTCAGGGCTTAGCCTCCTAGGCTGTGCAACCCCAAACCCGTTATCTCCATCAAAATTTAAATTCTTGCTACAGCCTTGATTGAATGCTTCCCCCAAAAGTAAATGGCTGGGTGTGCCACTGATTAAGTAAATTATAAGAAAATATATTTTATTTGACCTTTTCCTTCTAAATCATCTTGAAATGGTGAACTCACACTCCTAACCTTTGGGGTTCTTTGATGTATAATTATATAAAATTACAATGACTAATAAGCCATTAATGTAAAACAAAAACTAAAAGAACACTATTAAAACTCCACGATACTTTCTACTCAAGAAAAACAGAATTACCATCAACAACAGTTAAAGTAGCCTCGTCACCCGTATTCTCCCCCCCCCCCTTCTTCCACAGTCTATCAGTGATGAAATGCCTCAGTATGAAATAATGGTTAAATGTGTTTGCCACATACATGATAATACATGTGACTAGAATATCTAAACATAAATCAATGTATTTAATTAGTATATAATTTAAAGCTTGTTACGTATACTAACTATTATTTTACAATTAGTTATATATTTATTTTATGTATTTTTACTTAAATTATACTAAATTAGCTTAATAAATAAAATTGTGATCTTGAATCTTTTTTCAATAGTTGGCACAGGTCTTAACTTGCTTCATAGGAACAGCATGACCTGGGTTGTGAAACCCACAAGCTCATTGGCCAATTACTTATGGGTGAGCGGAAAGGAATGTGTTGCAACCCCCTAGACATTGGACAAGATCATTAGAGCCTCCATAGCTTGCCTTGCGTTTTCAAGTAGCAAGCCTTGGGTTTCCTAGTGTGCATTAGAGCCTCCCTAGCTTGCTTTGCGTTTTTCAAGTAGCAAGCCCTGGGTTTCCTATTGTGCAAAGTAGATTATTTTTGAACAATAATAACTTAAAACACAGTATTCTTGGAATATGAACGAATATTAGTTTTAAAATTTATAATTCATTACATTTATATTTATTAACAATTTAAACATTGGTGTTTACACAGTTCACACAGAAAGCATTTAATTAAACAAAAAAACTAGTCCATATCATTTTGGCTATGTGGTACAGGACTAGCATACCCAGAGAATACGCCACTGGAGGAAAGGGAATCGTAAAAAGGAGGATCCAAATGTTGGATGACTTGAGGGAAAGAAGAAAATTCTGAGAGCAGAAGGAAGAGGCAGAGGACAGGATACATTAATGGTCTAAATTCACTGACAATACATAACACATTAATGTTTCATTTTGTAATTTGGGGATATGTTGAGAAGGTCAGTAGGAAGGTAACTAAGGTGATAAATGTTTATACCTGTAAACCAAGAGAGAAGGTTAATAGTGCTAGGAAACAAATCAAAAGTGTGCATTTCGTTCTCTTTAAAGTGACAAGTTATTTTTATTATCCATTTCATTTGACTCGCCCTCTAGGTATAAATTGCAACTATTAATATTGTGCGTTCACTACATTTGTTTCTAAACCTGTTACTATTTATCTTGGAGAATACGAGGTACATTTTTTTATTTGATGTTGTCTACCTGTATCCTACTGCTAAAATCTACTGGTTTGAAATTGTTGTTAAAATCTTGCCTTAAAATGGATGAAGGTTTGATAAATAAACTAAGACGTTATGAAAAAATTGAATTTTTAGGTGAAGGTCAGGTAAAGTATTAAAATTAATACTGGTTTGGAACTGTATTGTCATAATTCTGTAAAAGAATCAAACTTAAATTTGACTAGGTTCATTTGAGCAAGACTGAACCTTCAATTATTTTTTTTAAATCGGTTAATGACCCCCTAGCTAACTAGGGGTTTGGGCAAAGATTATGAGTGATATTTATTTGATATCTTATAGTATTTCCTAGAAATCTTTACATTCTGTTGCGAATTATACTTAGTAACAACACCCAGCAGTTCCTTGTTAAGATTATTCAGTCCATGAACCATGTCTCACTATCATGCAGACTTAACCATATTTTAAAGTAAGCCTAAACTTAATGTACGACTGATGACCCGATCTAGGGTAACATAATATCTTCCACACTATGCCCCCTTGCCTATATTGAGCTAGGTCTCATGTATGAACCTTACCTTCTTAGCTATAAGGGTGCCCCTCCCCCGGTGTAGATTTTCACCTTTAGGGCACAAAGTGTAAATTAACAAACATTTGTATTCCACCCTCCTTCCAGGCGAATATTTCCTCCGGTGTATCCTCGTCTTTCCTTCCTGTCAATGGACGTGCGGTCTAACTCGCTAAATTCAAATTGCACTTTCCCACTGCTGACAGGACTGTTTAGAGGTTTTAATCTAGGGGGGGGGGGAGCACACCACATACGATTTTCCCACTCTCTCTTTGTGCTAATGCGGAGGAATTACCTCTAAAATTAACCCAAATCAATATTTCACTGCCCCCTTCCCTTAGTTTTGACTGACCAAATAGGCCTACCCCAATTCAGGGGTCCAAGGCCTCAACAATATATTGGACTGTCGATGACAGGATGAGGTTCAAATCTTGGTCGGGTGCATTGATGGTGTTTTTCCACTCTCCTTCCATCCTTCCTAATTTCTAAACACCATTAGTGTAATTAGTACATTCGAGCGTATAACCCGAACAGGTGGTAAGACGCTGTACTAAATAAAGTATTGCTAGTAAAACACTTTACAGGCCTCACACTGATGTTTTCTGTCAAGACTTACTGCTGGCGTTCATTCCTTACCGACTGTTTTTTGTTTTCAGTTTGCCACAGTGTTCAAGGCTAGAGATTCGCTCAACGACACCATAGTCGCTGTTAAAAAGGTATGCACTGTAACACCCAACTTATAATTTGGCTAAATATAATTGAGTTTAGTGATGGCTCTAAACCTTGTCCTCACGATTGTTGCAGATAAAACTAGGGAGTAGGGCAGAAGCTAAAGATGGAATCAACAGAACGGCTCTGAGGGAAATAAAACTCTTGCAAGAATTGAAACATCCAAACATTATTAATTTGATGGGTAAGTGAACGTTATTAACTCCTCTCTGTACACTATTGAAAATATAAAATAAAATACCAATATCGTTACTTAATACTCATAATAATATCTTCATGTGGGAACAAAAACCTTGGAGCAATGTTTAAAATTACCAATCCATTTGTCCTTGCACCTTCACCAATGAGATAATCACGGCGAGGACTGGTATTGTTCATTTGGATTTGTTTCATATCACGAGTTTAAAATCTTCAAATACGATTATCAAACTATTTGTTAAACTGAGTATCCCCCTGTGCTATAGAAGATACTATTTGTTAAACTGAGTATCCCCCTGTGCTATAGAAGATACTATTTGTTAAACTGAGTATCCCCCTGTGCTATAGAAGATACTATTTGTTAAACTGAGTATCCCCCTGTGCTATAGAAGATACTATTTGTTAAACTGAGTATCCCCCTGTGCTATAGAAGATACTATTTGTTAAACTGAGTATCCCCCTGTGCTATAGAAGATACTATTTGTTAAACTGAGTATCCCCCTGTGCTATAGAAGATACTATTTGTTAAACTGAGTATCCCCCTGTGCTCTAGAAGATACTATTTGTTAAACTGAGTATCCTCCTGTGCTATAGAAGATACTATTTGTTAAACTGAGTATCCTCCTGTGCTATAGAAGATACTATTTGTTAAACTGAGTATCCCCCTGTGCTATAGAAGATACTATTTGTTAAACTGAGTATCCTCCTGTGCTATAGAAGATACTATTTGTTAAACTGAGTATCCTCCTGTGCTATAGAAGATACTATTTGTTAAACTGAGTATCCCCCTGCGCTATAGAAGATACTCTTTGTTAAACTGAGTATCCCCCTGCGCTATAGAAGATACTATTTGTTAAACTGAGTATCCTCCTGTGCTATAGAAGATACTATTTGTTAAACTGAGTATCCTCCTGTGCTATAGAAGATACTATTTGTTAAACTGAGTATCCCCCTGTGCTATAGAAGATACTATTTGTTAAACTGAGTATCCCCCTGTGCTATAGAAGATACTATTTGTTAAACTGAGTATCCTCCTGTGCTATAGAAGATACTATTTGTTAAACTGAGTATCCCCCTGTGCTATAGAAGATACTATTTGTTAAACTGAGTATCCCCTGTGCTATAGAAGATACTCTTTGTTAAACTGAGTATCCCCCTGTGCTATAGAAGATACTATTTGTTAAACTGAGTATCCCCTGTGCTATAGAAGATACTATTTGCTACTCTTCAAATCCGATAGAAATGAAGGTATCGAAATAATCTGAATATTAACGTAAAGGTATTCATAAATTGAAGATATATGTGGACATGAGAATTGAACCATAGACCCCCTACAAATAATATAAACAGACTCTCTACCTTATGGGGTTTTTGCTGCGCTTCTTTTGTCAGCTTGAGTCCTTCAACACTGGGCTTCGCTAGTGTCACCGCCGGGTGATGATAGGACTAACCGCAGCGATCCTAGTGGTGAAGGACTCAAGCGGCCATTTTAAACTGGTGGTTGAGTGTCTGGGTATATTATTTGTCAGTGCCCTTGGCTTAACTTGCCAATGCTCTGCCACTGAGCAATCCAGGTTTCATCCTGTCCTGGCTAGAGCAATGGTGTGCCAAGCTTAGGGTCTCCTCTTCAATTCCCTTGTCCGGGTGTAATTTGTCAGTTTACGAATATTATATTTGAAGTAGCCTCATCCGTAATCTGAACATCATTTCTATCTTCTAAGCTTTGCTTTTCATGTACAAGCTTTAGTTTTCTTCCATCTGGTAACTTAAGAATCTCAGTCTTACTAGTTGTTGAAATAACCAAGTTCAGTAAGTCCCACACACCTCTCACCCGACCACGGCAATATTTATCAAACGTTACAGAGGTATTTCACTGTCCCTGATCTAGATGTGTTTGGTCACAAGTCAAACGTGTCGCTAGTGTTTGACTTCATGGACACGGATCTGGAGGTGATCATCAAGGACACGAGCATCGTGCTGACCCCGGCCAACGTCAAGGCGTACATGCTGATGACGCTCCAAGGACTGGAGTACATGCACCTCAACTGGATCCTCCACCGAGACCTGAAACCCAACAACCTGCTGGTCAGCAGTAACGGGGTGCTTAAGCTCGGGGACTTTGGGCTAGCCAAGTTCTTTGGCTCTCCCAACCGGATCTACACCCACCAAGTGGTCACGCGCTGGTACAGGTAAGTGTCCAAGTGTCCGATCGTTCAATACGGTTGGACGGAAGCAAACTCTTGTACAATTAACTGTACAGAACTAGCAAAGCTTGAAAGATGGAAATTATCTTTTATTTATGGATGTAGAGATTTCAAGTATCATATTCGGGAATTAATTCTCTTGTCTGGGTGTCATTTTTCAGTTTCCGAACAAGATATTTGGGCTCAAAGTGTACCTTGAGCTGTTGTTTTATGTGTGTGTCCGGCGCAGGTGTCCGGAACTGCTGTTTGGAGCCCGGATGTATGGGACCGGAGTAGACATGTGGGCCCTGGGATGCATCCTTGCGGAGTTGCTCCTGAGAGTCCCGTTCCTCTCTGGCGAGTCAGACCTTGATCAGCTCACCAGGATCTTTCAGGTGCTGGGGACCCCAACCGAAGAGTCGTGGACGGTTCGTTACCACAGAGATTATTTGTCCCTCTCACACCCCACAGTCTGGGCGTGACGTCTCCATCTTTCATGTAGCTCTACCTTGTTCCGAATATAATACAATTACTTCACAAAGTGAAAAGAGGTTTTTCTCATGGAGATTTACTTTACATTCATCACTGTTTACATCCATCACTGTTTACATCCATCACTGTTTATATCCATCACGGTTTTCATCCATCACTGTTTACATCCATCACTGTTTACATCCATCACTGACTTAGGTCAGTTTTTTATTCAAGCCATATATTTTTGCAAGGCCTGTCGTAGCTTCATATGCTTATAGTCTAACTTAAGACTAGGACAGGCACAACATCCAGTCCCCGGCCATTAAGTCATCACTGTGAAAGGGTAAACACACATTTCAACAATGATACATTTTTCGGATATGCCGGGAATCGAACCCAGGACCCTTAGCTCATTAGACAAACACGCTTCTTACTGATCCCTATAGAGATAAAAGTTTTAAAAAAAAGGCCCACTATATGTGACCAGGCATGTGAAACCGTACCATAAGTCGCTAGGGCTAATTTTACAAGATAGCGAGAAAACAAATTGTAAGTGTAAAATATTGTTTCTCTTTAACTACATTCTACTGTGTCTAAAACATGTATGTCTCCACTTGAAAGTGGTTAAATAAGCCTTAGAACATACCTCTGCGTTGGAACTGAGAACATAGCTTTATTTTAATGCTGACATCTGAATGTATCTCTGATTACGTTATATATGTCATTTAATCTCTAGTCTGTGTTAAAATTATGTTCAGTAGGTGTTATAAAAACGATTGTATGTTGATATATTTAGTATTTAATGAAAATTTTCAAATGTGCTCATAGTATATAAAAGTTTTAACCTTCTTCTTAATGTCATGAAGCCTTGACGGTTACTGTTGATGTCAAAGACAAAGTTAAGGAGAGCTGGGCTGTGACATTTTGAAGCTTTGCACACACTTCTAAATCTATTCGGCCAATTCCTCTAATATATACAAGTACATGTTTGTGTCCAGGGCGTGACGAGTCTCCCAGACTTCATCCAGTTCAAGCAGTTCCCGGGGACCCCCTTGCGTCACATCTTCACAGCAGCGTCGGACGACCTCTTGGAACTGTTGGGGAGCCTCCTAGCCATTGTCCCCTTGCACCGGTGCTCCTGTCAACAGGCCCTCAAGATGCCCTACTTCAGGTGGGCTCTTCTCCTCACACCCCAGGGGGTCACCACAATTAGCTTGTCCTTGGATGAGAGGCTGGTTTGAATCTCGGGCGCAAACATATTATAGTTTTCAGGCCTGTTAAAAGTAAATCCAAGCTCACCCTGAGTTTGTCCTTGAGTTGAATATTAACTCTTTAATCAAGAGATCATGTTATAGTCCATTTTTCATAGGAAGGTCCCTCTATAAAATATAGACAGACACGTTTGTTCAAGGCCAAGATTAACATCATCACCAACTGTTTTCAGCCTGTGGCCAGATCTGTTTAGTAAAATGCCTCCTTCCTCCTCTTTTCTTCCTCCATTCTTCTCCTCTCACTGGCACACTTTGTATAAGTATTGTTAATATCTATCTATCTAAAGTGGTAGCTACAGATCATAATATGATATGTTTGAATAAATAAAAGTGTATGTCGAAGTTTTCCAGCTGTCAGAAAAGGCTCTTTCTATGAAAATTGAGATGTTACATTTTTAGCTGTCATTCGGCTTGAAAGTTGAACAACGGAGCTTGAGTGGTTAATGTTCTGTTCTACGGTGTCCAACCATCTGGACCAGCACTTCTATGTCGCGTGTTCAACTTGAGCCTTGTTTTCAGCAACAAGCCTTACGCCACCCCCGGTCCACAGCTCCCGTTGCCGTCCTCCATCCGTCCAACCAGACAGGATGAGAAACCTAACCTCAAACGCAAGATCATGGACGCCATAGAGGGAGGTTAGTAGGGCTTTAACTTGATTTGGACCCACGTCGGTGGCTGCATGGTCTAAGGCGTCACTATCGCAATATATTATACTGCAGATGATGAGATCATGGTTTGATCCCAGTCGGTTGTACTGAAGGTGGTTTTTTGTAAATGGCTTCCCCCTCTCTTTCCACACAAATGTGTGAAAAGCAGGAATATTAAAGAGTTTTAGGAATAGAAGAGCATGTAGGACTCGGTGTATGGATGTTGTTGAAGAGCATGTAATACTCGGTGTATGGATGTTGTTGAAGAGCATGTAATACTCGGTGTATGGATGTTGTTGAAGAGCATGTAGGACTCGGTGTATGGATGTTGTTGAAGAGCAAGTATGACTCTGTGTATGGATGTTGAAGAGCATGTAGGACTCGGTGTATGGATGTTGTTGAAGAGCATGTAATACTCGGTGTATGGATGTTGTTGAAGAGCATGTAATACTCGGTGTATGGATGTTGTTGAAGAGCATGTAGGACTCGGTGTATGGATGTTGTTGAAGAGCATGTAATACTCGGTGTATGGATGTTGTTGAAGAGCATGTAATACTCGGTGTATGGATGTTGTTGAAGAGCATGTAATACTCGGTGTATGGATGTTGTTGAAGAGCATGTAATACTCGGTGTATGGATGTTGTTGAAGAGCATGTAATACTCGGTGTATGGATGTTGTTGAAGAGCATGTAGGACTCGGTGTATGGATGTTGTTGAAGAGCATGTAGGACTCGGTGTATGGATGTTGTTGAAGAGCATGTAATACTCGGTGTATGGATGTTGTTGAAGAGCATGTAATACTCGGTGTATGGATGTTGTTGAAGAGCATGTATGACTCGGTGTATGGATGTTGTTGAAGAGCATGTAATACTCGGTGAATGGATGTTGTTGAAGAGCATGTAGGACTCGGTGTATGGATGTTGTTGAAGAGCATGTAATACTCGGTGTATGGATGTTGTTGAAGCGCATGTAGGACTCGGTGTATGTATGTTGTTGAAGAGCATGTAGGACTCGGTGTATGGATGTTGTTGAAGAGCATGTAGGACTCGGTGTATGGATGTTGTTGAAGATCATGTAATACTCGGTGTATGGATGTTGTTGAAGAGCATGTAGGACTCGGTGTATGGATGTTGTTGAAGAGCATGTAATACTCGGTGTATGGATGTTGTTGAAGAGCATGTAGGACTCGGTGTATGGATGTTGTTGAAGAGCATGTAGGACTCGGTGTATGGATGTTGAAGAGCATGTAGGACTCGGTGTATGGATGTTGAAGAGCATGTAGGACTCGGTGTATGGATGTTGTTGAAGAGCATGTAGGACTCGGTGAATGTATGTTGTTGAAGAGCATGTAGGACTCGGTGTATGGATGTTGTTGAAGAGCATGTAATACTCGGTGTATGGATGTTGTTGAAGAGCATGTAGGACTCGGTGTATGGATGTTGTTGAAGAGCATGTAATACTCGGTGTATGGATGTTGTTGAAGAGCATGTAGGACTCGGTGTATGGATGTTGTTGAAGAGCATGTAATACTCGGTGTATGGATGTTGTTGAAGAGCAAGTATGACTCTGTGTATGGATGTTGAAGAGCATGTAGGACTCGGTGTATGGATGTTGAAGAGCATGTAGGACTCGGTGTATGGATGTTGTTGAAGAGCATGTAGGACTCGGTGAATGTATGTTGTTGAAGAGCATGTAGGACTCGGTGTATGGATGTTGTTGAAGAGCATGTAGGACTCGGTGTATGGATGTTGTTGAAGAGCATGTATGACTCGGTGTATGGATGTTGTTGAAGAGCATGTAATACTCGGTGAATGGATGTTGTTGAAGAGCATGTAATACTCGGTGTATGGATGTTGTTGAAGAGCATGTCGGACTCGGTGTATGGATGTTGTTGAAGAGCATGTAGGACTCGGTGTAAGGATGTTGTTGGAGAGCATGTGTGACTCGGTGTATGGATATTGTTGAAGCAAAGGGATTAAGCAAGGACAGGGAAGTGTGAAGAAAGTTAGTGAGGATGGATTAAGTACGGAGTTGTTGTTTTATGAACTATATGCACAGTTTCTTGCCTTTCTTGTAAGGTAGTGGTAATGCGCTATTACAGTAGCCCCGTGGCTTCTTTGGTGCTGACTGACAGCTCACAACTGACTTCTGACATTAAACATCTAGGTATATACCCAAAATTTTGACCGTCAGAAGTGACAGATGCCTAACACATGTTTTTACAGATCATTTGGTTCAGCGTAGAGATACATAATTTGGCCTGGTAACTTTTCAAAGCATTTAACTGTCAGCTGTGAGCTGTCAGGCAGCACCAAAGAAACCTTGGGACTACTGTAGGTATATGTGTATGTATGTAGAAAACTGTGTTGGAACACCACAATAATGTTATGTGCGCCAACCTTTTATTCAAAGTAACATACTTCTCTTGTGTTTTCTCTTTCCAGTATCACATTCAAAAAGGCTGATTTTTTAACAAAGGCTTCTCTTAGGCGGAAGAACAAATTTGTAAATATTTATATAAGGTACTTTATATTTTGTGTAATCTACTTTTAAAGATACACACACAGAGAGTCATGAGCTGTCGAGAAGGCAAGGTAGAGAGAAATGTGGAAACATTCTCCCTCTTAGGGAAGTACCAAGAATCTGATCTTTTCACCTTTAGAATATCATCCAACTCAAAAACATAAACTATAGATGAAAATACTGCGAATGACCTAAGAGAAGCTGAGATGAAAATCGTTGCCTTTGTGTTGACGCGCTGTTGGAATGGATTTCATATTGGTCGCTGCGCCAACGCTTGACTGCCTGATAAAACAGAAGATCGTGCTTAGTTTCCTTGTCTACATCTTTCTACGATTAGTTGAATCCTTTGAAAATAAACTGTTGTAATATTATATCCATATTTATTTCTAGAGAGTTCAGATTTTATTCCTTGATGCTCTTGATTCTTAATAGTATCAAGAATCAATAGCAATAGTAATTGGTATGTACCATTTTTATTTGTAGATATTGTCTTGACTTGATCTGTATTATTATTTATTAATAATATTAATATTATTATTTATTCTGCCCTACGACAGGTCCATTCTTTTCTCAGTGAACTTAGACCGCCAATGCACCTGTCCTCTGCTCCTTCAACTCTCAGAATTTTCTTCTTTCCTTCATTTCATCTAGTATTTGAATCCTACTTCTTCCTAAGCTCTCCTTCCCTCGACCTTTCCTTCTATGACGTCATGCAGAAGACAATTCCTCCTAAGATGACTCTTCTTAGGACTTGTTCATCTGTCCACCTGATCTTCCACCTGATCTTCTAGACTTTTCTTTAGTCCCTGATCTTCGTCACCATCTGTCTAGACTTGTCATTGTCCCCCTGATCTTTTCACCACTCTTCTCAGGACTTGTTCATTTGTCCCTCTATCTGTCCACCTGATCTTCTCACTCACTCTTCTTAGGACTTGTTCATTTGTCACCCTGTCTGTCTATCCTGTATTTTAGAAACAAATCCTCATTTAGGATTCGCAAAATGTTATAAATATATAATATAATGTAAATGTTAGAGAAGAAAATCAACATACACAGGAAAAATTTTCCGTCTTGTATTTTAAAAAGGTTGATAAGTAACTGAAATTCTATAAGTGTGAACTAGATCAGAAGATGAAGTGTGGATAAATGAAGATAGGAGTTTATTTGTTTATCATCATCATCATCATCACCACCACTGGGTGTTTTCACCTCTGTGGGTCATCCTCTTCTATTCCTGCCGATCTCTCCAAGCTTCTCCCTAGCTGTCACAGGTCTTTAGTCCACTCCTCTGTGGTCTTCCAATGGGTCTCCTATCCTTCTCTTTACTCTGTATAGCTTTCTAAAGTACTCTGTTTTGTTTCTCCAAGTCCTAACCTGACTCGCCGTCTTTCTTTCTCATTTACATTACTTTACACAGTACTTATACATTTCTAAGTCATTAGCCCATTATTCATTCAATGACTTGAGTGAGACATGATTACTTTTAAGTTCTTTATTGTTAAGACTTATTTTTGGCACAATTTAGGTTCATTAAAGAAGAAAAAGTTGTTAGTTGTGGTTGTTTCGATCGCATTAGCTAGGTTTTAATGTAATCGTTTTCCACCAAACAGAAAAAATTAAATAAGGTGATTACGTACCTGCGTGAAGAACAAGTATCAAGAATAAAGATATCAATACAGTTCATCCACCACAGGAGTGTAGGTAGCTTACTTCTGGTAAAAGTTAACATCTACTTTCATGTATCCATCCACCAAACCATATTATCTACAAGACCGTGTGTTGCTTTGCTGTCATGTTTAGCAGTAAATACTTTTAGATAACCATTTTATTATTTCATGAACTATATTATCTCCTGTTGCCACGACCTTGGAACAAGTGACATAATAGTTTTATCAATATTTTTGGTTCCTTCATTTACTCGCGAAAAAGCCAACTATAGAATAATCCTTAGGGAAGTATTGTTAGAAGCTTTTATTAACACTTTTGATTGATAATATAATATTACTAAGAAAATAACTATTTCCTTGTTAGTAACTTTCAGCCTATGTTTGCAACAACAACCTTGTGCTGTCACCACATTTCTACGTCGTATGGACTCTTTATTTCATCACGAGAGACGAACCTCAAACTAAGGAGGTTTTCTCATACACCAGGAAACTGCTATTTTCGGACAAGGGATTTGAAAATGTTTGTTTTTTTATTTAATATCTTTGCTTTTGTTTACTTAATTTTTAAAACCTCAGAAGTTATTTAATTTTGACAGTATTTTTTAAGATTATATTCACATCATTTTGTTTTTTGTATAGTTATGTATTATATGATAAATAAATGATTATAATTATGTATTTGATATGCTTATTGCTCGTACTGCCACGCCTGTGTCATAGAACCTGTAGTTTGCTCTATGCCACACCCGTGGCATAGAACCCATAGTTTGATCTTGTCTCCAGCCTGGATTCTGTGATCACAGGGTCTAACATGCCACTTTCATATTAGACGGAGTTATAGGGGTTCAAATCCTGCTTGGATATACTGAGGGTGGTTTTCCCTAAATGGTTTCCCCACTCTCCACCCAAATGCAGGTACCTTTCCTCTAAAATACCACTATCTTTATCCCTATTCCATTAACACAAGGGTGTACAAAGTCAACTTTTTCAATTTTAAACAAATAAATAAAATATTCTCGAAGCCGAATCTAAATTCGAATTATATTTTTGTTAGTTGTTTTATGCTTGACAAAATAATGTGCTTATTTATACAACTTTATGCAATAAATCCACTAGTAAATGTATTAAAGCACAATTGTTTGTAATATTTCAATTTATCATAACATACAATTGAATTACCTCATTTTTATATTATTCTACTACATCCATCACTGTTTCCAGCCTGGTCAGTCTTTAAATCAAGTCATATAAAGTTAAGACTAGGGCAGGCACAACATCCAGTCCCCCGGCTGTTAATTCATCACTGTGAAAAGGTAAACCCACGTTTCACCAATGATAAATTTTTCGTCCTTGCCGGGAATGGAACCCGAACCCTTAGCTCAGTAGACATAGACACGCTACTGACCAAGTTAAGGTGTCTTGATATTTTTATATTAATACTTTTGTTGTATAGCTCAGAATGATTATAATTTAACATAGATTGAGTAATTTAACTGTCAATAAAAATTTTGTTGTGAAGTTTCGTAGTAGACCAAAGCCAAAATATGTGAAGTGAAGTCAAAGCTGATGATATTGTTTTCCAAGCTCCTCACACCCCTACAATTAAGAGACTAGGTGAAAAAATAAAAGACTGGTGATCTTTCCTCCACGGAACGCGGTTATACTTGTCCTTCCCCAATATCTTGACATATTTATCTCTCTATCGGCTTGACACGTGTTGGTTTTAAAATAAGCTAGCTGCTCTTTACGGAACATTGTTCACGCTGAAAGCTTACAGCATAACCTAGATGGGCTCTTCTGTGGCCCTATCTTATTAGCTGCACCAAAGTGGAGACAATTGAGGTAAACTTACTGTTCAAGGTACAATCACCTGCTTCGGTGGTCGCAATAGACTAGACCACCGATGATCAGGGTTCGCATACTGGTCTAGCGTACTTAGGGTGGTTTCTCAAAAATGGTTTTTCATTCCAACTCCATGCAAATGCGTGTATACTATCTATAAATTCAACCTTCCTCATCCCTAGCTTATTAGCATAATATATGCATAACCTGATCAGGTAGTAAGACGTGTCTCTAAAAAAACAAAAAGTAAAATCATCTCATCATCAACAGTTTCCAGCCTGTGACCTTCAATTGCTTCCATTCTCTTCTCTCTTACATGAGTTCTGTTATCTGCTCCTTCCATCTCTTTCTTAGCCTCCCTTGCAGTCTTCATACTTCATATCCATCATTAATCCTCATCACATGACTAGTGTAAGCTAAGTGTATAGCTACAGTTTGTATCATCATCTAAAAACTATATACAGGACATGGTTTGTTTGAAGACTATACCAGTTATGTTAGAAGTGCTCATGACATATTTGAACCGACTGTACCACTGTTACTAGCAGCCGGAGAGACAGTGTTGCCAAGTCACCTCGCTGCAAGTCTGTGACGTCACACTATTGATCAGATGTTCCACAGCTAGGACAACCGCTAGTCTAGGCCATTGGTTTCAACCTTTGAGGGGGGCATGAATACATCCCCGCCCGATAGCTTGAAAAATCGAGTACAAGAAAAAAAGTTTTGTTTACATTCAATTTAGAGTTTAGTACGAAATGTATCGACTATCCACTTTAAGGTTGAATTAACAAAATAAATCATCCTCCAAGGATTGAACCATCCATTTCTATTTCAGAGTCTAACACTGAGCTAACTCTACTTTTAGTAACTACAACGCCCCATAAACACATTATTGGCTTTTATTTGCCTTCAATACAAGTGTAAATTAAAGCTATTCCATGCGGTCAGATCTGGGGCAAATCTGGCATTTTCCACGTGGGATTGGACTAGGCTGAACTATTCAGGTTAAGTTGCTAGAATATCTTTAAGACCATTAAATTGGAGGGAAAAACTCTTCGGTGACCGCATGGTATATGGCGTCACTCATGCAAAAGATTGGACTGCTGACGACGAGGAGATCGGGGTTCGGATTCCGGTAGAGTGTAATGAAGGGGGCTTTCTCCGAAATGGTTTTCCCCTTTCCTTTCACGCAAATGGTGTTACACTTCTTTTAAAATCAATCTACCTCTATCCTTAACCAATTAGCACAATTATACGTTTGAAATGTTCCGTTCTTACGTTGCAACCTGTAAAATATCACACCTCTGGTCTGCCTCTTGGCTGAGTGAATAAAACTTCTGATTGTGATGCTAAAGAGTCCGGGTTCGATTCCCAGTACAAGCACACAGGGAAGGAAATAATGTCTGGAGGGTTGGTCAGGTCCCACGAGATATTGACAACCTCGACTACAAACTGTTAGTCAATCAATTCTAACCCTTATGACTAAATAATTAATATAATTACGTATTTGAGTAAGTCGCTTTGATCAAGATGGCCCCTGACCTCTAAACTGTCAGATAAATTAAACACAGACATAGTATAAGATGTATAGTTTCTATAACACGTACCAATTCCCGACAAATTAGTAAACAATGCAATGCAATGCAGTAAATTGCATGGCTTAGCAACCGTTTAAAACCTTGTATTGTTTGTTACATTATGTGTGAGAGAATAGATCAATAGATACGTTTAATGATTTTATTTTATATTTCTTATACTAGACCCGTTTGAAAACAAGTTTATTTAAAAGAATATAACCTTGCTATATACTTATTTTAAAACCTTATTACAGAGTATAAGAAATGACAGTTTTCGATCTATTTTTGACTTGAAGGTTAATCAATAGATACTTGGCAACATCGCTTGTTGCGTGTGAACAAAGCACAGCAGCTGTGATTACTAACAAGAGTGAAACAAGTTTCTTCTGCTTGTTAAACAGATCAGGGACTTGCTTCCGTTGATTCTGACATTCATTGTTTCGTTTTCATATTTTAGAAATGCAAGTTTATGCATTTATACATACAACAATAATGAAACTGAACTGGTTTCCGAAACCATTTTACCGTTTAGTGCCATTTTGAAAGATGGGTTTGAAATTGAGGCCAGCGGCATTGATATCGTTGTTTCATGTGAAGTACGTGAAAATCTGACAATGCAGATGCATACAATTGCTCAGTAACACGTCACTTCAGAACCTGTTTGCGAAATTATTCCTCTTATCTCAAGATAGTGTCAGCTGACAGGACACAGTTCGTTGGGGCTCCCCTTGGGGGGTTACAAAAGGCCATCTCGGTAGGCGAGAAATTGCCACGCAGACATTCAGCTCAGCTCTAAAACGCAATATTCAAACAGTGATGTGTTATTTCAAAATTAGGTTCACGGCCAAATGAAGTCGAAAGATTCCAAAAAGGGTTATTTTTCTTTAACCATCCAAATCTTGAATTTTATTAATAGAAAAATATATTATGGAAATGTAACGATAATTTTTCAACTACTTTTAAGCATATTTGCGAAGCTATGAGAATAGGCTTAATGAAAATGTGCTCTATTTAATCTTCCTCTAAAAAAATATAGTTCACAACAGTAAATGTTATGACATGTGAAAATGTGCTCTATTTAATCTTCCTCTAAAAAAATATCGTTCACAACAGAAAATGTTATGACATGTGAGAATTCATTTTGTAGTCATATATCTACTAGACAGTGTCGCTACCAACCCATTCAACTCCGCTGGAAGAAAGGGGATGTGTAGAAAGAATTATTAACATACAGTCCAATTTACACAGGAAGGAACTTTTAGAAAATACATAGTTTTGTAGTTACATTAACTACATTTTACTATATTATTATTTTATATGTTTTGATAAATATCTATCAAAATGGCAGCTAAATATCACATGACTTGACGTATGAATATGTGAAAGTAGATCCAGTAACTTTAAAAGCCGTCAGAAAAGGCATTTCCTATGACAATTGCACTATTCAAACTGGCGTAAGAAAGACAAATAATCTTTTCTAGCAGTTATACTTTCATGTAGGACGTCAAGCCATGAGTTGGTTAGCTGTCATTGTTTTTTTACGGTTGACGTCTGTCAATGTTGACAACAAGCTAGATATATTCAACAGTTTTTATGTCGATCCGACTATAAAATTCCCAACGGTCTTTCTTTATTACTGACATCCACTCTAAGCCATGTTTGGTGCTGAAACCTCTTAGAAGACGTATCACGGGCTAGGCAGCTGTGAAGAGGCGTACTAGGGAAATAAGGCGTGAGGTCGTTTCCTGAGCCAGACGGTACTATTTATTGCACATAACTTTTCTTTGTCGACGTGCCTTACTACTCATTCGGGTTATACGCTTACTCACTAATCACGCTAATGGTTTAAGGATGAGTAAGGTTTAACTTTAGATGAAGTGTACCCACGTTTGCGTGGAGAGAGTGGGGAAACCTTATGAAAAACCACCCTCAGTACATCTGACAGGGATCAAACCAAGATCTCCCCGCCATAGGCACTCTAGTCTATTGCAAGAGTAGTGTCCTAGACCATACGGGTAAATATAATTAAATCAAATGAAAAGGATAATTTTAAAAAACAAACAGAACTAACAGATAGCTTATAGAAATATTTAATTTTCATACATTTTCTTGCCTTTCTGTGGTTAGGGAGTTGTACCCCTTAATTGCCCCCTCGATAAATTTCATTCTCGCTACAGGCTTGATTATATGCTCTCCTGCACCCCCCAAAAATAAAAGTGTGGATGCGCCACTGACTGCTAGTAAATAGCCCTCACTCGAGGTCTACGCACTGGAACTCAAAATACTTCACGCAAGCCACGTTTTGATCCAATTAATGTATTTACAAGTCTGGCACTATTTCAACAATTCGTGTCCAAGAATATCTGTAACACAGCTGTAAACACGTTGCCAGGCGTTTTTATAGGGTCAGAAGACGCAAAATATAAATGTATTATAAACAAATAAAGGTTCATTCTTCAGAATGACGCCTGGTGAAAGCCAGATATTATTAACATAAAAACATGCATTTCTCGGACTTCAATAAAGCCATTTCAGTCAGCTGTACCTGTAAGAGTTCCAGGCGACCCAGTTTTACATCGGAAAAAAAGACGTTCATGTATCAAAATACAAACTTTTTAAAAGGTTTCTTTTCATACTTTCTTTCAACGTGTTCTCTTCATCTTTATTTCTTTTGTTATAATACCCCGTTCAGGTTATATCTATATGTACTAATTACGCTAATGTGATTGGGATAAAGAAGGTTGAATTTAGAGAAAGCGTACCCGCACTCGCCTGGAGGGAAAGTAAAAAAAAAAAAAAAACCTTAGCCCCTGTCCTTAAAACATCCGTCCTGAATCCGAAATCTCGATCTATATTGTGGTTTTTATCATCTCTTACATTTATTTAAGAGACTTGAGTTCAATTCCGACCTCTATCACCGATATTGTTCTTCACTATTATTTTTATGTAACTCATTTCATGTAGGGCCTAATCCACATTAGGCTTTTCAATTTCAAGATTTGAAGCAAGTCAAACCCGACACCAACAAAATCAATAACAACTACCTACCATCTTTTTTATCAACACCATTTTAAACTCGCTTATGGTTAATTAATGTTCATTGTTATTGTTAAAAGTTATAAGTTATAACAATATAGAAAGCAAGTATATTTCTTTAAAAAATACTAGTTAAAGTTTGTTTTATAAATCAGATAATTTGAGTTTTTGATGACTCATAATAAGACAAATAACCTTCTGGCGATACCGTTCAAATAATATATTACGTGGGCAATATTAGATGAAGAATAATAACATCATTTCTTTAATATAAATATTGTTATGATGCAATAATGCAGTGGTGTGTGTTAATTTATTTTATCACCTTGTCTTGCTACACTCTCGGTTTGTTTATATACTAATCACGTTAATAGTTTTTAGGGATGAGGAAGGCTATACTAGAAGTGTACCCACATTTGCGTGGAAAACTATTTTTGGAGGGAATCACCCTCGGTACACCCGAACGAGATTCGTACCTCTCTCCTTTTCATCGGCAGTCTAGACTACTGCGAGAGTGACGCCCTAGACCATGCGGCCACCGAAGTGGGTTGTTAATTTTCTTTTATCAATAAATTATAATATATTTCTCATCGCGTTGACAATTTGTACTATTTTAATTTAAAAGTGCAAACCCAAGATAAATGTCTGTTCTAATGTTATAATATGTTGTGATAAAGAATAATATTTATCATTTTAATTCGTCATCATGACAACGAAATAAAATAATCATTAATTTATTTCCACAAAAAAAACATATGCCGACATATGGATGGTTCGAGAGTCTAATCAGAGTAGCCAACATATAATTTTTCATTTTATACAAAATTTTATAACATAAACATATTTGAATGTTTTAAATATATGTAAAGTATAATTTAATGTAGAATATTAATATTGTAAGCATTTAATATCATATTTATAAGTATGAGTTAACATTATTGATGTTGAAAACGTCCTTTTTAAGTTGGCTCCATGTATATATATTTTCGCAAAGAGAGCGTCATTATTTCCTGACCAATCACAACCAAGAAGGAGCTGTTCTTTGTCGACTCATCTTTACAAAAGTTATAAAACCTTGAACGGTAGACATTTTGAGTATAGTTGAAAGCGAAAGAACCTACTGAACGTATTAGAAACATTTGGAGAGATAATTCCAACGGAAAATTTGTGTTAATTGAAATCATATAGCGTGTTTAAATGTAAGTAATAATAAGAACCAATTGCAACCTATTTATTTTATTTGTAATTTTATTTTCCAAAGTATGAAATATTTTTAAACTAACTTATTGACTGCATTCATATTTTTTTACCTTTAGTATTTCGTTTTATCGTATATTGACTTAGAACAAACATTGTAAATTGTCTAATATTAATATCCACTGCATCACAATCTCATCAAAGTCTATTTATACACTTAATAGGGTGTTGGCCTAATTAATTCGGACACCATTTTGTTTAATGTTGACGCTTGGTAAAATACATTAATGAAGATTAAAATTTAGGAATATTCGTTTTATTCTAACTCTTTAAGCCTATTCCATCCCCTTTGGCAATTTTTATTTCGTTACTAAATCTGATTTTTTAAAAGAACTTTAAACGAATAATTGAAATATTTTATATTGCTTGAAATTTATTATTAGAAAGAAGTGTTCTTATAATCTTGAAGCTAGCATACCTTTCGTTTTCTACACAATCAGCCAACCCTAATATTTATAACAATCTAGTAAGCAACATTTATTTTTAAATACAAATTTAGCTCATGCTACTTATGTGCTTTTGAGTGAAAATCAGTATCATGTTTTCTTTGTTACATCACTCAACAAAGTGTCCTATTTCACAATCTTAACACTATTGACTAGGCCTATGGAAATTAAGGTTAATTATTAGTATCGTTTTTAAATAGGTAATAGGCTAGATGGTAAGTTATGAACCAACTTTGTAACTCCACCCAAAGCTATATGGAAGAAACTAGTTATAATCCAGATCACAACTTACTGTGGCCATATTGTCTGTCTCAGACAAGAGATCGAGGTTCTAATATGTTTGGATGTACGAGCATGTTTTTTTCACTCTCCCTCCACACAAATGTAAGCCTATATCAGGGTGTCTACCATTTGGGAAAACTGGAATTAGCTGGGAATTCAAAGTGGTCGAGATAAATGGGGAAAAGTCTGAAATTTAGTGAATTTAAAAAAAAAATTTATGAAATATAATAATCAAATCATTTTACAAAGGATTAAATTTTCTTTTATTTTTTTATAGCTGTGTAATATATTTTATATTTCCTATTAAGACATTGTTAATAAAAAATGTGAATTCAAATCTTGTTATTACTGTAGTAAAAAAATTGGAGGGGGATGAGTCAAGAATTTTGGGAAATTGCGAGGGAAAGGTGTGAAATTTTATTGGTAAATTTGAATAGACACCATGTATGCCTACCACTTCTTCATCTCTAAAACCATTAGCATAATTAGTTATAACCTGAACTGGTAGTAAGATGCGGTGATATAAAAATAACTAAACCTTTAAAATTCACATAAAATATAACTGCTGTGTACTGGGCGACGTAAGCAATGACAAGATGGTGTTATGTCTTCTCTTTAAATTGGTTCACTGTTTGGTAAATACATGGAATATCAAACAAGTAATGGAAGAATAAAAAATGTTTATCTTTAATAGCCTTTGGGATTATTTTCAAAAATGTGTAATAAACACGAGATGATTAAATAGCCATTCACTAAAAAAAAAAAATTGTCAAAAGATGAAGCCAAGAATATTTTTTTTTAATGAAAGGAAATATTTGGTAATTTTACAATATTTTGTAACCAATCTAATTTGAGAGAAAATATACCTGTTTTGTGAGGAGGGAGTATAGGATCAACAAAAACTCCTATCTGAGATTTTAACCCCTTTATCGGCATTAGTCTATTAAGAGAGGGATGCCTTAGATTGGTGGGCGCATGGTTTAAGGAGTCGCGCTTGCAATATACTGTTAGGAGAGATCAGAGCTAGAATACAGCTAGGATATACTGAGGGTGGTTTTTTACTCTCCCTCCACACACATGTATACACTTCCTCATATATAACAATAAGGGAAGTGTGACACGGGTATTTCTGTTTGTAGTCTCGTGAGGATGCAGATCTTCGTGAAGACCCTGACAGGCAAGACCATCACCCTCGAGGTGGAGGCGTCAGACACTATCGAGAATGTGAAGGCCAAGATTCAGGACAAGGAGGGCATCCCCCCAGACCAGCAGCGACTCATCTTCGCTGGCAAGCAGCTGGAAGACGGGCGCACCCTCTCCGACTACAACATTCAGAAGGGTGAGACAACTTTCCGACATTTGTTGCTTTTGGGGGCATATATAATTTGAAATAGTTACAGGAAAGGTGTAAAAGAAACACAATATGGCTTTTACAATAAAAATATTTTATGCTGCTACCATTGGACAAAGAGGCGGACGTTACCTCTTTATTGAGTGGCAGCAATGTAGTCTGAACTGAGTTTTTCTTTTAATCAAATAAAGAGAGATTAAATTACCTTAAACCTAGATTTATATAAAATTTCAAGGTAAACCTATCTTACCATAGTGCTAAAAATCATTCACTAGGATAAACAGCTCAGCAACTTATTTAGCTAATTAATATTATGTTAATTAATGTTATTTTTGGCTTTTCTGTACCTTTTTTCAAATACATATTTGATTACATAACCAATTTATAAAAATTATACATGTGGATGAAGAGTGAGCATTGAAACATGACCTATTCATTCCTAAAACTTGCAGCTTGACTATTTATCAATGTTGAATCTAATAAATATATATATTTGTGGATCGGTTTGTGTGTTTTTATTAGGCATTTGTAACTTTGACACTAAAATTATGTTTATTGCAAATATTCCAAAGTGGTGCCTTGGTAAATAAGTTTTATCTCAACATATAGGTTACTTGAATTAGCCTATCATTCAAACATCAGCAAAAATGACAACCTTAATTTGTATATTAGCTGACCAGCACAGGCTAGTGACAGGTTTGTCTCCCAGTTAACCAGGAATATGATAGAAAGCGTATACTTGCCTTAATTCAATTGTAATGTATTAAACATATGGGTCTTTTCCTTCTAGAGAGCACACTTCACCTGGTGCTGCGTCTGCGTGGAGGAATGCAGATCTTCGTGAAAACTCTAACCGGCAAAACCATCACTCTGGAAGTAGAGGCTTCAGACACGATAGAAAATGTGAAAGCAAAAATCCAGGACAAAGAAGGAATCCCACCAGACCAACAAAGGTTGATCTTTGCCGGCAAACAGTTGGAAGATGGCCGAACCCTATCCGACTACAATATCCAGAAGGAATCGACGCTTCACTTGGTTCTACGATTGAGAGGCGGTATGCAGATCTTCGTGAAAACTTTAACCGGCAAAACCATCACTCTGGAAGTAGAGGCTTCAGACACGATAGAAAATGTGAAAGCAAAAATCCAGGACAAAGAAGGAATCCCACCAGACCAACAAAGGTTGATCTTTGCCGGCAAACAGTTGGAAGATGGCCGAACCCTATCCGACTACAATATCCAGAAGGAATCGACGCTTCACTTGGTTCTACGATTGAGAGGCGGTATGCAGATCTTCGTGAAAACTTTAACCGGCAAAACCATCACTCTGGAAGTAGAGGCTTCAGACACGATAGAAAATGTGAAAGCAAAAATCCAGGACAAAGAAGGAATCCCACCAGACCAACAAAGGTTGATCTTTGCCGGCAAACAGTTGGAAGATGGCCGAACCCTATCCGACTACAATATCCAGAAGGAATCGACGCTTCACTTGGTTCTACGATTGAGAGGCGGTATGCAGATCTTCGTGAAAACTTTAACCGGCAAAACCATTACCCTGGAGGTTGAAGCTTCTGACACGATTGAAAATGTGAAGGCAAAAATCCAGGACAAAGAAGGAATCCCACCAGACCAACAAAGGTTGATCTTTGCCGGCAAACAGTTGGAAGATGGCCGAACCCTATCCGACTACAATATCCAGAAGGAATCGACGCTTCACTTGGTTCTACGATTGAGAGGCGGTATGCAGATCTTCGTGAAAACTCTAACCGGCAAAACCATTACCCTGGAGGTTGAAGCTTCTGACACGATTGAAAATGTGAAGGCAAAAATCCAGGACAAAGAAGGAATCCCACCAGACCAACAAAGGTTGATCTTTGCCGGCAAACAGTTGGAAGATGGCCGAACCCTATCCGACTACAATATCCAGAAAGAATCTACTCTTCACTTGGTTCTACGATTGAGAGGCGGTATGCAGATCTTCGTGAAAACTCTAACCGGCAAAACCATTACCCTGGAGGTTGAAGCTTCTGACACGATTGAAAATGTGAAGGCAAAAATCCAGGACAAAGAAGGAATCCCACCAGACCAACAAAGGTTGATCTTTGCCGGCAAACAGTTGGAAGATGGCCGAACCCTATCCGACTACAATATCCAGAAGGAATCGACGCTTCACTTGGTTCTACGATTGAGAGGCGGTATGCAGATCTTCGTGAAAACCTTAACCGGCAAAACCATCACTCTGGAAGTAGAGGCTTCAGACACGATAGAAAATGTGAAAGCAAAAATCCAGGACAAAGAAGGAATCCCACCAGATCAACAAAGGTTGATCTTTGCCGGCAAACAGTTGGAAGATGGCCGAACCCTATCTGACTACAATATCCAGAAGGAATCGACGCTTCACTTGGTTCTACGATTGAGAGGCGGTATGCAGATCTTCGTGAAAACTTAACCGGCAAAACCATTACCCTGGAAGTAGAGGCTTCAGACACGATAGAAAATGTGAAAGCAAAAATCCAGGACAAAGAAGGAATCCCACCAGATCAACAAAGGTTGATCTTTGCCGGCAAACAGTTGGAAGATGGCCGAACCCTATCCGACTACAATATCCAAAAAGAATCTACTCTTCACTTGGTTCTACGATTGAGAGGCGGTATGCAGATCTTCGTGAAAACTCTAACCGGCAAAACCATTACCCTGGAAGTAGAGGCCTCAGACACGATAGAAAATGTGAAGGCAAAAATCCAAGACAAAGAAGGAATCCCACCAGACCAACAGAGGTTGATCTTTGCCGGCAAACAGTTGGAAGATGGCCGAACCCTATCTGACTACAATATCCAGAAAGAATCTACTCTTCACTTGGTTCTACGATTGAGAGGCGGTATGCAGATCTTCGTGAAAACTCTAACCGGCAAAACCATTACCCTGGAGGTTGAAGCTTCTGACACGATTGAAAATGTGAAGGCAAAAATCCAGGACAAAGAAGGAATCCCACCAGACCAACAAAGGTTGATCTTTGCCGGCAAACAGTTGGAAGATGGCCGAACCCTATCCGACTACAATATCCAGAAGAATCGACGCTTCACTTAGTTTTACGATTGAGAGGCGGTATGCAGATCTTTGTGAAAACTTTAACCGGCAAAACCATCACTCTGGAGGTTGAAGCTTCTGACACGATTGAAAATGTGAAGGCAAAAATCCAGGACAAAGAAGGAATCCCACCAGACCAACAAAGGTTGATCTTTGCCGGCAAACAGTTGGAAGATGGCCGAACCCTATCCGATTACAATATCCAGAAGGAATCGACGCTTCATTTGGTTTTACGATTGAGGGGTGGTAACTGAACTTACATCAAATCATCAGTTATGCAATCACAATTTTTTGGGATTAAAACTTGTGCTGACTAAGACTGCTTTGGCTAGTGTTGTAATTTTTTTAATTTAAAGTTTTGCTCATTAATAACAATGTGTTCACATTAAGAAATTAATTTGCATAATAAATTTACCAATTCACTTGCATTATTAATCTGTATGTTTCATTATAACCTTTTTGAAAGACCTGGCTACATTTTTAATAAAGGGATAGCCTTTTAACAATCTTTATACCATATGATGACTAATGGTTCATTTGGAGTTCTTGGAATAGGAGACATGATACACATATCTAATGTAGCCTGAAAATTTCATAATTGTTTTGTTGTTTGAATTGAGATACTGCGGCCTGGTCCTTATTTCAGTTCAAAGTTAGAGAACCACTTATTTAGGAAAGTTTATAAATCAAACATCTTGGTTTAGCATGTGGTCCATATAATCTTTGTCAGATCACTATATTCCTACAGTAGCCCCATGGCCTCTTTGGTGCTGACAGTTCACAGCTGATTCGACAGTCAACATTTAGGTATATCTAAATTTTGACAGAAGTGACCATATAATCTGCAAAAACGTGTGTTTAGCAGCTGTCATTTCTGACAGTCTGTTTAGTTATAAACCTAAATGTTTACTTTCAGAAGTCAGCACCAAAGAAGCGATGTGGCTACTACAGTTCTTGTAACTTTTACATCTAACAAAAGTTATTTTCAATGGAAATTGGACCTTAGCTTTATATGTGTAAACCTATTTGGAAAATAATATAAAAATGACCTTGAAAGGGTGAATGGACAATTAGAGACTACCCTAAGAGTGCTAAACAATGTAAATGTGTGATGATTATAATTAGTTTTTAGGATTATCTTAAAAGTATTTAAATTCATGTTTCAAACAATGTTAGGAAACTAATAGCCAAAACTCAACATACCTCAAGCTAGGCTAATACCATTAAATTGTTTAGAAATTTTTGGCATTCATCGCTGAGTAGCAAAGTTGTTCAAGCATACGTGTACAACAGGTTGCATAGGGGTTGGCTGAGCGGAACTACATCTTTGAGCACGGCAGCAGAACACTATAATTAATAGCAAACAAAACTATATAGAAATGCGAATATGTTCTGAGGGTCATAATTAAAGATGCATCATTTACATATGCAGTGCCGTGCACCTAACTCCTATGCAGCCTGTGTGCCCGCATGCTTGACAGCTTTGCTCTCCCGGCACTGTACACCGAAACCTTAAAACACAATTTAATGGTATTAGCATAGTCTTCCGTATCTAAGTGTGTAGGGATTTTGTATTACTTTGGGTTAAATTAAGCTGTGTGTGGGCTAAAAGTTTACGAACATTGTATATATAAATTCCATGTAGTAAATCTCCAATCGAGACGGCAGTAGATGTCTGTCGATGGTGAAGAATAGCTAACTTCTGCTAATAGAGGAAGTCTTGGTGTTCCGCACAATGAACCCACACTTTGACAAAAACAGATCTACTTTTCATTAAAGTAGCTCCTAGACAGGCTGAGTTGACTTTGTTCTAGACTAGGTCCTTCACTGAAAATCTAGAAGTGCTGAGGGGATTGAACCCAGGACTTATGAATCTGTTTTAAAAGAACTCCAACAGTTAGAAATTTGTGGTCTTAAATGTCTGTCTATATCAAATTAAAACACTCTTGACATAATTACAGGTTGTCTAAACACCCGCAGTGGAGGGAATTTCATTTCAATGAATGTTTTAGCAACGTCTCGATACCACAGATTATACTTTTACACATTCGGGCCATTCTAAACAATTTAGAAGGGTTTAGAAAGGCGGAATTTAAAGGAAAAGTAGCAGCATTTATGTGGAGTGTTAATGGGGTACCATTTGATTGGTGGTTACCAACTATTGGCTGTTTGAACCAATTTTTTGTTTTGAGACCATCGCACACTCTTAATGTTCGCAATCTTGCTTCCTCTACTATCTCATGTAATCCAACATCCTCATTACATGCCTGCATTGCATACTGAGATGGTATGGGCATGTAATGAGGATGTTGGATTACATACCATCTCAGTCTTGCTTCCTCTACGATCTTATATACTCCCTGTATCCCTACTCTTTTCCGGATAACTTCATTACTAATCTTGTTTCTCTTCCTGACAACTAACATTCCCTCACAAACTTCATTCACATAGCTTCCACTTTAATAGTCTCTCTTACATTCAATATCCATTGTGACTTTGGGTACTACTTCCTTACACATCAAGGGCACTTCTCGTCTCCATAGCTGGTCTCGTACACACCTATATAACAACTCTCCATAACAGGTCTCTTACACACCTATAGAACAACTTTCCTTACCGCCCTCTTCTTCTATTAAATCCTCTATACTTCCACCTTTCACATTAGTAAAGCATTCAAAATATTTTGCACTACACCTTTCCCAGCTCTATTCCACCCAACTCTAACTTTACTAGGCCTGATCCTCTACCTTGTAATTACCATCACTTTACTTGCCCATACTAATTTTCACTCCACTCCTGTACAAGGGCGGAGATTTATGATTTACCCTGCCCCTGCACCTAAAACAATATAACGGGATTTTGGGTGGGGGGCAGTAACTGTGGGAGGCAAGACAATTTTCGTGCTATATACACCTCTACAAGCTATTTCGAAAGTTTTTAAACAGTAATTGTAAACTTTGATATCACATTTTTTAAACTAGTCACCAACATAAAAAATAAATATGAAGTATTTCTAGCCTTATCTCAAAAGTGTAGCTTAAAACATCCTCTAAAAATCATTTTTAATAGATAACAACTTTTTCAAAAAAGTTCTAATTATGTATATTTTTAACTTCAAACTTTAATTTTATTCCAAACCACTCGATGGTTTCATTATCTTAGTGTTTTTGACAAAAATCTTTTTAGTCAATCTGTATATTGGTTCTGAGAAACAACTACAGTAAGGGGCAAGGAAAATTACTACAGAAAATACTAATATTATTAGTATTGGGCTGCTCCGTGGCTTGTGAGAAGATTTGCCGCCTACGATTGTTCGAATACAAACCAATTAACCTACACATGCATGTTATCAAAGGGAACTATCTCTACGCTGCCATTTATGTTTCAAAATACTTATGACTAAAATTGATATTTAGGATTGATAACGTAAGCAAAAATATTCATTACTTGTACAACTTTGCTTAAGTTATTAATCGTAAATATAAAATTTATCCATAATTACATTTAATTTAAATAGTGTATAGAATTTCTGAACAGCATTTTTTTTTGTTTAACTAGATTTTATAAGATAATGGATTTAGTTAAATTTTATTGACTACGATATAAGAATTGAATAACATTCTGCAATATAAAATGAGTTGTGCTCCAAGTGTAACGCCCCAGTTCAAATTTTCTAGTTCGTGGCACCAACACCACGAGCACTAATGATGTGGTTCTACGAGTGATTTCTATATTATACTGAGGGGTGACCTGGTGGTCTAGGGGTAAGGTGTCAGACTTCTATGCTGGTGGCCGGGGTTCAATTCTCGGTCCCGGCAAATATTTATTTGATTACCAAACCCTTCCTTCACCTCTGACAAGACTTCTTGTGAATGTGGGGAATGCCAGGCCACCACCGTGGTTCGGATTCCACGTTAAACTGTAGGTCCTCCATTTCATCTCACAATCACCCTTCCATTACACATTAGCGTAAGTGCGTATAACCCGAATGGGTAGTAAGACGCGGTGCTAATAATAATAATATATTATACTGGATGGACATTAATATATGCATTGCCAAGCGTCAAACTTCAAAGCATGACGCACGCTCAGGTTCATCGTATGCTTGTGAGAAAACATGTCTTTGATGAATAAAAGTATTATTGTTAGAAACATTGAAGAAACATTTACAATAAAGGATATACAATTCAGTTTTACAGTTAATAGTCTACAAATACGAATAAATACTTTAATTTATTCAAATAAGTAGCTAACATCCATGTTGTGTATAGTCTGCCAAGAATACAATTATATTTAAAGTTGGCTATTAGCTAATATATTGATTTCAGAAACCATATTATATCGAAAGTTCGATAAATATAATGCATAAGGTATCTTAAACTTGAGTATATTCGATCAAATTAAATCTTCTTTCTAATTTCTTTGTTCCTCTCTTCTTATTTGATCTTTAGTCTTCTATGACTACATGGTTCGTATTATATGTAACATGTTATACTATCTTCAGGTCTGAGGAAAACCACTGTATTGTGAAATATTGTATAAATGTTGATAAAATTGCAAGTTTAACAGCGTAAACAACAAAGAGAAATTAGAAACTAATATAAGAAATATTAGATAAATAATCACTTAAATTAACAAGCTTTTAAATACCTTATTTATGATAAGAATAAGAAAGAAGATTTAATTTGATCATTTATTACTCCTTCCAAATAAATTTGAACATTATTAATTATATTAGTTTGAATTACAAATTCTGTTTTGTTGCCATACGTGCAAACGATCACTAGGGTTATAGGCTTGTAGAAAGTTTATGTTAACATTAAAACAAACAGATTAATCATATCTTGTATATTGATTTCAGAAACCATATTATGTTGAAAGTTCTAATACTATAATGAAACAAGTTAGCTAAAAACTGTATTGCATTTGTTTGAATGACATACTTTGTGTAGAAATCTTACGATCAAACGATAATTTTGGTTATAGGCTTGTAGGAAGTATGGCATCTACTAAACCCTGATTTTAGTAAGAATCCCAATATGTAAGGCCTTATCTCGTACCAGAGTACTATCATATAATTATTAGTATTTTGGTGGGATAAATGGCCATTTAAAACATAAGGTAGGTATTTTATTCTACCTAAATACTACTTTAGGGTAAAATACGAGATAACTCCTGCCAAAAGATTTTCCTTAAAATAATCATCGTATAAGAAAAAAATTCACCAGTTTATAATTTTGTTATGCTCTTCAAAGCTTTTACTAACACATTTATTTCATTTAAATAATCACACATTGATGTATCTCATATATTCTATCAAATTAATGAACGATGTCAAAATACTACATTGCCTTGTGTAAGAGAGAAAGTGATACCCAGAAGTTTTCTTGTTTCTCAAACAATTGTACGCAGGGTGGCGTTTGTATAGTTCTCCATGCTCTATGGGATAAGGCTAGTGATGGGCATAATCGAATGATTTTAAGAATCGAATAATCATTCGATTCTTATAAAAATAAACGAATGAATCGAAAGAATCATTCGAATAATTTTGAGAAGTAGTAAAGAGTCTGTAATAATCGAATATTTACTACTTCTAAAAGTAGTTATTAGTTGCTCATTTTGCTTTGTGCTACTATTCTTTTACCCTGCTGTCGAATCTCCCAGCACACATTCCTTTGCAGCTTATCAACACTTTTCTATTACTGCATTTAGTTCCTTGTGACAATGTCAAAGATCAAAGTACAGCCACAACAAAATACTAAACAGTGAGAAAAAGTAAACGCATTTCTCAAATAAGTAGCTCGCAGTTAATCTAAATACTTTTGCGTACGATTAATAATTAAATAAGGAAAATACGTTTCCCTTTGTGTTTTTAAACACAAAGTCGAAATATTTTACCCTTTAATATTTCCTAAACTAAACATAACAAAAATATATAAGCTTACAATCGTAAAATTATTTCAGTGAATAAAATTATAATACGATCTTAATATTACGGCCGGGCAATATTTTATTAAATACATAAGTATATACTTATCTACTTAATACATTTAAGTCAACGTTAAAAAAAATTATCTCTCAAACCATTCGTGCTATATGCGATTAGTTAGTTAGGAAGGTAAAATTTTAAGGAAATGAAAAAGAACAATCCACGTAGTAATGTAGCAAAATAATCGAATCATTTTGTAATTTTCATTCGAATTATTTTTGGCTCGGCCGGGGTTCAATCCTCGGTCCCGGCACAGATTTATCTGATTTCCAAACCCTTCCTTCACCTCTGACAAGACGTGTATTAATCACAACTTGTGAATGTGTGGAATGCCAGGTCTCCACCGTGGTTCGGATCCCACGTTAAACTGTAGGTCCTCCATTTCATCTCACAATCACCCTACCATTACACATTAGCGTAAGTGCGTATAACCCAAATGGGTAGTAAGACGCGGTGCTAATAATAATAATAATAATAATAATTTTTGGCTGTTATTCGATTGTAAACTGTACAACCACTTAAACTGTGTATTAAATTAGCCTTAGAATCATTCGAATGCGTAAGGTCGATTATTGTGTAGCAATGGGGACTATTTATTCAAAATGAACCTAATAGAAATGAAGACCTGTATACAGATAGCCTGGAAACATTCATAATCATAAGGTCGATTTTCCTCAGTACTTCTGGCAAGGGTGGGGTGAGAGAATGAATCGGCCAGCTCGCGTCAAGTCAGCTACTGTTTTCATTTGAATGTTTTTCTCATTCGAATGATTTTGAAAGAATCGATTCTATTCATCCGATTCTGCCCATCACTAGACAAGGCCCTCACACATCACTCCTATATTTTAACTTTTTAATATTGCTGTATAAATTGTATTTTGCAATAATATTACTTTTATCATTTAATATATTTTTGTGAATTGGCACCACCCCTCGCCGATATCTTTTTAATTCTCTTTGTTTCTTTGATAAGGGATTTAGCCTCCTTGTGCCCAATTTATTTTTAGTATAATATTTTGGTACATTTTTTTTCACCCACACTTGCATTGAGGGTGTGTGTAAAGCCATTTAGGCCTACATCAGACTGGAATTAAACCCTTATCTCCCTGTTGTCACTCAAATTAATTTTTAGTGTAGCCTTAGAGCATTCAAACACCTACATTGCGCCACTCACGATTTACCATCTCCTTCATACATCCCCCCAAAACAATTCTCTCAGTGTTGATACATGAATGCTTAAAAGCTCAAGTGTTCCCTCAGGGTCATTCTGCACTCACAGTTTACGGAGTCTGATGAAGCTGTATCCCTACTATAGATCATTTCAATTCTCTCCAAGCCACTTTTTTTTTTTAGCACTCCGCCTCACTACTCATTTGGGTTACATGCTTATGTATCAATTGCACTACTGGTTTTAGAGATTAGGAAGGTCGTATTTAGAGGAAGTGTACTTACATTTACAGGGGGGGGGGGGTGTAGAAAACTATCTCGAGTACACCCGACCGAGATTCGAACCTCGATCTCCTTGTCATCTGTAAGCTTTCTCCTTGCTTCCGGAAGGTAATTGTGTGACTCATTGGAATGTGTTCTATTAACACGTTTAACTCCACCGGGAATCAGGAATAGGGTATGTAAATAAGAAAAATAAGACCTATTTATTTATGACTATAATATATGTATGGTTATATATCTGTACAATAATATTTGTTGGTTTATTACAAATAGATATAAAATTATTTCCATTTTTATAATCGTCAATAATTCCAACTACTTTATTTCCCTTGATACATTCAGACATTCATCCATCATTCTAGTTTCGAAACTAACCTTTTTATAGCAAACAAAACAGATTTACAAACATTTTGTCAACAAACGTACAACAGAACATGGAAAAGCGTTTTACGTTTTACTTAAACCCTCCAAAAGTCTAAATAATAATCTAGTCAAGTGTTTATTTTCATGAAAAGGCAAAGTTACTAATATGAGTGTAATCAAGGCACAGCCCAATTACGCCAAACTTATATAGTTTGTAATACTAAGAAAATAATTTCCAGTTGGCAACAATGTCAAAATCTTGTGCTGTGGAAGATACAATGGAAGCATTACAAATACATCCAATTATTAATTTTGGAAATATATGGTGATACAAAGAAACAATATATTGGGATTTTCAGTAATTTGTTTAGAAGGAAGATGTAAATGTGGAATTTTGCGGAGGAGAGAAAGTTAATGGGATGGTTTGAAACACATTCACTTGAATTGTTGAGAAAAAAACAACCACTTCTTCCTTTGCGCCAAGTGGGTCAGGGAACTAAACAGGATTCGAACCCTGATCTATGTATAGATTATGACACCTTGGAAAACAATACATGTCAGTGTTTCTCCTCTAAGTTAATTACAACTAATCAAGGAGTGTGTTATAAGGAGATATATCGGATAGCTGGTAAATACCTGACCAGGGTTTCACTTCATGAGAGCCCAAAGTAGCTACACCATATAAACGTCTGAATTGTAATTCTTTACATAAACAAGAGACCCTGAATGGCATAAATACATTTTAAAATGTTCCTCGCTGTAAGTACTCAGTACAATGGTTGTATTACAACACTTGTGCCTGGGTTCAGGTAGGAATCAAATACTTTCCCGGATAACTTTATTTCTTCTCAGTCAAGAATTCTCTAATCCAAAAATACCTATCAAGAATTATAAATATGTTTAAAAATACTCAATTCGTAATTAATAATTATTTTTGAAATACGCTAAAACTAGCTTTGATAAAAACATTGTTTGAATGTGACACAGTTGAACCATCTTCCCAACAAAATTTACCATTTTCCCAAATAAAATACAAAATTTCCCAATTTCCTTGGCAATTTTAAATTCCATGGCTAATGTCCCAAGTGAATGTGTTCACCCCTGTACCAGAATTAACCCCCCCCTCCGTCAATGACGCCGGAGAAAATACACCAATGATTATACACAACTAACTTATATTAATAATAATAATAATAATGGTGGAAACAGAAATGGTATTTAAACTACTTTCACACTGAGTATTATTGTATTCTACACACTTAGAATATTTAGAATCGTCGTTCAAGTTTTTATTGTAATGTTTAAACAGCTAGTTCAAAATTTAGTTGGAAAAACACAACAAATCTCAAAATCAAGATAAAGACACCAAAATGCTAAACCCTAATGGATGAAAATTAGAATGTTTAGTGTCTGTTTAGCATTATAATAGTAAAGTATATTAGTAATTAAAAATTGTATTAACTTAGACACAAACAACAACAAACAAGTTAAGACACGAACAAACTATCCAAATCAAGGTAGTCAAATTTATGTACTAGGAATAAATTTGAAAAACAGTCTAGTACTTTTATAACACACTAAAACATCACCTTTGGAGCGAGTTTTTTTTATAACTTGGTAAGATAATATATTATATAAAAACAGTCTTAACATTTCATTTGAAAGGAAACAATGTAACAACTTCTACATCGAGCCAATCTTGGAGCTACAGATTCATAGATTGGCAACTTGATCCTCCAGGGGTCTTTGTACATGAGACCTACTAGCTTTAAGGGAGTCAGTTCTACCTCCTTTGTCAGCAAGGACAGAGTGTACTCGCAACAAAGATATACCTGACAGAGAGCTAGTACCCTCCCACAATACCTGACAGAGCGCTAATGTTGGCCGAGTTGTTCACAACCCCTACTAAAGTAGCCAGTTAAGATCTTTGCTGCTCTGATACACGACCCAAGCAATGCAAAGTACAATTTATCCACGGTAGAAGCTCACTTCGACTGCGCTATGTTGGAACTAGCACGATTGAATCAGAGTAGAACTAAATAACCTGCAAGGAGAGGAAACTATCTAGCATAACGAGTTATCTCTTGATTAGTCTTACCAACACAGCCAATAGACATTGATTTATATATAAGTAGAGAAGACAGAAAATAGTCAAGTGAGGATTTTAACATTTTGGTGCAACTTAATTTACATTTTTGATCATAAACAGTAATGTGTAATCTACTCAACCCTTCTAGTGCCACACCTATTATGGATTTGTGTGAGAAAAGTGCCACGGATATTTCATCATGTGTTTATTTGAAAGGTTGTACAAGAAAAATCGCCAAAATGTTATTTATGACTGTTTTATTATTTTTTATCTGAGTACACTGTTCTAGTTTTAGTGACATACTGGGTAACGCCAGAACTAGCGCAGCCATAGAGAGCAAATCAAAATGGTTTGTGGCACTTAAAAGTGTTGACGAGTCGTAACAAATGAGATATTTTTTGGTAATTAACCATGTAACTTCACAACACACATTAATTATACATGTAATATTATTTTTTGGAACTACACAAACATTTATTTAACATGTTGATCTTAATCATCTTTTCACCCCTGACACGGATAACATCTAACTTTTTAAAGTTACATTTAAATAACAATTTGAACTATTTAAAATATATTTAGTTATATTTTGTAACGGACAGTTTTTGTTCTCGACATGTGTCATGCTGTTAAATGCAGGTTTATTTTTAAAAAAACGTGCCCATACCTACAACTATTATAAATGCTTCAGTCCCGTGTTTGATAAGAATTATTCCACACATACTTTACTTCACATGTCTACAATTGATGAAAAATATATGTGAACAATGACACACACGGTGAGACTACATACACTTCCAATATCAATAGTTTCATTTTGGTCTAGCTTTCTCCTGCTCTGCCTAAATGTCTGTTATTATTATTATTTATTTTGCTACATCACAGATTACATTGATACTGTACAAAACTAAAACAAACAACATAATGTACATGCGTCACTGTATTACCTGTCCTTGGGTTCGCAACCTGGATGAGACAACTCTTTACATACTCTTATTATTTCATTTAAACAACATTTTATATCTTTATTAAGAATTCAAGAAACTTAAGTCAGCACAAATGTATCGCTGTGTAAAATAAACAGGACAAGTTATTCTGACAAATATTTACCTTTAAAAAGCATAACCATTAACCCAACGTTAAGACAAATTTACATGTGAATATTATGTTGAGTCCAGAATTCAAAAACAGCAAAATAATGTTCATTTGTAGTTTGTACCAATTATTTAATAGTTTCTTAAGCGCACAACAAATTTAAGTATGAATATATGATTAGTTATTTATCTAGTTATCACACACAGAGTCCAACTTTTTTTAGAAGAGCCTCTTTACAATCATAAGTTCTGCTACTGGTTAAATCAATAAACACATTTCCATTTTACGACATAAGCAATCTACGTGTCGCAAACATTAATGTTAGAACAGTTGGTCTAATACAAGCTCCTAACATAAGAGTTGGACGTTCTACTTTGGTCTTCAAGGTCGGCAATTTAATGGCATGTCAGCAAAGATTCATAGTGAAATCCAAGTTCTAAACATCATTTTATTTAGAACACGTTCACAGGATTACAAGAGTTTGACAATAAATTGAGCAAATGCCAATTAATGTAGGGGTAAAAAACAACATGGCCATTACAGTGCTGACACTAGACAAAGAGGTAACGGCTGTGTCTTAATGAGAAAGAGATATTTTAGCTCAATTCCTCGAACAACATTTTGTTTACAGATGTCATAATACATGTTTCATTCGATTCCGATTCTCGATTCCAATTCCTAAGTACAACCTCAATTTTTCGATTCTGTATATTTCCTATTTCCTAATTTTGTCAAACATCCAACCTCACATAAAAACATATTTTACTAAACTTCATACAGTGAAAAAAAAAAAAAAAAAGTAAATAGCAATAAGAAATATTTAATTTTTAGTTAAAAAAAAAGTTCCATTTGACCAAGTATTAAAGAAACTAAACAAGTTTTGTAAACTTGTATTAACATTGTTTACTAGGAATTAAAAATATATTACACAGCTACAAACAAGAAAATGACAGATCGAATCACATAATTTACTGATTATTATATTTCATATTTTTAGTAAAATAACATTTTTCCGGATTTTTATTGTAATTTAACAAATTCTCGAGTTACTCCTGTTTTCCCGGACAGTAGCACCCTGCCCATATTCATTGGTGAATAATGAAGTTAAAGACCAACATGTGCTTGAAACGATCAAAGTGGAACTGGTTCACTAAACGAATTATGAGAACATGGCAACTTAAGTGTCTCATACCTCATACAAACCAGCAATCATTAATATCAATTGGTAAGTTTGATAATACGCAAACATTTCAAAATCAAATATCAATAATTTTATCCACTACGTTGTAAAATGAAATAATAGAGTATGATTCACAATCATCATAAATTGGCTAAGTTTAGGATAACCACACACTTTTTACACAAAAATAACTTAATAAACACAAATGACCAACAGCGATCATCGACAACCGAGCCATCTTGACAATGGCGGTTTCATCATCTCAGCATATACAGTGTTAAAAGTTTCAAAAGAAACCTTCATTAAGTCCTAGTCAGTGAGTCAAGTTACGATAGATAACACGACAAAGACAATTTCTCTAATACGTCAAATTGTGTACAAGACAAACAAACACAAGAACTACTAGTGAAAAATAAAATGTAATACAATGTGTATTGAAAACAAACTACACGACTAATATACCAGAAGACAATATCAAAAATATTTACACTAGAGATGGGATGTTTGAATCCTCGAATCCTTAAATCCTCAGGTATTAGACAAATTTGATATCATAAAAATCTCAAATACAATTATTATGAAAACCTTGACTTCAAATAAGTTATTTTAAACAATTGTTAAAATAAATTATATGCTACTTTAAATTGTGTAGTTGTAAGAATGACAAAATCACAAATAGGTATAAAAATGTGCTTATATAATTAATTAATGAAATAAAGTTTGCTCTTAGTTGTTTGATGTTACAAGACAAACAAAAGATCATTTATCAGGAACACTAAACCTTTAAACGACTTCATTAAATTCAATTTTAAATCATTTCACTTTAACTAAAATTGTACAATTTTAAAGAGTCAAATTTGGATTAGAGATATGAAAGAAAATTTAAGATTCGAATTCGAGAAATATAAGATTCGACACATCTCTTAATGTACACCAAATAAATTAACACTTAAAAGAATATTAAAGTTTGGTATTGTAATAACTTAGCTATCTGTACCACATCAATGGATCAGTTCATATATCCGACATCGACTCGGAAGTTGAGTAAAAATGGTTGGCCATGTTTTTATAAAGAATGTCTGCCTTGAACTGTTATATCTTTTAAAAGGTTTTTTTAGACTAACAAAATCAACAGCTCTGCCCAGTTTAGCTAAAAGTGAGGTTAACTGTGTGCGAATATAACTACAGTAGGGCCCCCATATCCGCGGGTATAACGCTCCTAGATCTATAGCGGTTACGTGAAACCACCAAACTATTATATAACAAGATATTCATGTAACATACCTAAATACGGTAAAGTTTGATTGATAAATTATTCACAGTAATACATTATCAACATTAAATAAAGTAATAATAACGTGTACTAATTGTTATCCATTCTTCTTGCCTCGATGATCGCTGATGAGTCGAGTAATGTACAGTACATAGTAGGCACATTTGTGCTGCTGATAGTATGACTGGTTCTAGCTTGGCACGTGGTTTGGAACTTAAAAAACTTTTGTTTTTCTTTAATTTAAGATAGATAAAATTGGGCAGCGGTAAGCCGCGGATACTGGGATAGAGGCCCCAAGGGTATATGCACAGCGAGTACAAAAAAAAAAAAAAATGAAAATAGTTTTGACATGTTTGGATTACATCTCGCTGAGACTCCCAATCGAATCTTGTTTCTAAGATTTCATCAGTGGACAGAAGCCACCGAGTGACAATGATTGAACAATCCTACAATCCCGTAGACCTAACAATTACTCAGACTTATGTTCCTTCTGGAAAAATCATTAAGGATACGAGAACATTTCAAATTTAAGACTCAAGTCTTTAACAAATTATTTTCCTTCAATTTTTCAAGTGAAATTTGTTTGTGAGCTCTAAAAGTGCTTAGTGGTGGTTAAGAACCAATTATTATAATTATATAATGAACTTACCAACCAGGCCCCAGACCAGTAATTTAACACTTAACTGAATGTGTGAATGTTATAAGAAATAATCTTAATGTTAAGTTACAATTTCTATTTCTTCTTAGGTTCATAATTTTTTCCAAGATTTGAATTCGTAAAACAATGAATTTGACCTGTCTCTAGTTTATTTTGGTTTATTTTTTTAATGAATTTTTCATTGTTATAAAATCAACTATCCATTGGGCCTTCTCATGGTTCAACAACACAATACATTTGAGTGCATATCCATAAAACTAAAATTAGGAACAAAGAACGTTTCTGTCCGACATTAAATCTGATCTTGACGCGAGGCTGGGGAAAAAAAAAAGAGAAGTAAGCAGTCCTTGGTACACAAGTTAAGAAATAAATAACCAATTAAAAATTAAGTGTAATACATTTTCTTTCAATACAAATAATAAAGGTGTGCGAAGCAATTGTGACTTGAGTTAAAAAATGAACTACAGTTTCGAAGACTAAAAAGATTTGCCCCCCCCCCAAAAAAAAAAGTGACATAAAATAATCCTTTAGTTTCAATTTTTGAATAATTTAATTACTTGTATAAACAATTTTGATTTATTAGCTTTAGAAAAAAAATCGTTAAAACATGTTTACAACAAAACATTATATGGTGTTAAAAATTACTTGTTTTTTATATCTAAATAAAAAGGATTGTTTTTCTCAATACAAAATTATAGCATTAGAATTAGCAGTGGGCCGATACATACCTTCTCGATACTATCACTTCATCTCTCAATACTGATATCCTATCCGATACCTTTCTCGATACTATCACTTCATCTCCTCAATACTTGATATCCTATCCAATACCATTCAACATGAAATTAAATAAATTCTTATTTTGTTTGTATAGAAATTAGGTTAAAAGAAAAATGTTTAATTTGTTTCCATATGCCAAAATATGGAAACAAGTCAATCAGGCCATATATTTGCTTAAAATATGTTTAAGACCAATAAAATAAAAATATGATTATTTTAAAATAATTCAAATAACAATTAGTATAACTACAAAAAAAACCAGCGCGGTTGCGAATTGGCCGATTCATTTGCTCACCACTCCCTTGCCAACGCGCTGAGGAAAATCAACCTTATGAAGTGAATATTTACTCAACCATTTCAATACAAAATGAGTGTTCTCCTTTGGTATATTTTCGAAATACAGTTTCCTTTAATAAATGAAAATCGACCGTGACCTTGTTGATAAGCTGCAAAGGAATGGCTTGTTTATATTGAATTAAGAGCTGAGTGAACAATAAAGGACACAGCAAAGCTACCAGCAACTAGTAACTAATGTCTAGCCACTGACATTCCGATTCTTATTGTTTCTCCCTTTCTCCACTATTTCTCAAAATCAACCATTTAGGAGTCAACCGTGTTGAGTACTGAAAAGTAGGTATCGAGATTTATGGCATATAGTATTGATTATGAGGAGTCGACTATCAGAATTGGCACAACCCTAATTAGAACTTCAAATCAACCTTGGCGAGTATTTAATTCAATTTCACTTTGAAACAAGAAAATAGAGTTTGATACTTCTACAAATTAAAGATACATTATCTCAAGGAAATACAAAAACAAGTTCAAGTGGTTGTCAGCTTGCGCACAAACAAACTTGTAAATATAATCACACCATGATGGGGTCTTCGTCTGTATCACCGTCCAAGGAGGGTGGGGGGAAGCGGACCACAGGATTGTTGTCGGCTGAAGACTGTCGGCGCAGTTTCTTGCCGGTGGTGGCCAGAAACTGCACCGGTGCAGAGGTCCTGTTCCCTACATCTTCGCCGCCTGGCTCGCCCCCGGACATGGAGCGAGACACCAGGGGTCTCTGGGGGACAGAGCGGGGTCGCCGAGCATGGGATGATACCAGGGACACTGTAAGAGCACCAAGAGAGAGAGTGTGTTATGACTGACCAGGGGGATTCCTTGGAGTGAAGGGGTGGGGGGTAAAATATGTGCATGAGCCAGGGTACTTACCTTTAACTAAATAAATGGACTTACTATATAAGGCTGCCCAATTCAGAGATATTCTAGCCTTTATTTTACTCAGGTTGGACCAGTATGCCACTTAATGACCGGATCAATTTTGAAATAATCTGGTCTGCTAGCTTTTATTTGTGGTTTTAATCAGTATTTATAAATAAAAATTGGTGATATATCAATTACTATGAATTTAATGAATGACTCAAAACAAATTGTCACATTGATTTAAACAATATTAATTTCAATAACTTAATGTAAGATAAGAAATTTTGAAAAGCAAAGACAGTAAATTGATATATAATTATGTTGAACTCAAAAACATACCTACATAATCGTTACCATATTATTTTGAAATATGTTGTATTTTGCTAGCCAAGATATTCAAGTTCAGTTCATAATGTGTTGCCTTCAACAACACACAAGACGCACTTAAGTGCAAGCTTGGGGTGTATCGATGAATCGTTATCAGCAATTATTATGTCAATCAAACATTTTTTTTAAAAAGTAGAACTTATATATAAAAAATTTCTAGGTAGAAATTTAGTGATAAAAAAAACAAAAAACAACAACACATATATATAAATATATACAACTGCGACTGGGTTGCGGGCCATGCAAAGATTACATAACCAGGTAAGGAAATATAAGTTCATATCGTGGATAAAACTAACAATCTAGTTCCAACTTTCGTCAGTTATGATTATATAATATAATTTTGTATAACATACAATCTTTTTTATTAATTACATTAACTGTTATTATTCTCTTGAGTATATTTCCCAATGGTTATTAATAAATAATCGATAATCAGGATTGATTGGTGTAAATAGCAATTGTAGAATGAACAATTATTTTAAACAATCAGTAGTCAGTTTTAATGAATCGATACACTTCTAGTGCAAGCCAAGACGATTTCTAACTGTTGACTTCACGAAGTTCATTGTGACATGTGAATATTATTGACTTCAATAAGTTATATCACGTTGGGAAAAGTTTTATTTAGCATTTATTTTCAAGTCGGTGTGCCACAAACTAGATACCTTCATGTTCGGTGTCCTCGATGTGCCCCGCCACGTCGTCAAGACTCCCGTCATCCATGTCTGTGGAGAGCAGATCATCGTCCGAAGTGGTACGAGTTAGACTGGGCAGGGCCGACGTCAAGAGCTCCTTCTCTTTCTGAATCTCTTGGATGTGTCCCATCAACAGGGCCTCTTCATCGTCCGGAGCGGAGACGATGCTGGACGTGTCGGCAGGTAGGAGTTCCTCGGGGCTGAAGATCTACACAACACAATAATATGTTTACAATCTTAATTACAAATTTTCTTCAAATCTAAACACCATATTCTTAAATCTTTATAAATGTACAATTTTTTAAATTAAAATGTGTGAGCGCTTAATCTTAGGTCTTGGGGCCACAAGCAACATTGCTGTATTGTTTGTAAATTAGGTCTTGGGGCCACAAGCAACATTGCTGTATTGTTTGTAAATTAGGACTTGGGGCCACAAGCAACATTGCTGTATTGTTTGTAAATTAGGTCTTGGGGCCACAAGCAACATTGCTGTATTGTTTGTAAATTAGGTCTTGGGGCCACAAGCAACATTGCTGTATTGTTTGTAAATTAGGTCTTGGGGCCACAAGCAACATTGCTGTATTGTTTGTAAATTAGGACTTGGGGCCACAAGCAACATTGCTGTATTGTTTGTAAATTAGGTCTTGGGGCCACAAGCAACATTGCTGTATTGTTTGTAAATTAGGTCTTGGGGCCACAAGCAACATTGCTGTATTGTTTGTAAATTAGGACTTGGGGCCACAAGCAACATTGCTGTATTGTTTGTAAATTAGGTCTTGGGGCCACAAGCAACATTGCTGTATTGTTTGTAAATTAGGTCTTGGGGCCACAAGCAACATTGCTGTATTGTTTGTAAATTAATTATGTTATTTTCCCAACTACACCAATCTACATAATTCCTTTTACCAAAGGTTTAAAATTGTTATTGGAAGTCAAGGTAATCATAACTATTGTATTCAATATACTTTTTTAAAAGTGTTACAATCCTTTAGGATTCAAAGGATTAGATAATCCAAGCGTCCATTCTATACTTACTGGTATTAAATAAATATGATAGAATCTTAGCAAATGGAGCACAAATAAAAATAAAAAACTAACAAATTTACAAACACTTCAATATTTCAGTCCCACATGACGTCTTCCTTAGCAACACTAAGTTGGCTTCAGTGGTGCCAACATGGTTGTTGAAAGATGGAAACTTCTCTGGTGGATAAAAAATACAACCCAACCCAAAACAAAATTCCCACCGTTTTCAAAGCGGAAGTTTTGACTTAGACCAAACTAAAGACAAATAATCCACAAGCAAAGGGAATTGTTTCAAAAGCCTTTCTTTAGTTTTCTACAATTCTATCATATTTATTTAATGACTGTATAGTCCAAGGAAAACCTCTTTTCGCATTATGAGGTAATTGTATTATATTTATAAGAGTGAGTGAGAGGAGAGTAATGAGACGAAATGACGGGTCCGTACCTTGGAGCTCCGGAGAGAAGAGAGACGGTGTGTTGCCGTGTGTCGAGCTGTGTCTAGCGTATCTATATCAGCCAAGGTCGCTCGCACTTTCCTCAGTTGTTCCGAGAGGATTGTCTCTATGCATTGAGTCTGACGGCCGATGTCATGCAGAGAGTCCTGGGCGGGAATCGCCTTGTTGGTGCGCAGGATGCAGGGGGCAAACACGATGGCTAGGGAGCTCGAACTCATGCGGTTGGCATCTTCGTGCAGCGCCACCCTGTGCAGGATTACAGGACATTACATGACGAGAAATATAGTTATTACATGACGACAAATAGTTGCAAGATTTGTTTCTGTTTTCAAAGTGAAAATCTTATAAAAATTAAATTTTAAAACAGACGTATTTGATAAAAGTTGTGTTAAATATTGACACCAATAATAGAAAATTACATGACATTCAAACAGAAATATCAGCATGACATCTGGACTAGTTATACAGGGTGGCTACAAAACATATTTTACAAAATTCCCTGACTACTTTTTTCCAGTTTTAATGGTGGACGATTACTTTTATTATTATTGATTACATATTAAAAAAAGATTGTATCTACTATCAGTTATTTTAAAAATTGAAATGTTATTTTATTTAGGTATTATTAACTTTTGTTTTAGTGTTTGGTTGCGAAATTAAAGGGATATTTTAGACATATTTTTTGATTCTGTGAGTTTTCCTTATTTTTAGTTAAATTCCCTGACATTTCCGTGTTTTCCCTGTCATCCAAAAATTCCCTGACTTTTCCAGGTTTTCTCTGTGAGTAGTTCCATGGGAGCGTAGTTGTTTTTCCTCAGAGACCTCAACTAACCTAGCGAGATGGAAGATGAGTCGCTCCATGAGGTCGTAGTTAGGTTTGGGCAGCTTCTTAAGAATAGCAAACAGCGTGGACACCCTGTCTTGGGGTCAGTGAGGTTGGCTGCCCGCAGGAAGTCCTCGTAGCAGTCGAAAGTGAGCAGCGGTTCCGGCATCTCCCGCAGGAAACTCTTGAGCACAGCCGCCAACACATGCACATGGTAGTTCTCAAAGTTGACATCCTCCTGACTGGCATCCTCCATGCGAGCCTTCAACTCCTTCACCTTTGAGCTCACCTGGAAACCGTCACACAGACACTAGAGCAGACACCTAGCAGCAGACAATGAGCAACAGGAACATTAGACAACTCGTTTAACCCAACTCTCCCCTGACTTCTTGTACAGTCCAACTCACCCCTGACTTCCTGTACAGTCCCTCTGTGTACAGCCCGTACATCTCGATGGTGGTGATGAGTCTGTCCACCACCACGGGCACCTTGCAGTCCCCTATGATCATCTTGTGCAGAGGTATACCAAACACCCCAGACGAGTTGGAGCCTGGGTTCCCGTCCTTCCCGCACACCGCTGACGCCTTGGAATAGCACTTCTTGTGGCAGGTCAACTTGCAGTCTGGAGGAGGGACAAACCAACAACACATTCTCACAAACAGAAGCTACAGACGAAGGAGTGCAAACACAACTTTTTCAAACATTTTCAAAACTGAACCAAAGTTCAAATAAAATTAAAAAAAATTACAATTGATAAAACAGTTATATGTTGCATAGCTATGCAACTTTTGATATATAATTTATATAATGTTATATTTTTAACACTACCTCGAGTTGAATCAAATTCATTATTTTATAAATTCGAATCTACATCTATGTTTGAATTTTGAATGTGAATCCGAATCTTTGAAAAAAATTATGAACAAAAGAGGAAATAGAAATATAATATAAAAGAGAAATACTAACTAAAAATTAACATTCTTTCTTATAATATATTCATACATTCAGTTAACTATTAGATTACTGGTATGAGGTCTGGGTGGTAAGATCATCCTGTAGTTATAATTGGTTCTGAGCCACCAATAAGCAGTATTAGAACTTTAAAAACAAATTTCAATTGAAAAAATGTTTTTTTTCTTTATTTTTTTTATGGGTTTCAGTTTTAAATTTTCTCAAATCTTTGATTATTAAATGTTCTTAAGGATTCTAAGATCACATCCCTAACTAAAACATGTCACACCATGAGCTATATAATAATTAAAGTTACTATCACAACATGTTATTTAATTATTTTAGTGTAATCAGTAAAGGCAGTCTAGGTATACAAGAAGCAACATTAGACATGTTTTGTCCACCCTTGTGAAATTTAATTGACTCGGTAGATGGTACGTACTCTGACAAACTAGTCCTCGTTCAATTGGCCACATGAAGAACGAAGTACAGATCTCGCAAGCAGTCGGAATGTTGATGATAGTCAGCAGGAAGGTGTGGCCTGCGTACAATATGCGTCGTCTGCCTTGCGTTTCTTGTCCTTCTTGCGCTTTGCCTTGCTTGGTTTTTCCTCCACACGCGCTGTAGCCATGAACTCGTTCATGAACCCCCGGAAAGCGTTCACCCCCATTGTGACGGGAAAGTCCTCACGCGTCTGCTCCTTGGTGCGGACAGTCTGCAGGGCCTGTGGGAACGAATCGTCATAGATCTCGAGGTGCAACACTTGAATCAAAGATTATGTGGATTATATGGATGTGATTGTGAAGCTTGATAAACTTTAAATTTACTTTGAAAAAGAAAAAAAATTTAACTTCATTTCGAAAGAAAATTTAAGTTTAGACAGTTACAAAGCTTCACCAATAAAAATATTGGAAGCTACTCCTAAAATACTAAGTTTGTGTTTAATCATAGATTTTCTGAGCTGTTTTGCGTTAATTTCTTTTACTGCGTTCTATCCATTTGGGTCGTATGCGTATGTAATAATAACACTGTTAAGAATGAGAAAGATTGAATTTTGAGGAAGAGTACCTGCATATGCCAAGTAGATAGAATGGAAAGCCATTTAGGAAAAACCACCCAACTGGTAGTTGAACCCTGATCTTCTTGTTATCTGCAGTCCAATCTTTTGTGAAATAATTGGATAATTTGATTTATTGATTTATAATTAAATATCACAGACCATTCTGCGATAAAATATATTCTCAATGATCTTACCATACAAAGATGAATAAATAATAAAGCTGTGTGAAGTTTTGAAAACTTAAGACTTCAATTCAAAAGTAGTAACTCCCCTTCAGTGGTCACATGGTCTAAAGCGCTACTATCGCCAGTGGACTAGACTGCCAATGACGGAGAGATTATGTTCATATCTTGGTCGGGTATATTGAGGGTGGTTTTTACAAATTATTTTAAATAGAGTTTGGATTTGATTTGCACAGATTTACGAATTTCCAAATTTGTTTAAAGTGTTTATCAATGACACGCTAAATAAATAACTCACATAAACAAAGTTGGCGATGAGATCCTTGTACTTTATGTTGACGGCGTCAGACTTGCTGATGATACTGTAAGTGGCCACCAGGTTGTCCTTGAACTCCTTGAGTGCTGCCTTGAACACTCTGTCCACCTCGCTGGGCTTCTTGCCTCCCTCCGCCTCAATCATGTAGATCTGTCGACAACATCAGTAGCTGAGCTAGCCCCTCCAAGAACCCACAGTAAGTTACTCATTTACTAGCATGTCCCAAGCAAGGCTGTCAAATCTCTTTAACAGCAGCGAGAATTGCCACCAACAGTAAACATGCGTTTGAAAAGTAACGTTTTTTGTTTTTGTTATTTGCTGATTTTATAGGGTGTGCAAAGCTTTGACTTTACTTAAAAAAATATCAATCTTCTAAGAAATTCTGTCTTCAACAAATACAAAATGTTTGCCATTAAAAACATAGACAGTTAAAATTCTCATTTATGTTAAAATACATTTTTAGCTGTTATGTACAAAACAAATTAAAATTAATATGCACATTTTTGGAAGTAAATGGATTCCATGATTTGATTTATTAGAATAAAACTAAATATTATAAACAAGTGTGCAATAAAACATTTTACAAGTAATTTTAGCACACAAAGTGTGATTCAACTTCGAGATTATTCATTTATCCAATTCAAGTTTTCTTCGGATTGAAAAAGTGATCCTTGCACACCCCTATTGTGTTCTATTAGATATAGACACAGCTGAGAAAGTGGTCTTTGCACACCCCTATTAAGTGTTCTACTAGATATACACACAGCTGAGAAAGTGGTCTTTGCACACCCCTATTATGTGTTCTACTAGAGAGACACACAGCTGAGAAAGTCTTGTGCACACCCTTTTCTCGGATGAAAAGCCAGCATGCCTGCACTTTTCCTATGAATGCATTCAGCCTTGATTGATGGTCATCCGTGCGGTCGGTAAACTGGGAGGTGCCTGTTAGACTGAACTTGCCGCTCACAGGGGGTTTGGTTGGTAGTGGCGTTCCACTCCCAAGATCATAAGGTGTGCGGGAGGGCTTGCGGTGTTTCCGTCGCCCTGGTTTGCCCCCTCCTGGGCCTTGATTGTACACACACGGCATTTCCTTTACTCCGCCGTTCTGGATACACGTTGTGTGGAACAGTTGCTTACAGTCTGCAGATAACACCAACAGAGACACCATATTATGGCAAGACTATAAGCTGTTTCCAGCAGTGGACCGTTTTTTATCCAAGCCATATATTTTTCCACTACCGGCTTGCTACGCCTGTCGTAGCTTCATATGCCTTATAATATAACTTAAGACTAGGACAGACACAACATCCAGTCCCCCACCATTAATTTATCAATGTGAAAGGGAAACTTATATTTTCCCCCATGATAAATTTTTCGGTCATGCCAGGAATCAAATCCAGGAACCTTGGATTATACTAATATGTATTATTTTAAAGATTGACTTTAGGAGAAGTGTACCCACATTTGTGTGGGAAAAGAGAGTGAAAAACAAGTTAGGTGAAAACCAGCCTTATTACACTCAACCAGGATTCGAACCCTCATATACCCATTGTCAACAATCCAGTCTATTGCGAGAGTGACTCCTTAGACCATTCGACCACAAACTATTTTCGGTTTTGTTCATTTTAAACAATACATTAATAAATTGTAATTTAAGCAGATCTTTTTATCAAGGAAGTTTAACTTAAGAGACACAGCTGATTGTTTTAAACATGAGCCTTAAGAGATATTTTAATTTGTTGTTTTAACTAGGTTTTATGATAACCCTTCATTCTATTTAAGAAATTAAATTAATTTTGTGAACCGATAAATTAAACCCCACAGGATTATTGAAATCAATTATTATTTTGAAAGTCATATACCATATTGAATTCGACACCTTAGCACAGTAGAGAGCATGTTTGTCTACTAAGATAAGGGTCCCAGGTTCAATTCACGGCATGGCCAAAAAGGTATCATTGGTGAAATGTGGGTTTACCTCTCACTCTGATGAATTAACAGCCAGGGGACTGGATGTTGTGTTTGTCCTAGTCTTAAGTTATATTGTAAGACATATGAAGCTACAGGTCTAGCAAGTTAGTAGCAGAAAATATGTCTTGAATAAAAAACTGACCCAAGCTGGAAACAGTAATATTAAAAAACAGTAATATTAAAAAAAATTGAACGAGTGGGTGTATTGTCTTTGTGTCGGGAGAACTGACCTGAACACTTGTGACCTTGAGTGACAATGGCATCCATGGGTTGATCACAGTACACACACCTGTCATCCTTGGTGAACCTACACACGATAACCATCATCATTATCATGACAAACCCTCAACAGATCTTAGATATGAACTAGCCCTGATCAAACATGTGACGAGCACTTGTTCACCTGGTGATTTTCCTGAACCTGTGGCCTGCAATAGTGAACATTGTGCTCCCCTTCCATTCGAGGAGATCCGACGCTTTGTCAGGCTCTGGCACCAGCTTCATGGTGGCAGGGTCGCTGAAACACAATCAGCAATCAGTGGCAGTATCGTTGTACACTCCTGAGAGTTGGACACACACAATCCTTATCATAGCAACCAGACGAGTAGAGAAGAGTGTCTATCAGTAGACACAACAAGAGCTAGATACTCAAGTACTCGGCCTCGTGGTATAGAGATCACTGGTACGTCAGGACGAGGAAAGAGCCCCCACAGAAAGTACAAGGGCATGTACCTGTTGCGTCTCTTGAGGTCCAGGGAGGTGATACCCCCGCTGCGACTCCTCTTGGTGGTGATGTGGTGGATGGGGAGCTTAGACTTGGGTAGGTCATCTCAACATGAGGCGACACAGGGGACCAAGCCTCCTCCTGGGAGGACAGACGCCCACTGTACGAACTTTCGCTGCCGTCGCTGGAGCGGGGCTCTTTGCGTGTCCCCCATAGGGTGGTGCGGCTGACGTCATTACCGAGGGAGGCAGGCCCGTCTCCCTGATGGTGTCCAGGAGGAGCGCAGAGCCCCCGTCCACAGAGTTATATGCACTCCCTCCGGAGACTTCCGAATCTCCCATGCTTCGACAAACCTGCAATGAGCGATCGGAATCAATCACAGGTGCTTGTAATTAGGGTGAGCATTCAAAGTATCAGTTAGGATTGAGACCCTCCAATCATTAAGGATATAAGACATTCAAAGATTCAACACTCAAATCCTTACAAATATTTTTTTTTTTAACATGTTTTAAATTTAAATTTATTTTAAAGCTTTAATACTTCCTTTTGGTGGTTCAAAACCAACATAATTATAGAACTAAATCAGCAACCAGATCCCAGACCAGTAATTTAACACATGTGAATGTTATAATGAAATGATTATAATAACGGTTTATAACATTTACTATTTTTATTTTATTTTCTATTATATCTATATGTCTTATGAGGTTCATAAATTTTTTCACAATTCAAAATCGTAAAATAGTGGATTCAACCTAAGTCGCATATCCTATTCAAACCTTCATTTACTAAGACTTGGGTCGGCCTTTTTTAAGCTTTTAAGTGCCAACATTACAAAAACTTCACTCAAAGTCGATTAACCCTTTTAATTTAATTTATTTTAAACACCCCAAGAATAATTAAAATAATAATGAAATAAAAGACACCTGGGATGACACAAGGGTGAGGCGTTTCAAGATTTCTTTGAGTAAAATTTTGTTTCAAAACTTCTTATGAGGTTACCTCACATAAAAAGTAATATAAAAAACATCACAGAATAAAAATGAGAATTTAGGGGTTTAAAATGAAGGACTCACTTTCTGCCGACGCGCGGCCCGGACAGGAACCTCCCATCCCGCGTCTTGGCTCATGCTGCTCTTAAGAGGGGGCAGCCTCCCTTTCTCCCCTATCACCCCGTCCCTACGGGTGACCAGCCTGTTAGTTGCCTCCGCCATGGCAGGGCGGCTCATCTCACTCACGTTGACAGATCTCGTCACCGTTACCTTCGTGGTGACGACACTTGGAGCAGGGCTGAGCAGGGATTGTTATTATGAAGTTATATTAAAAACTCTTCCAACACTACCCGTTTAGGTTATATCCCTTTGTACTGAATAGACTAATGTGTTGGGGATGAGGAAGGTTGAAATTACAGGGAATGTACACACATTTGACCAGAGGGAGAGTGGAAACACTCAGTACATTGAGAGAGTGATGCCTTAGACCGTGCGACCACTGAAGCAATGACTTTCTCAATTAAAAAGAATATGTTTTACCCCCAATAAATGTTAAGACATGATTTTTTCAATTCAAGTCAATATAAAAAATCAAATTGATTAGTTTTGGGAACATTTGTTAAGTGAGAAGCGTGACCTTACAGGGCAGTGTTGGGGAAGTCGGGCAGCAGGTCCTGGCGTCGTCTCCACACCAGTGTGTCCGTTGCGAGTGGCACTCTGGTGTCCGGGTCCTCCGGTTCTCCGTCGCTCTGCGCCAGAGACAGTTGCTCACTTCCCACTTGTCCCGGGTCTTAACCGCGCCTGAATGTGACACAAGAGAGGTTTAGTGCAAGTACTTACCATCCGAGAGGACTCTTTAACAATGAGGATACTTATCGCAAAAGGTTCTTTACATTAACTACTGGACAATAAACACATTTTGTTAAAAAAAAAAAAAGTGACCTGGTGGTCTAGGGGTAAGATGTCGGACTTCTGTGCTGGCGGCCGGGGTTCAATCCTCGGTCCCGGCACAGATTTATCTGACTACCAAACCCTTCCTTCACCTCTGACAAGACATCTTGTGAATGTGGGGAATGCCAGACCTCCACCATGGTTCGGATTCCACGTTAAACTGTAGGTCCTCATTTCATCCCACAATCACCCTACCATTACACATTAACGTAAGTGGGTATAACCCGAACGGGTAGTAAGACGCGGTGCTAATAATAATAATAATGTTTAAAAATAGGAAATTCATTTGTAAACTTGGAGCTTCGCATATCGTTTAGTGCAGTTAGTCCAAAAATACATAAGAATTATTAATTTAAACTTGAAATGTTTGTTTTTCTTGTGTTGTGTGTGGCACTGCTATGGTGTGAACAGAGTGTACAAGTGAGTGAGGACTGACCTATGAGAGCTTGTATCTGTCTCTTGGCCTTGTGCAAGGTATCGCGCACGGGCGCGCTCGTCTGAGAGTCAATGCTCTTCAAGGAGGTGAGAGAGTCACTGCTACCTTTCCTCTCAGTGACAGACAGAAAGCTCGACTCTGGAACACAACAGATCAACTGCAACTAGACTCGTACCGTCTGACACGTGTCTGTCACTCATTTGTACCGTCTGACACGTGTCTGTCTCTTACTTGTACCGCCTACATGTGTCACTCACCTGATGTCTCTCGGACTCGTTCCTCTTGATATGTGCTTTGATTAAGCTCCGTCTTAATGGCTTTGGTCCTCTTCACCGACATCTTCTTCTTGGAATGTTTCTCAATCACCAATGGATCATCGGTCTCTTGCTTCGCTCTGAAATACAAATAACCAATGAACACGCGTGGTTTGCTGGCTGCTATATCCCCAGCACCGTGACTTACAACTAAATGGTTTTCCACTCTTCCTCCATGCAAATGTGGGTAAAGGTAGCCTTCCTTATCTTTAAACTAGTAGCTTAGTTAGCACTTTCTAGGTTACCTACTGTGAATAAATAAATAATAAATAAGGTACGCAGATATCATCTTAAACAAGATATTAAATTTATTCGAAAAGATGGAACCTACCTGGTAGTTTTCCTGTCACCAACAGTGATTGGTCGATGTTCATTCCTCGTAACCTGATTGGCGCGTCGCGGAGGCACCGGTTCAGTCTCGCTATCTTCTTGAATTCCACTGCTCCTGTCGTGAAACAGTTTTATCTTTAGCACCGAGTCTTACTACCCGTCCAGATTATACACTTATATACTAATTATGTTAATGTGTTAGGAATAAGGAAGGTTGAATTTAGAAGTAGTGCACCCGCAAGTGTGTGTGAAACCATTTAGGAAATACCCCCCCTAGTACACTCAGTCGATCTCCCAGGAGTGAAGCATCGAACCGTACGAGGATAAAAAGGAATGTAAGCCGGTAAAGATGGTCTCCTTGTGTTTGCTACTGCTCGGCTGAACATTAAGATCCAAACAAGTAAGCGATGGCACAAATGACCGAATTTGATATAAAATGGACTGGAAGGCAAAACTAAAGGTCCAATAGTTATTCAGCGATATTGGTGGTCGACTCACTCCTCAGAGTCCTGCGAGTCGTGATCCTCAGCAAACTTCTCGTCCAGTTCCTCCTGACTTGACTCCTTGGACATGAACGCTTCATCCGTGCTCTGGCCCGAGTGTGCGTCCACCCTCTGCTGCGCCTGGCCAACACACCACAACTGAGGTTACAACAATCACACCCAAGGTTACAACACATCACAGGTGGTTGTTGTTGTCTAGACGCTCCTTTGCTCTATACTTGAGGGCACGAGAGAGTACAATTTCAGCACAGAGTTGTCTTGAGCCACACGATAATCTCATATTCTTGCTCCAAAAAACTTACCCTTTTACTGCCTAGCCTAAGTGTACAAGCCATCTTTTCTGATCCCAATATCATTTTGATTATTTGTGTGGGTGAAACATTGTTTGCAATAAATCGGGTAAGACACCAAACGTTTCAAACATCAAACTCACCTCATGCTGCCCACTCCGCAACTGCGCGAGTTTGCGCCTGGCGAGGAACCCACGGGCGTGCGCCTGAAACATCAGCGTCCCTCTCGTCAACCTTGTGTACCATGTCCTGGTCTTGTAGCCTCGCCACACGCCCTGGATGTGGAGCACGGCTGCCAACTGAGCCCTGATCTGTGTCACACTTCTTTGGGCCAGCACTGCTCGCCACGACGCCTTAAACAAACAAGATGGCACTGAACATTAATATAACTACCAGAAACCCGCTCCTGTGGCGCATAGTGTAAGGCTTCACTACCGCAATAGACAGGGAGCTCAGGGTTCGAACCCCGTTAGGATGTAATAAGGATGGTGTTCCACTCTCCCTTCACACTAATGGGGGTACAATTCCTCTAAATTTAACTTTCCTCATCTCTAGCTCATTAGCGTAGTTAGTACATACACGTATAACTTGAAGAGCTAGCGAGCTGTGGTGCTAATAATAATAATAATACTGCTATCACCAGAGATAGTTTTATCAGCTGAGAAATTGGTTGAGAATATTTTAGAAGATGCAATATAAGTTTTTCTCTCAAAGAGCTTTTCCTTATTGATCTGTAAATAAGCCACTCCCAAACATAGGCCTCACCCTAAGAATACGATATCTGTGAAAGTAAATATATACACCATATTTACTGCTTTTACTTTACTTTAAATCCATTATTGTTTCCAGCCTGTGGTCAGTTTTTTATTCAACCCATATCAATACTACTAGGACAGGCACTACATCCAGTCCCCAGCCATTAATTCATCACTGAGAAATTTCACCAATGATACACTTTTCAGCCATGCCAGGAATCAAACTTGGGGACCCTTAGCTCAGTAGACAGACTAAGCTGTCCGAACCTATTTTTTTTTCTAGATTCCTTAATGCTAGTAGTTTTTACATATCTTGTTACTTATACACATGTTTAAGAGATTTTTTGTTTCGGTCTGTTGGTCAACACTGTTATTCAAGTGAGATTTCATCGGATGAGAGAACACACAAGGAAAAAGCATTTCTAGGCCAATGGCTAAGACATAATTACGACACTAATTTTAAAAAGACAGTAAATTTAGGGAAACTAGGAGTAAATCGGTTGTATTTGGTTACTTTCAAAGTGTTTTATATGTTTAGGGTGTGGTACGGTATGCACGGTTTGTTCAGCGCGGGCGTACCTGTATCGTTATGGCAGCTTCTCTCCAGCGCAAGAACCTCTTCCTCTCCAAAATGGCGCGGGCCCAGCGCTGGATGGTAACGATGCTGGCCATGATCTGCTGGTGAAGTCTAAAGTCCAACTTCACCTTCTCAGATTCCCGTAGGAAGATCTTACTGGAGCCCAACTGATAGTTGTCCCGGTTCAATTGTAGGGTCAAAAGGAAGTCCCGGACGTCTGCCTGGGAACTGAAGTACAGACCAATTGCCCTTGTTTGAACCAACAAGTGTAAGTGCCCTTGTTTGAACCAACAAGTGTAAGTGCCCTTGTTTGAACCAAACCAACATGTGTTCCACGTCTCCAAACATGTACTGTGTGATGGTTGGAACAAAATGAAATGACTCACCTGACGAGTCCCTTGGGTAGTAGGATGCGGTACAGTTGAATGAACTCATCGTAGGTGAGTCGAACGTTGTAACCAGCTTGTCTTATCCTCACTGTCTCCAGCATGCCTGTATACCGCAACTGGCGCTGTACCGTGTCCTCGTCAAACTCGTTGGAGATCTGCGCCAGACACATTATAGCCATCATTTGACAGGTGGACTTTGTGTGAACGTAAACATGGTTCACTTACAACTCAATACGAGGAGGATCCAATCGTGAGCTATCTGCATAGGAGAGGAGCTACGGAACAGGAGAGGATCTACGGAACAAGAGAGGGGCTACGGAACAGGAGAGGAGCTAGAGAACAGGAGAGGAGCTACGGAACAGGAGAGGGGCTACGGAACAGGAGAGGAACTACGGAACAGGAGAGGAACTACAGAACAGGAGAGGAGCTACGGAACAGGAGAGGGGCTACGGAACAGGAGAGGATCTACGGAACAGAAGAGGGGCTAGAGAACAGGAGAGGATCTACGGAACAGGAGAGGATCTACGGAACAGGAGAGGATCTACGGAACAGGAGAGGATCTACGGAACAGGAGAGGATCTACGGAACAGGAGAGGATCTACGGAACAGGAGAGGATCTACGGAACAGGAGAGGATCTACGGAACAGGAGAGGATCTACGGAACAGGAGAGGATCTACAGAACAGGAGAGGGACTAGACACACAGCTTGCCTTGTTTCCGTTGCTCTTGATGCAGCGAATGAAGAAGGGGTTGGCCTGGTTGAGCGTGTCCATGAGCGACTGAAGAGACTGTTGAAACTGCGCGGTAACCGTGAGTGGCTGCTTGCGCGCCTTTCCTCCTACCCCCGACAGCTGCTGGTTGGACTGGGTGCGTCCTGCCAGAGTCTTCACAGACTGAAGGTTCTTCAAACCTTTCTTCCCGCGCTCACGAGGGCGAAATGACTTGTTCTTCCTAGACAAGGTCAAGTACACTTTCAGACCCGGAGCCCCCGTTAGACAATCATATCATTATGTTTCCAGCGACTAGAAGAATCTCAGGTGGCAAAAATAAGGAGACAGAATTAAAGAGAACCCAAAAGTTTAGATTATATTTGGTAAGCCTGAGAGAAAACATTTTCAAATTTGAGTCAAATCCGAAACAGCAATTTACCTTCAAATTCTGAATCTTGGAAAAAGCTATGACCACAAGAGTAAATATAAATACAGTAGAATAATAGATATAGTAACTAGTTAACAAGCTTACTTATAGTCCACCAATTCTAACATTCATACATTCATACATCCAGCTATGTCTTGAATGCTGAAGTGTGTAGCAAAAATACGGCAAGGGAGGCCAATAAAAGAGATGGGAGGAGCAGATAACAGAAAATGACCACGTGAGAGAAGGAGAATGGTAGTAATTAACGGAGGAAGAACGGCATTTTACTAGACTGACCAGTCCACAGGCTGGAAACAGTTGATGATGATGATGATTATTATTATTATTAGTCCAGGTTGTATGCTAGCTGTTAACGATTGTGTTAAATGTGTGCGAGTGCGCAAAAGCTTGAGTTTGTTGTTCGAACCAAACTAAAAAAAACTTTTCCACAACTCCAATACACTGAGAACTTAGAATTTTCAATTTTATCGTGAAAATTTCAAATTTAATCAATTTGATTCAATTTTTAAGATTTCATATTGAGTGAAGTTATAATCTAAATATGTAGGATTTTTATTTTAACATTATTCTTTAAAAATATATATTTATGTTTGTTGCATAGATACATTTAAAAAATTCAACTTGAAATATTTGTAGCAAAAATTTTGCTATTTAGCAATGTCTGTGAATACATTGGGCTTACATCATTAAATAAAATATCCTGGTAAGGTTACACAAACTACAATAAAACGCTTGGCTTGGATTTACTAACAGGAGCAAATAGTCGCGCAAGTTTGAAAAATGTGCACAAATCTCTAGTCACTAAAAGAAGCAGGCGTATTTTGAGAGCAAAGTTACACCTTTTATTTGCCACCACTCAAGAGTAGGCGCCACTATTTAATCATGACTGTCGCTTCAATAAATTTAAGTGGTGGCATATTATCGTCATGGCTTAAAATACAATTATTAGTTAACTGTAATCCAATTAATAACGAAGAAATTAAAATAACAAACGTCTGTCAAGCAAAAAATTTGTTTCAATTTAGACAGTGATAACAAAGCTATTACTTACCTGTTATTGTTGAGACTTTACATTCAAACAAGGCAATGACATTTCTTGCAATATTACAAAACAAAACCACGAACTGTGTAATCTTTGTCTAGATCCAAAGAGGTCTATGCTCCCCAAAGTCCAAATACATCACGTCACTAAATATGGTGGTTAGCATGGCTTTAAAATAAGTTTTAAGTTTCTATAAATGTTTTATTAATGGATCTTAAGCTTTAAACTAATAATATTAATAAATACCAAATAGTGAACTAATATTGTTTGGTAAAGTCCCCCGAAAGAGGCAGCTTATAATTGGGTTGCTAGTTTATAAGCAATGTTTAGAAATATTTGTATTTGCTGTCATTGTCATTAGAGATTTAAAATAAAGTAGCCTTAAATTTTAAAGTAAACTTTTCACAAGGATTGGTCGAAAAGAGCACAATTGATGATGTTTATGTTGACGTCACCATAATCTTGCCACCAGTTTGCGCCTTGTTTAGTGAAAACGGAAATGGGGCAAATATTGAGCATTTTGGGTGCAAAGTTGCGCCATTTCTAGACTTGCACCGGAGCCACTCTTTAGTGAATCCAGACCCTGATGTTCTAATTCAAACTCATCTATACCTACCTACACACCACTAGTTGAATGCATTACAATATCCAATCAATATGTTGAATTATTTCTAGCAAACCAAGTTTAAAACATAACATATAATATGAACGTTTAGTATTAATATGACTCGTGCAACACAATCAAACAAAAAGTACAACAATGTCATTCAATGCGTGAAGGAGAAGAGGAGAGGGGAAAAAATCAGATAGAACACATACAATTACTAGGATAGCAGCAAACCCAGAAGGTGGCAAAACATGCAACACTCCATTGTTTAGAATGGAAAGAAGCCTATGAGAGGAGTCCATAGTTATTAGGATAACAGCAAACTCAGGAGGTGACAAAACATGCAACACTCCACTTAAACATGGGAAAGAAGCCTATGAGAGGAGTCCATAGTTATTAGGATAGCAGCAAACTCAGGAGGTGACAAAACATGCAACACTCCACTTAAACATGGGAAAGAAGCCTATGAGAGGAGTCCATAGTTATTAGGATAGCAGCAAACTCAGGAGTGGCAAAACATGCAACACTCCACTCTTCAACACTGGAAAGAAGCCTATGAGAGGAGTCTATAGTTATTAGGATAGCAGCAAACTCAGGAGGTGACAAAACATGCAACACTCCACTTAAACATGGGAAAGAAGCCTATGAGAGGAGTCCATAGTTATTAGGATAACAGCAAACTCAGGAGGTGACAAAACATGCAACACTCCACTCTTCAACACTGGAAAGAAGCCTATGAGAGGAGTCCATAGTTATTAGGATAGCAGCAAACTCAGGAGGTGGCAAAACATGCAACACTCCACTCTTCAACACTGGAAAGAAGCCTATGAGAGGAGTCTATAGTTATTAGGATAGCAGCAAACCCAGGAGGTGGCAAATCATTCAACAACATTATCTATCAATCTTCTAAAGAGGACTTCAAGGCTCTCTCTATATATATTTTTTTTACATACAAATTACAACAAGTGTCAGTTTGCAATGATAGTAGGCATCTTAAGGTTTCATGATTAAGCTCATTTTATTTACACGTTTCTGCCGGTGCTAACCTTGAATTACTGTAAATAATCTGACAATATCCTCTACACAAATTTTGTGGACAATGATTGATTTAAACCACAAAAGATAATTGTTGTTAAGTGTCGCTATCAAGTCGACAATAGCACTGGAGTGAAGAGTCGCACTTCAATCATATAACCTCAAGTCAACACTGGAGAGGAATAAATATATAAAAGTATTAATAAAATAAAGTGTTTGGTGTGTGGTTGTCATGAGTGTTGCATATCTCTTACGCACAGAGGTTTGGAATTTAAAAATTAGTAGCCCTGCCCTGTGTTTTGACATGTGAACCTTGAAGACAGTATTTTAAAATTTAGTTTTTTTTTACTCAATTAAAAAACTGGGTCGGAAGAAATAAAACCAAGAGATTTATTTTCGGTCTGTTTAAAGCAACGCCAAGTACTGCTGCTAGTCTTTAATAAAATGATAAATAGCTCGAGTAAATAATATAAAAGTCCTACATCTAAGCTCAATCGGTAGTCTATAGATCTAAGAATTCTGGGTTCGATTCCCGGCATGGCTGAAAAGTGTTTCATTGGTGGAATGTGGGTTTACCCTTTCACAGTAATAAATTAATGACTGGAGACTGGATGTTGTGCCTTTCTTAGTGTTAAGTTAGACTATAAGGCCCATGAAGCTATGACAGGCCTAACAAGCCGGCAGTACAAGGAAGGTTGAAGAGAGTTTTAGCCGTCACCAGAAGAAACAGGATTAGGATGAAATGATCAGGGCAGGAGTTTGAGTACATGAGATAGTGGAGGAAGCACGCTAGAAAACACACTTGAAAAACTAACAATGCCTGTGAAGATGTTTAGCTTGTACTATAAAATATTATATGCTAGGAAAGCTACAAACAATTAACTCAGGTTGTAGAGTATTAAATACAATTCTAAACTGGAAACCTAAACAACCATATATTTTTTACAAACAAAATATAATTGAAACTATACAATTTAAGGTACAATATTCATAATGTAATTGAATCAAAGCCATTGTTAGTTAAAACTGGTGATTGTAGGATTGTACATAATTATGGTATTGTCGCCAACACTCGACAAAGATCCATTTAAAATGGAAACTCAAGGAGAAAAAGTGAAGAAACATTTACCGAGCAAGTCTTTAGGATCAGCTCGGTCCCAAGGAATAAATATTTATGTTCACTTACTGCAGTGATTTTAGTTTTATGTGACCAGGAAGAAAAGAAGAGAGGTTGTGAGGTAGGTTTTTGTGATTGAATTGGTTACATCTTGGTTTCAACCAAGCGGTTCTGACCAAGCTGGAGGGTGAAAACGCTTTTGAGTTGTGTTTCGTAAACCAAAATTTAGATTTTATCTGATGTAACAGCTGGTAGGTTAATTTATGTAAACCTACATAAACGGAAATCAATGAAAAAATTCAATTTTTAACTTTATTCTTAGCTGAAATTACAGTAATTTTGACTGAAGCTAAATATTTATAAGATAGCTAGATTCATGTTTCCATAAAAAGTCTAGCGGTACCATAGTATGTATAGTAAGGGTATTATGATCTAGACCAAGTTGTACCCCATTTCTATTATTCACAGAAAAACGTTTTTTTAATTACGTTTTACAAAATAATATCAAGAGAATAAGTGGAAAAAGCAATATTAAATTCTCGAGTATAGCTTATTTGTGTTTTTTACATAATATTGGTAATAAACAATACTTACTGACAACTAGTATGTTGATCTCCACCATTTTGATAATAGTTAATATCCATTCACAACATAACTGTACTCTTTAAAATTTAACATAATTGGCCAAGAAAAGGGGAGGATGCCAAAGAAAATGTTGGAAATAAAGTATATAGGGAAGAGACCACAAGAAAGATATGATAAAGTGTGCGGTGAGAGGAGAAGACTGATGGAAGGACAGAGGGTGAGGGAGGCGTTTTACTAAACTGCCACAGGCTGTAAACAGTTGTGTGTGATGATGATGGGCTATGGCGTGCAATTCTCAACCTATTTGTTGAAACCGAGCTATTTAGTTTGACAAGGAAAGCGTTACCAAAACTGAGGTCTGGGTCATAAATAACAGTAACCAGCATCAACACCAATAGCATGAAAATGTTTTGGTCATAAGCATCAATGGCATCAATGAGGAGGCGGTTACGGACACCGACCTCGTGGTCCCCGTTGACAACGGAGGGAGGACGAAGTCCCGTGCAGGTTCTGCTCGGTATTAGTCACCCCCTTGTGGTGACACCCACTGCATGGGGGGCCCTCCAACTCCTGTACACAGGTGCAAGTTTGCTTCTCATGGGAGTGGTTTGCACTGTGAATAGCTGCTAAGCTCATGTGTGGTGTGAAAGATGGTGAGGACCCGGAAATGGGGGATTAAAGGACATCTCATCAGCATCGATGCAGATTGTTTCATCCATGTTCACTAGAGTTTGTTAGTGCCGTCACTAAAGTGCACACCTGCCCGGTTACAAATGGCAACAAGAGAGAAGTGCTAAGAAGAACAACGAAAGTGTGTAACAGAAAAGGAGAGAGAGTAAGAATTACCCAAAACCACCGAGGTTAGTATCACCACCACCACGACTACGTACATTACAATCTGATTGGCTCGTTCCATAACCCTGGCGTCGTTTGGGCAGAGAACCCGTTCCAGCGCTCCGGCCTGGCTCTTCTGCGAGTCTCGCCTGACCCTCTCAACCGCTGCCGTGGTCGTCCTTATTTCGCTGTCTTCAGAGATCGGTTGTTCCGAGGTTCGTTGTTGTCTGCTCGATGTGTTTTCTTCGTTGTGCGAGGGAAATATCGGCCATGACAGTCGATTGTTTGAGTTGTGTGTTTCGTTGTTGCTTCGTTGTGCCTGGTACGTGTATGAAGCCCTTGTGGGACTACAGATACTGTTGCTGTGTTTCAGGGGGAAACTGGAAATGTACATTATAGTCACCTTTTGCTTGGTTTGTGCTTTATCAGTGTTGGTTTTTTTTACATGTCTCAATAACACCAATAGACATAGCCAGAAGGTGTTTTTCCCTTTGTGGTTTCCTGATGTTTCTAAACGTAATTGCAGGTACATTTCCTCTAAAGTCTACTTTTCTAATTCCTACCCAAATAGTGTAAATATGTGGATAGTACAACACAGCAACAATAATAAGACAATGTACATATATTAAGGTAGTATGTTTATTAAATTTATCACATACAATATAAAATGTACCCATAGTTGTGTATTTTGGAACAAGTTTCAGACGGAATTTAACTCACATAGTGAAGATTATGGAAATAAGCTGTCTAAATATATGAATAGTAGCTACAGGCGTTTCATTTTCCTACACTAAATAAACATAAGAAATGTCAGACTCGGTTCGATTCCTTAAGCTATCGAAAGCATCAATAATCAATCTTGATATCTTGATTCTTGGCTCTCAAATACCAGTAAATGTATTTTATTTGGAAGAAGGTTCAGGAAGGATGTATTGAAAGTTGAAACACATAAAAAGGAACGAACACAATATGACTTTTGCAATAATAAAGAAAAAAGTTCACATTGCTGCCATTGGACAAAAAGGTATTGATTGGCTGCCTCTCGAAGAAGATCGATTATTTACGCCCAATCCCCTGACCTAGATTTCACTCTTTAGGAAGGGGTTAGAAACGAGCAATGTATGTGAAAGTTCTGATATTTAAATTAAACAGCAAGATTTAGAATTGTGAATGTACTAAACATGATTGTTGTATTCTAGTATTATTGTACAAATCAAACACGTACACCTATTTTGCTTAGTACTATTTTTTTTCCAAAGATATATTTTAATGTGAAGTAATATGAAAAGCAAAATATTAAAAATTGGTAATGATGAGCAATCGTTAAAAAAAAAAAGAAAAAAATCAGGAATCGAGACAAACAAAGATAAAAAGGATTCATGACATCAACAAAATAATTTAGGTCCTTAAAAGGCATTCCAGCTGATTCACAAAAACATGACAGACCCTCGAGGCACATCAACTGCTACTCCATGCATGGTTTAAGAAGCCCCAAATGCACAACACATTTCAGGGATTTGAAAGAAATGGGTTAGATAGCAAGTATAGCAATATTTCCTAAGGGCAAGAATGATTCGTTGATTAAACATACACAGGCCAACAATCAGCACGAAGCAGGCATGAGCGAAAACATGCCATCGATGTCAGGGAGGGGGGGATGGCACCATCCAATCCTAACATTAAAACAATTAATATGTATGAAAAAAGTGCATGGAGCAAAAACCTTTTATAATGAATAAAATGATAGAATATTAGGAAAATGGTGGAGCACAAATAAAAGTAAAAACACTAACACATATCTACACACTTCAATATTTCGATGCTATTATAGCATTTTCCTCAGGAAATAGTAGGAATTAGACTAATTATTACTACTTCCCGAGGAAGATGTTATAATATCGTAGTGTGTGTAAAGATGTGTTAGTGTTTTTACTTTTATTTGTGCTCTACCATTTTCCTAATATTCTATCATTTTATTTATTATAAGGAATAAAAGAGAAAAGTTGAGATTATTCAACAAAAGAATGGGAAATGCAACGACAGCGATCCGGCAGATTTATTCTGTAATTATTATAAAAATACATTCGATCGGAATCTATAAGAATACACTCGTATTGTATATAGATGGATTATTTTTAGAGATATTAATTTATAAGCTTACATTTGGAATAAAGCACTAGGTTAAATTATGAAGAAGAGCCAGCCCACTCATCTTAGTGATACTAGAATAGGAATAATTGTTTAGATAAAACACTTAAAACAACAGCAACATTTGAACACATTTTGAAAGACGGCCACACGCAGCTTCATCTAAAGAAAGAGTGTTGACTGGACCGCAAGGTCAACTGGTTGTTCAGTTGTGAGTACAATGTATAGATGGAAGCACTTGGACTAGAGAGTGACGGCATTTTACTAAAGTGGTCCGGCCACAGGCTGATGATGAATGATGGCAGCGAAAGTTTGTCCTAAAAATATAGTGTTTTATCTAAACGATTTCTATGCTAGTATCACTCAGGTAGGTGTGCTGGCTATTCCTGCTAAAGTCAAACCACTTAATCTTACATTAGTATTCAACCAAAGGAAGATATCAACTTATTTTGCTGGCAACATAAAACAAATTTAGCTGAAGCTGAAATGGTAAGATATAAAAATTAAATATTTATCTTAGAGAACCCTGTCCAAACAATTATTTATAGTGGGTGCCTAGTACCAGTTTATTGAGAACATATTTCATGAAAACCATTTCCCGCAAGGGATATGTCTCCTGTTACAGAATAAGGCTGCCAGTTTGTTAAGTAGCCTGTTTGGCGCAACCAGAGGTGACTTACGCAATCCGGTTAATAGCAAGATTCACCGCCGATACGGTCACAAGATGGCTACAGGACACAAGAAATCCTCTTTAGTCACCCAGCATGGACAATAAATGTGAAGCAGTGTCCAATAAGCTTTTTTTTACAGGACAGATGAAACTAATTCAGGGTTGCCACCATTTTCTTACTACCAAAATTACCTGTTTCCTGTTCCCAAGGAAGAATTTTCAGTTTTTATTTACAACAACAACTTAGAATGAAGACAAGAATAATTTTTTTTTATATATAAAATGACTTGATCGAGGTAATATAATTAATGTTTAAAACGATTCAGGCGCGAAAGGGAAGTTTAAGTCACTTGGGAAACCAATGTTTCGTTTCAGGAGGTATAAATAGAAACAATGAAATATCTTGATGCTTTTTTTTTAAAAAAACCTCTTACATAGCATATTAAAATTAATATCAAAATATTTTCAAAGTTCATTGAAACTTTTTTAATGCATTATATGGGTTCATATTAAAACAAAATTGTATATTTTTCATAAGATTTGACTACATGGCCTTTTATTTGCGAATAATGGTCAACTGTGTTGATTTTAATAAGAATTAATGAATATCTAAATTATGCAAATTTGAATTTATAGTAGACTTCATTGTAATTTTTTGTTTTAAATAAAATCGCAAGAAAAAAATATTACCAACTGCACTATTACAATTTTATTTTAATAATCCTAAAACCATTCAAAGTTTCTAGACCAGAAAATGCATTTACCTCAACTAAAGACCAGTGATAAAAAAAGAAGTAAAATTTATGTTTGATCCTACTATTATGGTTGTCATATTTTGAGCAAAGACAAAGATTTAAAATTTAAATAGGGGTATGCAAAGCTTTGAAACTTTGACTTGGCTTCTAAACATCAGCTTTGACTTTGCTTTCAGCTTCAAAAATTACAAAATTTTGCCAGTAAAAATATAAACGGCTAAAATACTCAAATTCTGTTTAATTATTACCTTTCTGAGATGTTAAATACAGTTTATATTTAAAATTATAATTTAAAATCTGAAGTAATTAAATCACAAGTAGTGATGCTAACTTGATTTATCACATTAGAATTAAATATTAAAACAATTGTGCATTTTCTGAGTAATTTTGGTACATAAAGTAATTTAAATAACCACAATATAATATTTTTTTCAAGCGTAAAACAACAAACAACGTTCAAACTTTGATTTGGCTTTGGAAGAGAAAACACCTCCATATACCCCTAAAATTCAGCAGTATTTTTCTAATCACTTAATCAGGAGTTGATTTTTTTTACAATTTTTTAGGGAAAAAAGAAATTAATTTGAAAATTCGACATTTTAAATAACCAAATCAAATAATTTTACTTACCACAAATAAGGGTATCTTGGCGCAAGACATGCTCAAGTCAGTGTGCTTGGGGTTAAACCCTTCAGTTGCAATTTTTCTTCCACACATATGGAAATATTATTTAAAACTTTCATTTAAACGTCCCAAATTCAGAGATATTTCAGTATTTTTATATTAAATTCCCTGTTTTCAAGATAGTAGCAACCCCGTTTTTTATTGTAACCGAGTCTTACTACCCGTTAGGGTTATACACTTATGTACTAATTATGCTAATGGTTTTAGGGATTAGGAAGGTTATATTTAGAGGAAGTGTATTCACATTTGCGTGGAGAGAGAGAGAGAGTGGATAGCAATTTTGGAAAAACCACCCTCGGTAAACCCAATCGAGATTCGAACCTTGATCTCCCAGTCATCGAAAATCTAATCTACTGCGACCACCGAAGTGCGTCTGTAATTAGTAATAAACAAGTGTACACCTTTCATAAGTACACAAAGAATGAAAACCGACTAAATAAATAATTATCAGTGTTTTAAAACTAACAAAAAAAAAAAATTGATGGCAAAGGAAGTTAAAATTGTTAGTACATATTATAGTAAAAAGAACAAAGAGCCAGGAAAATGCAATTCTCTGTGTATCGAGCGAGAACTTGTCTTGGTTACTGCTGATATTCATGTTATGTTGGATGCTAAATACTTGTTACTACAGATAATTTAAACTACATAGTTAAAAAGTGATAAATTAGATTAACAAATAAAAAACAGTTGAGAAGCTGTTAAACATTGAGGCAAGAGATAAGATTATATTCCAACATGAACATTTCCAATCTATAACAAGATTATGTGAAATAAAGACTTCATTTTAGTACGGACACTTGGAACTGGGACGAAAATAGGAGAAATTAAACCAGGAGTGTGCGAGTGCTAGGAACTTTGATTTCAAGATGAGTTTTACAAGTTGTTAAAACTACACATTTGAAGATTTTCATGAAATTCAAAAAAAGATTTGAAAAAGGAAATATAAACTACTAAGAATAAATTTGATGAAGAAAGCCCACCTAGGGAAAGAGGAAAGATGTGGGAAGAATCCAATGCACAAAGGTGACATCTTCTTCCTTTCTTCTGTCTTCTATAGTAGAAGTAGTCACACACACATTTTAACACAAATATAATAATATTTCGGCATTGTTGACTTTATCAAACACAAAGAAGAAGAGAGTACAAATAACACAAACAATGGATTACTCCATTTTGAATTTTAAAATTTAGCAGTTTCTTTTAAAATTCAAAATGGAGTAATCCATTGTTTGTGTTATTTGTACTCTCTTCTTTGTGTTTGATAAAGGCAACAATACCGAGATATTATTATATTTGTGTTAAAATGTGTGTGTGACTACTTCTACTATAGAAGACAGAAGAAAGGAAGAAGATGTCACCTTTGTGCATTGGATTCTTCCCACATTTTCCCTCTTTCCCTAGGTGGGCTTTTTCTTTAGTTTTATCAATTTCCTTTATTATAAAATTATCTAGCCATTAGGCCACCTCATTTTTAAACAAAAAAATATTTGAGTACTCAGTCAGAATTTTTGATTCTATCTCAAAAATTATCAGTTTAATTAATTTAATTCTATTCTAAAGTATTATTTCGTAGCAGATAGTCTCTCTCAATTTTTATTTTATTTAAATATACATAACTTGTACAACTTTGTTGAGTTTATTAAAATTCCATATTTGTGCCATAACAGATTTCACAAAAAAATCCACCCTTAAAATGTGTGTGTTTGTGGTTCATTCATGGACCTATTACAAACATTGATGGATCTCTGATAAAACTTGTTTTCATTCAAACTCGACTCGAAGTGAGAGCTGCTCACTCACAAACCTACACATAAGACACTTGTGGTTATGAACCCAAGACTCTGGAACCCCCCAGACCAGTGGTCGCAGAACAGCAATTAAGAGAAGTTGTTTATTTACCTGATGAGATTCTCGTTGGGTGTATGGTTCCGGTAACGATTCTGGATTACGCCGGACTTGCCATCTGCAACGAAAGAGTTTAATATAATACCACATAGGATCTTGAGACGTACTATGGTTACTCGGGGAGGTCTCAAGACGTACTATGGTTACTCGGGGAGGTCTCGGGACGTACTATGGTTACGCGGGGAGGTCTCGGGACATACTATGGTTACTCGGGGAGGTCTCTGGACGTACTATGGTTACTCGGGGAGGTCTCTGGACGTACTATGGTTACTCGGGGAGGTCTCGGGATGTACTATGGTTACTCGGGGAGGTCTCGGGACGTACTATGGTTACTCGGGGAGGTCTCGGGACGTACTATGGTTACTCGGGGAGGTTTCAGGACGTACTATGGTTACTCGGGGAGGCCTCGAGACGTACTATGGTTACTCGGGGAGGCCTCGGGACGTACTATGGTTACTCGGGGAGGTCTCGGGACGTACTATGGTTACTCGGGGAGGTCTCGGGACGTACTATGGTTACTCGAGGAGGTCTCGGGACGTACTATGGTTACTTGGGGAGGCCTCGAGACATACTATGGTTACTCGGGGAGGCCTCGAGACGTACTATGGTTACTCGGGGAGGCCTCGAGACGTACTATGGTTACTCGGGGAGGTCTCGGGACGTACTATGGTTACTCGGGGAGGCCTCGGGACGTACTATGGTTACTCGGGGAGGCCTCGAGACGTACTATGGTTACTCGGGGAGGTCTCGGGACGTACTATGGTTACTCAGGGAGGTCTCGGGACGTACTATGGTTACTCAGGGAGGTCTCGGGACATACTATGGTTACTGAGGGAGGTCTTGGGACGTACTATGGTTACTCGGGGAGGTCTCGGGACGTACTATGGTTACTCGGGGAGGTCTCGGGACGTACTATGGTTACTCAGGGAGGTCTCGGGACGTACTATGGTTACTCAGGGAGGTCTCGGGACATACTATGGTTACTGAGGGAGGTCTTGGGACGTACTATGGTTACTCAGGGAGGTCTCGGGACGTACTCTGATTATTCAAGGATGTCCTGAAACACTTGTTATTCACATAAGCCTAGTCAGAAGAGCAGTAGTACTGGAATGGTATTTGATTCAGACTTTTTCTAAGGAGGTTCGAGATGATAAAGATTTGTATTTGGTTCGTAGCTTAAAAGCTCAGATTTGCACAAACTTAAATAATATTAATTATGCTCACCCCTCCCCAACCTCTGCCTCCTGCCGGCCTCGTGGAAGGCAAAGTACCCTCGAAAGAAGGCCCTTACGATGGCCCAGCGGAAAACAGCGACAGGATCGGCTCCCACCAGCTCCCGCACAAAAGCCATACTGCTGTTCTTGAGTACTCCAACAATGTCCTGTCTCATGAGGTCTAGGTTCTTCTCGCGCATCTCCGTCACCTTCAACAACAACAACCTTGATTACAAGGGAACATCAGTCTCTTCTTCAGCAGAGGAGAGTAGAACACAGCCCAGCCGCACGGCTAGAGGTAGATCATGGACACTTATATTCTATTATTGCCTTTTTCTTGATTAGTTTTTTTTCTATTTTAGTAGCCTGTTCAAACTTGTTTGCTTTGTAAATGGAGGTGTTGTTGATGGTTGGTGTATGTGGTGTTTATGTTTCCCTCATGAAGGTTCAGTTACAGATCCAAGAATATGTCGTGGTGTTGACGAGATGTTCCCGGTGAATCTGAGGGTGATATGGTTATTTGACCTGTTCAGGGACTGTAATAAATTAGTTCTGAAATCCATCAAATCATGAAGCTAACAATAAATCTCATCCAGCAGAGCAGTTGCAAGGTTTCGGTTCACCAAATGTTGGTCTCTAGTTTGCCCCTGAAGAGGTTAACATACGTGCACCCATTGCTACACCTCGGATTTGGATATAGTGTCTGTCCAGGGAGCGGAAATTGTTCTTCTCTAACTTGATTACAAATATTAATATATGAAAAGATATCTGTATCAGATTCAAAAATTCAAATATAAATTGACGCCATATTTGGATTTGACATGATTTAGTTAAACATTTAATATAAGTCATTCATTTAGTGAAGTTATCCTGACTTTAATTTGACTTCACCATACAAACCTGCGAATCTCGTCAGTTTTTAAGTGCAGTCATTAACAGACATGATTTATCAAATAAAATAATTTAAAAAAATTTAATTCAGACTAATATTTAATTTGAATTTGATAAGTGTTTATTATAAAATTTTTGAATCAGATAAAAAAATTCATTATGAAATATTTGGTTTGAATTTAATTCAAGTTTGTGGGCAGAGATTCGGATAGGCCCGGCGAGGAGGTAGATTGAAGTAGTACCTCATGGTGCTCCACATTACCTGGTACTTGACTTTCCCGGCATAATGTCTGACGATGAACGCCGCCTCCCTCCGCTGAGGGATCTCGTAGAAGTTGTTTTCCTTGTGGACAGAGTTGAACTTCTGAAGCAGGGTCTCATTGGTTGCCCCAGGGAAACTGATTATTAACAAAAACACAACAGCATTAACAGGGACTGCTCGATAACATTACTAGGGACTGCTCGATAACAATACTAGGGACTGCTCGATAACATTACTAGGGACTGCTCGATAACATTACTAGGGACTGCTCGATAACAATACTAGGGACTGCTCGATAACATTACTAGGGACTGCTCGATAACATTACTAGGGACTGCTCGATAACATTACTAGGGACTGCTCGATAACATTACTACGGACTGCTCGATAACATTACTAGGGACTGCTCGATAACATTAGTAGGGACTGCTCGATAACATTACTAGGGATGCGAGAAAACTTGATTTGAAAACAAATTCAGCCTTCGCCAGTAAATATATTTATTTAAATTTATTAATTAATATCTTGATTAGATACATTTATTCTTAAATTGCTCTCGTAGATTACAGATGTACATGTTAAAAAAAGAGAAGTAACGTGTTGTGGTCAATCAATAAAAGAGAAGTAGCGTGTTGTGGTCATTCAATAAAAGAGAAGTAACGTGTTGTGGTCATTCAATAAAAGAGAAGTAACGTGTTGTGGTCATTCAATAAAAGAGAAGTAACGTGTTGTGGTCATTCAATAAAAGAGAAGTAACGTGTTGTGGTCATTCAATAAAACAGAAGTAACATGTTGTGGTCATTCAATAAAAGAGAAGTAACGTGTTGTGGTCATTCAATAAAAGAGAAGTAACGTGTTGTGGTCATTCAATAAAAGAGAAGTAACGTGTTGTGGTCATTCAATAAAAGAGAAGTAACGTGTTGTGGTCATTCAATAAAAGAAAAGTAGCGTGTTGTGGTCATTCAATAAAAGAGAAGTAACGTGTTGTAGTCATTCAATAAAAGAGAAGTAACGTGTTGTGGTCATTCAATAAAAGAGAAGTAACGTGTTGTGGTCATTCAATAAAAGAGAAGTAGCGTGTTGTGGTCATTCAATAAAAGAGAAGTAACGTGTTGTGGTCATTCAATAAAAGAGAAGTAACGTGTTGTGGTCATTCAATAAAAGAGAAGTAACGTGTTGTGGTCATTCAATAAAAGAGAAGTAACGTGTTGTGGTCATTCAATAAAAGAGAAGTAACGTGTTGTAGTTATTCAATAAAAGAGAAGTAACGTGTTGTGGTCATTCAACAAAAGAGAAGTAACGTGTTGTGGTCATTCAATAAAAGAGAAGTAACGTGTTGTGGTCATTCAACAAAAGAGAAGTAACGTGTTGTGGTCATTCAATAATAAAGAAGTGGAACATGAATGTACCGGCTCAGACTTTCCGGAAAACCTATTTTTTGGGCAACATAGATAAAATATTACTCGGGTAGAAAGTTATGAATAGAGTAAAATTTTAAATTTTTCTTTTAAGTGTTTAGTGTTTTCTATAAAGGGATGTATCTATCCTTGAAGCCTTTCTCTCTTTGATACTTCAAACATATTATTATTAAAACGAGCCGGTAGTTTGGTCCCCGGACCGAGTCTTCCCATATGTATTAATTACTCTAATAAGTTAGGGATGAGAAAGGTTGAATTTAGATTAAGTGCACCTGCCACGCTCAGTACACCCAACTGAAATTGAGCCCCGGTCTCCGTGTCAGTCTAGTAAGACAGCGGACATTGAAAATATTGAGAAGGTTCAATAGTGTCACCATCTTTAAATCTTTACTATAACAAAAATAAAACTTTTTTTTTAGGTATTTAACGTGTACTTTCTAAACCGACTGATTATATCAGCACACAAGACTTTCTATGAGCGAGTGCAAAAGGGCCTACCAATTTTGCCGGGAAAGGTACTTTCACATACCTTATCGGTTTCTTTTACAAACCACGATTGACCTGAGAACGACAGATTTACTTCCCAACTGAAGGAAGTTGTGCTACGTATTTTTATAGCTCAAGAAAATTTCGTCGACCCCGGTTGGATTTGAACCCAAGAACAACAGGTCCTGAGGCGATCACTTTACCCCAAGACCACCAAGGTTGAAAAAAGTAAAATTAAGATCACATCAAATATCCCAAATTTTTGTAACCAACAATTTGAAACTTTATGTTTGCATCAAGTATGTGAGTGGTAATTAGGTTAGTGGATGGATTGTCTCGTACTTGCACTGGTCATCCAGCAGACACAGCAGACCGGAGGGTTTGCCCTCTATGAGGTGCAGACACTGCGTGTTGTCCATGAAGTCGATGTTGGTCCAACGGATCCCTTCTTTGCGATACTCCTCCTGTTCGTACTTGAACACGTGCTGGTTGAAGTAATACTGAAGGTGCTCATTGGCGTAGTTGATGCAGAACTGCTCGAAACTATCAACAAACAACCATCGACCGACCTACAGTCTCCGAGAGATATCAAGATGGAGGACTTGTAGGCTCAAGTGGGACAATTGACAAGACGTTGTACACATGGTTACAATCACAAGGAGAACGACGGAGCTGGAGGCAATGACCAGGCCAGAAGCTCGAAACAGTTGATGATGATGATGATGATATTGACTGACAGATGCTCATATTTACAATTTCTGCTAAGGTGTCTTTCTAATTCTATTTTACTTTGTTATGCATGGAAGGTATACTAACAAAAATTAAGAATGAGCAATATATAACATTTACAAAGAAAAAACAAAAAAAGGTTTACACTTAGCATTGTTGACAATTCCTTTACCAAATTTCATTTGCTCTTTCCTTTCTTATTTTTCTTGTTTCCTCTACAGAGAGGTCCCATTGCGTGTTTCACACTCCCTCCTGACGAGTTCTGATAGAATGAAACCCAAGTGGGGGGATTGGATTGTAAGAGTCGGTTTTCTTCAAAAGGTGACCATTACCTCCCTTTCCGAGTGGAATCTACCCAAAATCGCAATCCTCGCATCTCACCTGTTACAAAGTCCAAAATCCTCAAAGCCAAAGATGTCGAGCACTCCAATAGAGTGACCTTGGTGGTCTCTAAGGGTGTCCTTCTTGGAGAGCAAGGCATGATTAACCTGGAGCACTATCCAGTCAAAGAGGGCCCCATACAGACACTTGGCCATGGCGTCCCTCGCAGCGATGGCCTGAGGGGGGACAAATATTACGTTCTTTTCAATACCAGTGAAGAAATCATCATACCTTCACCCAAATGATCAAATACTGACATGTGTCTTACTACCCATTCGAGTTATACGCATACATCAATTACGCTAATGTGCCAGGGATGAGAAAAGTTCAATTTTATAGGAAGAGTACCCATATTTGCATCGAGGAAGAGTGGAAAAACCGCCCTCGCTACACCCGACCGGGATTCAAACCCGATCTTCTCGTCATCGCCAGTCCAGGCTATTACAAGAGTGACACCTTAAACCGAAAGGCCACCAAAGTGGGTTCATAAATTATGTTAATCGTCTGTAAAATTGTGACATTTATATATTCTGATAGGAAGGGACAGAGTTATTGAAACAAGTTATTGAACCTACTTTCATGTATTCATACATCAAGTCATGTAATCTGCAGCTGTCACTTTTGAGAGATAGTATCAATACTTATAAAACAATGATATATTAAAATGTATTCAATTTTGAATACAATGGCCCTTCCTACCATGTAACAAACAGTCCAAGGCTCGCGAGGACTTACCTCGGGCAGCCGGTAATTGATGACTAGAGTTTCACCCGAGGCGCGGGCCCTCTTGGCTGTGAGCGCAGCAAGGAGAGTCTCCTGTTTCACCCTCAGCAGCTCCGAGATGAGTGCCACCACCTGACAACAACATACGACAAATATCATACAACACTAGCCTCAGAATATCTTGTACCGTTGCTGGTAGTTATCTGAGTAATATCTTAGTCCGAATCCCTTATTCCCGGCGCTGTGTGAACGTAATGGGACGGAGTGAGGGAGGAGACTCGGAACCGACCTCCGGGTTTCTGACTGCCACAGCCTCATCTGGTGTGGTAAGCAGACTTGCGAGGTTGGAACTCTACGTTGCCCAGCAGCAGGACTGCGGAGAGGACAGCAAACAGTCGGCGCTGCTTCTCGGTGGTGAACCCCACCATCTCCATGGACTGCTTCAGACGAGAGAACTCGTACTTCTCGTCCACGTTGTCGAGCACGTAGCAGCCGCTCTGCAATAAAGCACACAATTATGACCCCAGGGTTATCAGGATTACTGTGCATTCGAAGGGGTGAGAGAAGACCATGTTTTGTTTTGATTCGTAGCAAAGTCAAATCGAACATGAAATATTTTCAAAGCCAAAGCTAAGTCTAGATATTAAAAAAAAAACATTATATGTACATATTTAAGTAACTTTAGACACTTAATATTATGTGAAAAAACCTGTATTTTAAAAACATTCATATTGCAATCAAATGGGCCAATTTAGGGGGTCGAGGCAATAATATGATAGACTTCATTTTATGAAAAAAATGTATGAGCACAGGTTTCAGGTGAGTGGTTTATAGTCAGTCGATATTTTTACGATAGTTAATATCAATTAATATTTTATTTATTTTAGCTAGAGTTTTAGAGACATTTAAATGGTGAACATATCCAAGTCAAGTCTATGAGGGTTATCATGTATTTACCCCGACACCTCAATTATAACATTCTTAAAATTATCATTAAACTAGGACAAGTGTTGGTCAGGCAAACATGTAATATACACGGTTGCACATAATTAAAAAAAAATAAACGTGTATTTTACTAGTAGTCAATAATTTTATTGGCAAAGCTTTGTAACCTGTCAAAGTCGAAGCTAAGCACACAAATGATCAAATTGCCCCTTGGTGTGTCATGAATTGTTAAAATGGCCTCACCCTGCTGAGGTAGTGGTAGTCCTGTATCCCACGCAAGTGTAGCTGCTGTTTCTCAACATCCGAGGCGCCGACCAGCAGGTAATAAAACACGTGATAGTTCCTCTCGTTGCGTCCCTGGGAGCAGATACGCGACTTCTCCAACAAGTACTTCTGGACCACAGCCCCGTGAACCATCCCGTTCTCCTTGTAGTTCACCTGGATGAACTTTCCAAACCGACTCGAGTTGTTGTTGTGCGCCGTCTTGGCGTTGCCAAAGGCCTTAGAGACAGACGAGCCAATTTCAAATATTATGCACTTTCTTGTGATTTAGAAGAATGTTTGGAAATTAAAAAAAGACAAGCTAAATATGGTATTTTATACTTTCAAATACCTATGGTTATTTTATTAATTTAAAAATATATATGACCAATTAGTTCCAGATTTCCATTTAAGTTTTAATTAATACATTCAAATACTATTTCAAAAAGGAATTTTATTTTAAGTCGTATTCTCAAACCAGTGATGAAAGACTTGATTATGTGAATGCTAAAGGTAGTCTTCATAATAACTACTATACTAGTGGTTTGTGATAGTTGCCACAATATTTTCAGTACAGGTTTACTCATAGAAATATCTAGGCTAATAGATATAAGGACAAATTTGGGACAATAACGCTGTATAGAGCATCACTCACCTCGAGGACAGGCCCCACAATGAGGATAGATGCCCTGTATAGAGCATCACTCACCTCGAGGACAGGCCCCACACAGAGGATGGATGCCCTGTATAGAGCATCACTCACCTCAAGGACAGGCCTCACACTGTAGATGCCCTGTATAGAGCATCACTCACCTCGAGGACAGGCCCCACACTGAGAATGGATGCCTGTATAGAGTATCACTCACCTCGAGGACAGGCCCACACTGAGGATGGATGCCCTGTATAGAGCATCACTCACCTCAAGGACAGGCCTCACACTGTAGATGCCCTGTATAGAGCATCACTCACCTCGAGGACAGGCCCCACACTGAGAATGGATGCCCTGTATAGAGTATCACTCACCTCGAGGACAGGCCCCACACTGAGGATGGATGCCCTGTATAGAGCATCACTCACCTCGAGGACAGGCCCCGCACTGAGGATAGTCTGCTCCACCCCGCTGCCATGGCTGCCCTTCTGACTGAGTGCAGTGAGGTGGTGCAGGAGAAAGTTGGTGCTCTCTGTCTTGCCTGAGCCGCTCTCCCCACTGATGACAATACACTGGTTCCTCCGCTCCTTTAACATGCAGTGGTACGCTGCGTCTGCCACCGCAAAGATGTGAGGGGTAGCTCGGGGCCCAGCCGACGGTTCTGGTACAGCTTCACGTACTTGGGGTTGTAGATCGGGTGGAACTGTACGAGAGAGTTTACAAAACATCGTCTAGATTTAGGAGTCACCTCGACTGCTACTATAACCAATCAAGACTAGAATTACCAACACTTCTTGTTTTATTGCGTCTTACCATCTGTTTGTTCTTGGCGCATTTATATTAATGATACTCTTATGTGTTAGTGATAGAGATGGTTGAATTTAGAGGAAGTGTACCCTCATTTGTAAGGTGGGATATTGGAAAACAACCCTGAGTACACTAGACCAGGTTTCTAACACTGAGCTCCCTGTCATCGGCAGTCTAGTCTATTGTGAGAGTGACGCCTTAGACCCTGCGGCCACCGAAGTGGGTGTTTACAAAGTTGAATGACACACAGCAACAGAGGAGATTCGTGATAGAATAGTCGGTAATGATCCATCAGAATGTAATCTGAGATGACGGGTTAATGTGAGGGTAGTTCATGTAGGCTTCAATTCAAAATATCAGAAATGTGTCTAAAATAGATTTACAGTACTTTGTTATCTAGAAGTAAAAAAGAGTTGACATTAAGTGTTGAAGGTGTACCTTGAAGGGGTTCACAGCAATGAGGATGGAGCCCACGTATGTGTAGATATGTCCTGCGGTAAACCTCGCTCGTAGATTCTCCAAGAGAGTCTGCTCGTTGAGGTCCGGGAGCTGGCACAGGTCCGGGTACTCCCGATCTTTGGGCTGGTACATGAATCGATGGAAGTAGTCTCGGATTAGTTGTGGATCCATCGTGAAGCTATCCGTCCACAGACAGTCGTTGAGCTTCTCTCTCAGGTAGAACCTGGCTCAAACAAAGAAGTACTTCAGGAACACAAGTAGAACCTGGCTCAAACAAAGCAGAACCTGGCTCAAACAAAGCAGTGCTTCAGGAACACAAGTAGAACCTGGCTCAAACAAAGCAGTGCTTCAGGAACACAAGTAGAACCTGGCTCAAACAAAGCAGAACCTGGCTCAAACAAAGCAGTGCTTCAGGAACACAAGTAGAACCTGGCTCAAACAAAGCAGTACTTCAGGAACACAAGTAGAACCTGGCTCAAACAAAGCAGAACCTGGCTCAAACAAAGCAGTGCTTCAGGAACACAAGTAGAACCTGGCTCAAACAAAGCAGTACTTCAGGAACACAAGTAGAACCTGGCTCAAACAAAGCAGAACCTGGCTCAAACAAAGCAGTGCTTCAGGGACACAATTAGAACCTGGCTCAAGCAAAGCAGTACTTCAGGAACACAAGTAGAACCTGGCTCAAACAAAGCAGTACTTCAGGAACACAAATAGAACCTGGCTCAAACAAAGCAGTACTTCAGGAACACAAATAGAAACTGGCTCAAACAAAGCAGAACCTGGCTCAAGCAAAACAGTACTTCAGGAACACAAATAGAACCTGGCTCAAACAAAGCAGTACTTCAGGAACACAAGTAGAACCTGGCTCAAACAAAGCAGTACTTCAGGAACACAAGTAGAACCTGGCTCAAACAAAGCAGAACCTGGCTCAAGCAAAGCAGTACTTCAGGAACACAAGTAGAACCTGGCTCAAACAAATCAGTACTTCAGGAACACAAGTAGAACCTGGCTCAAACAAAGCAGTACTTCAGGAACACAAATAGAACCTGGCTCAAACAAAGCAGAACTGGCTCAAGCAAAGCAGTACTTCAGGAACACAAATAGAACCTGGCTCAAACAAAGCAGTACTTTAGGAACACAAATAGAACCTGGCTCAAACAAAGCAGAACCTGGCTCAAACAAAGCAGTGCTTCAGGGACACAATTAGAACCTGGCTCAAACAAAGCAGTACTTCAGGAATAAAAGTAAAACAATACTGGGGAGTTGAAGGTGCTAAGAAGAGAAGAGTTGGGAATCATTCAATAAAACTAGACTAAAGTCGCGATTATCCTCGGTGTTAGCAAGTGTGTTTTAAAATAAGCAAACCATTACATATCCACCTTAAGTTACTAAATTTATAATGTGATCCATTTGGTGCTCTATTCTTGTTTTTGCTTTGTAGCCGATGTTTCATTTACAAAATAAAGTACTGTACGTACAATAAAGATTTTTAAAATGTCCTCGTTTAATTTTTACCGTCTCCCTAAAATTATTGTATTCCTATTTTCATGGCAATCATAAAATGGGACGATTCTATTAAAACAAAGTGAAATGTTCTAAGAAAATTTAAAAAAATTGTAAACCTATATTGAAAATTATTTAGATTTATCTTCCGTATTATCCGGCCCGGAATGCCACCCTTTTAGGCTGAATAGTCGTGACTCTTGTGAATTTTATAAAATCCCTGTGATCACAAAATGATGATTTTTGTGCAAAGCTTGTGTTTTTTAGTAACTTACATGTTAATTGCAAAGAAAATAAAAAATGTTTTATAAATAGATAAATAGGTGGATGGCAAAGTTTAGCAAAGAAAGAGAGGCAGTATAAAACTCAGCCCAGCCATTCTTTAAACTGACTGGCTCCAAAAATTTGTTTAGTAAACATTAGTTTCTGTAACAGTTTGTTGCAAGGTGATAGTTTCCCCAGTCATTGTTTTAAGGCACGAGTCTGCTGTTGACTCATTCATGTTTAGTCTGGCCTCGACTGTAAATGACATTTCAAACAAAACAAATCCCCTACAGATACATTTAGAGTTGTGGATCATTAGGTTGTGGTTTTACTGAACAACTTGAGCTGATTTTTACACCAGTAAACAGAGCTAATATTTTCTTACCACCAAATTTCCAGAAGTCAAATTTTATTTTTCATCAAAGTTACTAAGTTTGAAATTGTGTACCTTATGTTATAATAAATAATAATAATAATAATTAATAAAAATAATACCAATAATACCAATAACAATAATAATAATATTATTATTATTATTTACCACCGCGTCTTACTACCCGTTCGGGTTATACGCTTTAAGTACTAATAACGCTAATGGATTAGGAATTGGGAAGGTTTAATTAGAGGAAGTGAACCCGTATTTGCGTGGAGGTAGAGTGGAAAATCATTTAGGAAAAAACACCCCCAGTTCACCCGACCGAGATTCAAACCTCTATCTCCCCGTCCTCAGCAGTTGGGCTAAACACGACAAGCGCGTTAACCAACTACGCCACCGAGGCGGGTCATATGTTTAAAACAGGATGTTTTATGGTTAACAGGGAAATATATCTTCCGTCGCTTCACAGCTCTTGTTTGAAGTTGGGGGACACTCGAAAAAACCAGTGTTATTGCATTTATATGGATATACATGTTTTTGGACAAAATAAATAAAATATTGCCTCAGTAGAAAAAAAAAGAGTTTAATTTTCTTCACGTGGTGATATCAACAGTTGTTGAATATTAGTGATGAGCATTGCGGCATTAGATGACAAACTTTTTAAAGTAAGAGAAAGATTTGTCATTAATTCAAGGACACCCTTGACTACACTATAACATTTTGAACTAAAATATCTCTTTCACCACAACCGCAAAATAAAAAAACCATAATACATACACATCTAATCACACTGTCCCCTTATGGAGTAGGCAAATAACTGTGCATATAGCTCAAAAAACAGCTCCATACTTAATCCATCCACACTTCCCTATCCTTGCATCCTTCCTTCTCTTCAACAACATCTTCACACCGAGTCATACATGCTCCTTCATTCTTAAAACTCTTTAATATTTCTCTTTTTCACACATTCGTCTACAACATTTAGCCACGTCTTACATGGCCTATTCTTTCCTTTTGATCCACACACTCTACCTTCATATATGTGCTTCGTCACTCGATCCACACTCATTCTCTCAAGATGCCCAAACCAACGTAAGACACTTCTTTCACATTGACCTGTTGTATTCCCTTTCAAACAGCACTCCTTCAGCAGCCATTCATCACTGACTCTGTCCATATGAGGTTTTCCACAAACGTTTCTTAGATATCTCAATACAACCGCATTCACCTTACTCTTGAGTTTCTCCTGACAAACCCACACTTCACATCCATACAACAATGTTGACGCTAACACACCTCTAGATTCTGCCATATTTGCCTCTTTCGATACAATTTCATTCTTGACAATAGTCCACCTACATCCAACTACTCTCCGAGATGCATTCACCCGTCTGTCAATTTCACCGACTATATTTCTATGTTTACAGAACATTAAGCCCAGATACACAAAATCATTCACTTGTTCTAACAGTTTTCCATTTATACTAAGATTACTATCATTTACTGATACGTCCTTATAAAAAACTATCTCCTTAGTTTTGGATACATTTATACGAATATCCATTCTGTCTGTCATACCACTGAAACGATTTAATGCATTCTGCCAGTCTCTTTCATTCTCAGCTAATACTTTGGCAGCCTCTGCATATAACAGTACTCTAACTTTCACATTGTCCATTTGTACACCAATCACGTCCTGTTATAATAATTTGATAAAAATAATCTTTTACGTATGTTTTTATAGTAAAACAAATCAATCAAGCCTAACCTTAGCTTTAAAGTCTATGAAAATTAAATTACAATACCATTTTGTATAGAGTAATACATTTTTCCATGCAACGTTGTCATTTGTGTATTCTGATTACATTTGATCAATTTATTTGTTAACTAACTAATCAAAATATTTTAATCACTGACGTCCAGAACTAATGACAATGCACGACAAGTTGTTTTTTTCAGTAAAAGAATATTTTCTCAAAAATGACCATTTAATGTTCTTTACCCCAAGTAACTATTCAACTTCTAATTTAATAAACACACGGCAGGTCACCAAAATAGACCTACTTACCTGTAGAACTCTTGCTGGGAATGAAGTATCTTGGGCCACAGCAGCATGAGTGCGACCGGACTCTCCGAGGGACCCAGCCTCCTTTCCTTGCATTCCTGCCCCACAGAGTCACCGATCACTTCAGCCAGCTCGTACCCTCCACATGATCCTTCTGGTAGCGAAAGTCGGTCCACGATACACGAAACAATCTCCTCCGATGTTGTCTGTTTGCTTGCTTCCACCGACAAGGCTTCATAGTGCTGGGACAGAGCACCCACAAACACTTGGACTATGTAGCGGTTGTTCTCTGTGACCGACATTGCAGGATCTAGGCTCCACCCTTCACAAGTGTACCACAATCATAGATGCCTAGTTTGATCTTTGTATTTTTGCACATTCTCACAGGATTGTTTACAAACATGGGGTTTGATGTTGGAAGCTATTCTAGAGCGAACAGATCTGTACAGCCAGGATTACAGTTTGTGTTTTAGGGAAGACAACTTGTGGGACCCTTTGACTTTTCAAATTTATCCTGAAGGTCATGTTTCTGTATTGGTTTCTGCAGTTTAAAATTTGATTTTTTTTGTTTTCATAGACACACAAATGTATGTTAAATTTCCTTTGAGAAGAAGAAGTTTAGCGCTTAGTAAATTATATAAGGCCACACAACATGTTAAAACATCAAATTTGGGTCACACGCTGAAATGTGACAGTCGAGAATTTAACTTGATTGAAGAGTGAGAAGACAACAGATTGACGAACGTTTTATTTAGATTATAAGCTAATAAACTATATTACAACTAAAGTCAAGTATATGGCAAAAACCAAAACATGAACGTCTTTATTCAATATTATGACTAGTTAACAATTACACCCAAAATATTTTTGCCACCATTCTATAATTATTGGCCTGAAAAAGTATAATCTTCTTTGGTATGTTCAGTCGTGTTTACATAACTGTAGTTTATTCAAAATCAAATTTTTTTTCAAAATAATTCCATTCCGCAGCACAATATGATATCACTATCTAAATAAACACAAAAAACATTATTAATTCATTATATACTTTTACACCCACCATTTCTGAATGAACAGTTACCACAATGCACTGCGTAAAAGCGCAT